>CM060370.1:5135000-5615000 GCA_030545235.1 Helianthus tuberosus
GTTTAGTTAATGGTTGATTGAGAAGTTTGCAAAATGAAGTTTTAATAAAACTTTGGTTCGCACTAGAGTCAAATAATACTTTAGCAAAAACATCATTAACTATAAACATACCGGCGATCACATCCGGAATCATCTTGGCTTCATCTGCCGTCAGAACAAATGCTCTAGCATTTTTGGTAGTCTTATTGCCCATGGCTGGAACTAGTTTCGGACAGTTTGGCTTGATGTGACCTTTTTCTCCACAGTTGAAACACATCCCATTATTAGGTTTCGTCCTACAATCTTCTTCCTTGTGCCCTGGTATCTTGCAGAAATTGTAGTAAGTTGAGCATTTTCCCGAATGCTTCTTCTTGCAGGCCTTGCAGTAGGGTGCAGAGTGAAGGATCGTGTACGGACCCGAAACGAGTCGTTCAGAGGCGTTCTACACAATATGAAAGGCGGAAACAGACATATTGTGTGTGATTCAGCAAGATATTCACTTTAACTGTTGTTTTGATTAACTTGACAAAGTTTTACAGCGAAACAACACTTCGGCAGCACTTCGGCTCTGGAAACACACATACATGAATGAATCAAACGAAATCAGGCACCAGCTATTTATAGGTAGCATAATTCCGCTTGAACATGACTCAAGCGGAATCACAGTTCAAACGAGATTACCATTCAAAAGAGATTACAGTTTCAAGCGGAATTAACAGACTAATTCCGTTTGAAATCACTTAACCATTTCAAGCGAAATTACATCTTGTAATTTCGTTTGAACATGCCTGTTAACATATTGTGTGTGATTCAGCAAGATATTCACTTTAACTGTTGTTTTGATTAACTTGACAAAGTTTTACAGCGAAACAACACTTCGGCAGCACTTCGGCTCTGGAAACACACATACATGAATGAATCAAACGAAATCAGGCACCAGCTATTTATAGGCAGCATAATTCCGCTTGAACATGACTCAAGCGGAATCACAGTTCAAACGAGATTACCATTCAAAAGAGATTACAGTTTCAAGCGGAATTAACAGACTAATTCCGTTTGAAATCACTTAACCATTTCAAGCGAAATTACATCTTGTAATTTCGTTTGAACATGCCTGTTAACCTATTTTCTCGTTTTCCGTGCCCTGATTTATCTATACATATACAAGACTCGATACAAGACGAAGTCGACAGACGCATGCACCAACAGACTCCCCCTCGAATGTTGACGAGTCTTAAGTGTCGAGTCTTCAACGTCTTCAGTCTTTATCAGTCTTTACTCTTCCTGAAGTATCTGACACTGTAAAGCATTCTCAATCTTCTTTCTCTTTCTTACAGAATCGCAACCTGACTCTATGCTCTTCTTGATCAGGTCTCTTGATTCCTTAAGTTCATCAGCATCAGCAATTTCAGGATCGTAACCTGGCTCTATACTTGGATTCAGAATCCAGGTTATCCTGCATATCCTCTACCCAAAAATAAATTTTACAAATTTAAAATTTAACAAATTTATATACTACTTGCAAGTATCTTTCCAGAATGATTTAACACTATAAAAACTTCCGATGACCACTTGTAGGAAAAAATTCAAAAAACTTTTCTTATTTAAACTCAAACTCCCTCTCACCACATGCTCATCATGTTTAGCACTTGGAATTTTGAAAATCAGCTCTCCAACATCAGTTGTCAAAAATCTTTTTGTATTTTTCAAAATTTATGCTAAAACACACTAAAAATCTTTTTGGATTTTTGAATAGAATAAGAATGCAGTAAAGAAATATTTACAGACAATATTTTTGTGAGTTTGTGTAAGAGGATCATATCAGTTTATGAGACAAATCACCAACACCGTTAAGCTTTAAACATTTCCAGTTCTAAACGATTCACTTAGATTGTCAGTATACTGATCCATTTAAATTCTCACACAAAGTTCAACTGTTTCGAGATACGAGATTAATGTTTTAGATACTTAAACTTATTCGCGTGTCCCACCTCAGAATATACTCTCGTATCCAGATCCCAATATCCAGTCTTACAGGTGAGTATACCACAAATGATATCTATAAAGGGTTAATTGCGAGGGCCGTGAGAGCTCAGGTCAGAACTTCCGTTCAGCAGAGAGATGACGGCTCGTCTTTCAGTGGGTCCCCTTTAGAGGATCTTTTTTTACAACAGCACATGATTTGCATTTTTCAATGTTTTATCATTTTTTATGCTGAGGGTAGGCTATATTTCAAGCAAGCGTAAAGTATTCTCCGGGGACTAGGCCATTGCTTCTGCAAAATCAGAAGTCCCGGGATAATACCCTAGATATCACTGAGCATAAAGATCTAGTATCTCAGAAAGAGGGACCTTTCAAATAAGATTTCGGGGGTTACCCATATATCCGAGAGATGTTCCCCACGATATAAGTAAGTTTGAAATTTAGGTTTATATCTCGTCACAATCTACTAAATGTGCAAAAACCTACTGGCATATCATCAGTGAGACCATTTATCATTTCCTCTTTTATACAACAAAACTCAATTTTAATTTTATCATGTTTTTTGCTTTTTCAAATTTTCAAATTTTCAAAATTTACTCCCCCTAAAATGCAAAAAAATCTAAAGGAAATTTAAAAAACAAACTATACAAGTAAATTGACAACTGATATCGAATTGCTTCAATTCGCCATCCACTTGGCATAAACAATCAGAACTCCCCCTTTCAACAAACTATTTTCCCATTATGATTTCAAAACACTTAAGTTTGTTTTAATCAAAATGGTTTTTCCGGAAAATAAGTTTTGTTAAACCACTTATAGGTTCGGGATTCATGACATTGCCTAATCAATCTCTTGTATTATAGTTAGATCAAGTTCAACTTAATGACCTTGACTAACTGCTTTGTAAAAACAAACCTCTGTACCACTTGAACAAATATAACAATATTACCAAAATACCACTTGTAGAAAATCAAGTACAACTTAATGTCCCTGATTTACCACTTAAAAGTATGCATGATCAATCCTGATACAAAGAATGATGCCGATTCCTGCTCCACTCTTACCAACCTGGGAGCTCCGGCAAGTCAGGATTTTACTTGTGAAAAACTGCCATCCAAGCCTGACCAAACTTGGATGTTTCCTCTTCAATTTCACTTGGGTAATAAGTTGCTTTCTTTGTTTCATAAAAGTCCTTTACCCCTTTGGCCTTTCCCTCGACCATTTTCCCAAAAATCTTTTTAACATTTCCATTAAACACTTTCTCAACATCAAATTCTTTTTTCTCAGAATAGAATTGATTCGGGATCTCAATCTTCCCAACTTTTGATTTAAAATTTTCAGCCCTCAATGGTGGAAAATGAACATCATCCATTGGAGGTACTGAGTTTTCTTCTTTAACCTCAACCTGTGGCTCATCTGACTTTGTGGAATCAGATTCATCGCCAAGTATCTCAACAAACTTCTTAACAACCCACTTTTGGTTGTCATGCTCAGCTCTTTTTTTATAAAACCTTGTCTTTGAACACTCACCAACTTCATATGTTGAATTTTCAAAAATGTTAAATTTTTCAGTTGGTGGTTCATTTTTCTCAACAACTTTTCCTTTGAGTTTTTCAGAGACTCCCTGTTTTGTTTTTGTTGCTTGAAAACAGTTCCATGCAATGTGACCAACTTCATTGCATTTGTAACAGGTTCTCGTCTCCTCTCTTTGATAAGCTCCATTCTTCATTTTCTCTTGCTTCTTGGTAAGGAATTCTCTGTTTGATTCCTTCCAGAATGAGCTTTTTGATTCCACTTCACAGCTTGTCCCTGAAACAAATATCATTTTTGATTTAAAATCTCGAACACATTTTTCATTTTTATGATTTTCTGGTGGAATAAAACCTAATCCTTTCTTTTTGAAATTACCGTTATGGTTTGGTTTCTTTTGATAACCTGAACCAGAACTGTAACCTTTTTTCTTGTTTAAACGTTGTTTAACTCTTGATCTTTCTTTAGGTTTTTCAGTAAGATTTACATTTTTTATTTCAGAAATATTAATTTCTGTTAGTTTGAAAACCTGTTTGATCTTTTCAATTTGAACACTTCTTATTGGAAATTCCTCATCAGAATATAATTTGTCTGAATCATTCAAAGTATAAACCACTTTGAATCGTTCGTCATTCAAATTAGATTTTGATAACAAGAATTCTTTATTATAAACCCGTTTAACTGACGTCTTTGAACTGTTGACCGACGAACTCGAACTTTTGACAGACGAACTCGAACTTCCAGACTCGGACTTTGATTCAGACTCCTCATCTTTATCCAACACCTGATCGACCACCTTTTTTATTAACTCGGACTCATGATCAGTGTCAGACGATGTAAATGTGACATCAATATTTTCTGGTAATTCGTCGGTTATATTGGACTTTAACTTTATATTGACTGCTTTTTTTACTTGCTCCTCATTCGGTTTTCTAGAAGAATACCCTTCCCAAATCGGATCTGTTTGTTTCTTACCAGTATCCTTCTTCTTTGGCTTCTCATCATCTTGAAATGCTTCAAGACCTGCAACAGTTGGATAAATTCGGTCAATTAGATCATCAGAACTCGAATAACTTTGCAGTAAACGTCTGATTTTTTTCATTCTCAATCTTTTCTGTTTCCAACTCTTGCTTCCACTTTGCACTTTCTTCAATATAGAAATTTATAGCTTTCTGCTTCGACATCATCACAGCATTCAGCATTGTCAGTGCATCTTCTCTTTCAGAATTAGTCTTTTGCAGACCAGTTACCGTTCTGTTTAATACATCGTAAGATTCTTTCACGTAATTTAGATCAAACAGTAACTTCTCTTTCATCTTTTCTTGCTCATTCAGTTTCTCATCTTTTTCTGCACATTCCTTGCACGATTCTAAACACTTTAAGCAAGGCTTGATGACTTCCACAATCTTTTCAATTTCGATAACCTTCTCAACTTCAATCACCTTTTCAGCGACTTTAACTTCTTCACATTTTTCATTTTTCTTTGTGTCTGAAACATCTTCAACTTTCACCTTTTTCAACTCTTTTGCTGTTCTTTTCTTTTTCAACTTTTCCAAGCGACCTGCAAAATAAAATTGAAAACTTTCAGGAGATAGTTGAGTTTTTGCAACATTAATATGCTTTTCTTCCTCATCATCACTACTGTCATCAGTTGGTGATTGATCAAAATCTATTGTCTTTTCAGAACTATCATCTGAAGAACCAGAATCAGATGGTGTTTGATCAAAACCCATTGTTCTTTCTGAACTTTCATCGGATGAAACATACTCTTCTTCTTGACTCGAATCATTAACACCAATCACTTTCATCCATTCTGTAAACAAATCAGGCTTTTGAACTATTTCTGCAATCAAAGCTACAACTTTTGAATCAGGTGGAATATATTTATCCCCGCTGAAGCCTTCTGCCACCTTTTCATCATCTTGATCAATGATACCATAATAAGCTTTCTTATTTGCATCTTCGATCATTCTTGCATGCGCAGTTTGTGGTTCCTTTTGTTGATGCGGTTGATGAGCAACCTGTTGATATATGGCTTTTCGATAGTAATCATCTTTTCCAAAAGGATTCTTTTCTCCACTTGCCTCTTGATTTTTGCATTCTCTCTTAAAATGTCCTTTCTCCCTGCATCGAAAACAAGTAACTTTAGATTTATCAAAACCTAAAGTAGAGACATGAGCATCCAGAAAATTATTTCTTCCTGTAATCATTTTGAATTTTTCAGTTCTTCTCAAGACACTAGCTAGACACCATTTGATGTCCATGAGCTCCATTTCTTCAGCATCTATCTGATCGTAATCCTCTTTTGTCAGCATAGGATTTCTGATCCTCCCAGCAACCAATCCTTCATAGGATTCCAGCACAGTTGCAAGTAACGCCATGTGATCTTTTGCAACTTCTTCAGAAAAACTTTGACCATTCGGGAGATTCAAGGCAATGTTACACTGTATCACACAACCATTTCCACCTTTTGAACTTTGAGAATGAAAACTTGAAGTTGAACCCTTCGGATTAACACTTGGATATGAAGAAACTCCACTGCTGCTGTTTGAACTTTGATCAACATTTCCAGATGAGTTCCCAGCACTAAAAGCAGTTTAAATTTTTGGACTCATTTCAGCCTCTTGAACACTGCCTTTGTAATACATCTTCATATCTTGTTGACTACTCGGATTGTTCATCCTTGCAATCTTTTGCTGTTCAAGGTCTTGACCTTCAATCTTTTCGATGAACTGAGAAATTGTCAAACCATCATATTCTCCGGTGTTCTTTAAGATCATCAAAAATGTACCCCACTCTTTCTGAGGTAAAGCATCTGCTAATTTGTCGGCCCATTCATCTTGAGGTTTTTCAATTCCTAGCAACGACATAGATCGCACTAAGTGACAATATCTTTCAATCAGTTTCTTTGACGATTCTCCCGCCAAACTTGAAAACAGATCAAACTCTTTCTTTAGTAACGCTTTCTTGCTTCTGATCATCTTTTCACTACCTTCAAACTTAACCTTAAGTGCATCCCATATCGATCGTGATGTACCATCATGTTGAAGAAAAATAAAGATGTCTTCTTTTATAGCTTGTTGTAACAAAGTAATCATCATCTTTTCAGCTTTGTACATATCTCTCTCTTTGTCATTCAGTTCTGAAATCGTTTTGATAACTCACAAATCCGTACGTGGTTTAACATATTTCTTCTCAATGCATTCCCAAGATCTCAAATGATTGGCTTGGACCCAGTTTTCAAAACGGTCTTTCCACCCATAATACTCCTCTATTCCCATGAGTTTCGGTGGTTTTTGCAAAGTTCCAGTTTCGTTTTCCATGTTCATGTTTTGAGCAATGGAAGCTGGACTAGTCGGAGATGTAGCAAACGCATTATAGAATTTTTCTTCCATGATTTGGTAACACGGTTATCAAGACAAACACTTTTCAAGCGAAATCAGATCCTACAAACTAAATTCAATCCAAGTGAAATTATCTTTCAAGCGAGATTAGGTCTTTCAAACGAAATTACCCTCTTCAAATGAAGTACCCTTTCAAACGGAATCACTTGATTGAAGCGAAATTACCCACAAACGGAATACCTTTGTCAAACGGAATCACCTAATTGAAACGGAATAACTGATTTCGTTTGAACCTTTCAAACGGAATACCTATTTCAAACGGAATTACTGATTTCGTTTGAAACTTCAAGCGAAATACCACACTGAAGTGGAATACTCAAGCGGAATTACGTTTTTCAAGCGAAATCACTGATTTCGTTTCAAATTTTCAAACGGAATAACACCTTTCAAGCGGAATTAGGTGCAATTTCAAACGGGATTATGCTAATGTCATCATTTCGATCTGAACTTTGTCAAATTGATCAAGTTTTAAGCCGTTTTAATATCTGAAACTTTCAATGGTTTGTTAAAATACAGTTTCGCACATTATATGTAAGTTTCAAGTCATTTTTTCCGTTAAACCTTGTAAATTTTGAAAAGAAGGTGTAGAAAATAGAAATTTTAAACTGAATCGTTAAGAACTCCTCCTCCTGAGCTCTGATACCACTTGAAGGATCGTGTACGGACCCGAAACGAGTCATTTAGAGGCGTTCTACACAATATGAAAGGCGGAAACAGACATATTGTGTGTGATTCAGCAAGATATTCACTTTAATTGTTGTTCTGATTAACTTGACAAAGTTTTACAGCGAAACAACACTTCGGCAGCACTTCGGCTCTGGAAACACACATACATGAATGAATCAAACGAAATCAGGCACCAGCTATTTATAGGAAGCATAATTCCACTTGAACATGACTCAAGCGGAATCACAGTTCAAACGAGATTACCATACAAACGAGATTACAGTTTCAAGCGGAATTAACAGACTAATTCCGTTTGAAATCACTTAACCATTTCAAGCGAAATTACATCTTGTAATTTCGTTTGAACATGCCTGTTAACCTATTTTCTCGTTTTCCGTGCCCTGATTTATCTATACATATACAAGACTCGATACAAGACGAAGTCGACAGACGCATGCACCAACACAGAGGTAGAACCTACATTTTTCCCACGGTTGGAATTTCCATAACGAAATTTTTGGGTAAGCCTTTGAGCTAGGTTTCTCCTCTGGTCCTCTTCTCGTGTATGCACTAACTCATCTGTCAAGGTGTTTGCAAGTTCTACAGCTTCCTCTATAGTCTGGGGTCTAGCTGCCTTAACTACATGCCTAATCTCACTGATTAATCCCTAGATGTAACCGGAGATTAATACTGGTTCTGCTGATGTAAGGGTTGGTACTATTCTAGCATATTCAAAGAATAATGTAGTGTACCCCTTACTATCTACTCCAGTCATTCTAAGGTTTAAGAACTTATTTGCTATCTGTTCTTTTTCATTGGGAAGGCATATTTCCTTTCCACCATGTTCTTAAATTCCTCACATTCCATATTGTAAACCCTATCACTTCCCCTAGACTGGAGGATAATGTTCCACCATTCTAAGGCTGGGTTCTTAAACAGATTGGAAGCAAACATTATCTTATCCTCTTTCGCACACTTGTTTTTTTTTAAGACGGCCTCAGTCTTTTCTATCCAGCGTAGAGCTGCAACGGCCCCTTCATTACCTGAGAATTCCATTGGTTTACAAGACCGGAATTCCTTATAAGAACAACCATAAGATATGGTTCTTCTCCTTTTGGGAATGGGCACTTGAAGTATGGGTCCATTGTTTACACTGTGTTCAGGTTCAGTTGGTCGCTTACTGCCATTGTTACTTTTATTATCGGCTTCCCTAACTGTTTTGATAATATATGGCATTGTATCTATTATCCCTTGTGCCACTATGTGTTGGATGGCACCGTTATCCACTTGGTTTCCATTGTTATCATTGTTCGGGTTGTCATTATTTGGGTTATTGTCATTCTGGTTTTCATTGTTCTGGTTTTCCGGGTTTACTTCATGGTCCATCTGAATTTTAAACATTTACCACGTATTAATATCACAAGATAATATTTAATACAACCAATCACACAACACGCATGTCGATCAAAAACGTCGAATATTGCGACTTACTCTTTCTTATATATAGTATGCATCTAATACAAACCGATACTGAAATTTAAAATTACAATACTATTATGCATCCATAACTATTGTCTAGATATTTTTTTTCCAACATACACATATATTATATATTATTATTATTACTACTACCTCCACAATCACTAATATGGGTTCATCCAGAACTCCATATTACGCTCGTCGTACTTCCAGACGAGTCGTTCTCCAACCTGCCTCATCCTCTCGCTACTTTCTAAAATCTCCTCACCGAAGGTTCGGAGTTCTTGCACATTTTCTGCACTCATTGGGGGTGCAGGTGCTGGTACTGGGTTTGGGAACTGGGATATGGGTTCCTGGTACTGGTATGGATTCTCTAGAATTTCTCAAATTTATTGATCGCTATCATAGAAGGGATCTAGAGGGTCCAAACCTGGGTACGCTGCTAGATTCGGCATGGGTTCATCTTCTGGTATTGGATAGTGCTGCTGGTAATCCCTATTGTCATCTAACCACGGGTCGTAGTTTGGGTCTAAGGGATTGGGTGTTGGTACTCTAGGTATCTCCTCTGGGTTAAAATCATGCATTTGGATTTGATTTTCTAGGTTGTTCTCAATTTCCATTGGCTGGGTGGGAAACAGTGGTAATGGTTGGGCTGCTATGAGTTGCTCCAGGTTAGGGTCGGCAGCTGTGGTTGCTTGGATATGGAAATTGGCTAAACTCCTATTAAGCATATCCTGTGTGTGGGCATCTGTCTCTCTTTTAGCGGCTGCTAGGGCTCGCTGTTGTTGCAATTTTTTCATTCTTTTCCTACGTTCATGCGCTCCCCTACTGAACCATCCTCTCTTTTTAGAAGGGAATGGCTCTTCAGACTGAGCCTTAAACACGAATATCCCATCTTCATTGTCAGCTGAATACCCTGAGAGGGCAGGCTGTAACACCTGTGTCACTTCAACCGTCAAACAAATACCAAACCAATGAAATATTGTATTTCATACTTGGGATTTGTAAAAATATGTGTATCGTTTACACATATCAATTCTTGTTCGATTTCAAGCTTTAAATCGCTTTCTGGAGGGTTATACGCGCTCTGATGTGTAGATATAACCAGTTTAATCCAACGAACACTCCGGAATAGTGAAATAGGCTTAACATACCTTAAATAACCTTTACATAACTTATATATAAGTTTTGGAAGGTTTGGTGTGGTGAAATCAAGTTAAATCGCTTACAGGGACTAAAGTTGACAAACTGCGAAAGTATGCCAATTTGAACTGTAACAGACCTTCCGGAACATGACCATAAGTTAAACATACCACAAATATCCTTTACATAGCTTAGAAATAGGCTTTGAGGTGTTCGGTGTGCTAAAATAAACTTTTGGGTCATTCAGGGACTAAAAGTGTCAAAAAGTGCACAAGTTTGCATTTTCGCGCATAACTTACGTTCTGAATACATCCGGACATCCAAAAATTTATGTAAGCACTAAAATATTTTATTTTAGTGTTCACCATAAGAAAAATCCATTCGTTTCGTCATTTGGATCAGTTTTGCACTTTCGGGACCAGATTCGATGTATTAGCCGTTGTTTAATTCACAACCACACATTCTAACAATGCTTAGTCAACACATGTGTGGATGGAATTTAAACACCTAAACACCATGACATTTCAACACATGTGTGGATAGAATTTAAACACCTAAACACCATGACATTTCAACACATGTACGGATGGGATTAAGGCACGTTTTCCATGAAACGATCTCAACGGTTCACCGAAAACTATATATACCCCATGCCTTTCATTGTTTTAAGGCACTAGAATCTGATTAGTTGTGTTCTAAGTTGAAACCTTGTTTCATACCTGAACTATATTGATCTAGATTAGCATTCGGGGACCCTTCGTAAGTATTCTTTCGTTCTTTTCCTTATTTTTACTGCTTTTCGAGTCAGAAAGTCAAACTTTGTTTGACTTTCAGCGTTGACCAGCTTATGGTCAATGCGAAGTTCGTTTGAACTTCGCAACGTGATTGTAATCACGATGGTCATAGTCCCTTGGGACTATGCCTACTGATTACCACGTTGTCTAGGGTCGTAGGGTAAGCGATCTAATAAATCGCTTATACCTCGAACCCGACCCAGTTTGGTCGATCATTAGGATCCGACCAAACACATTAGGTGACCATAGTAGGTAGGGAATAACCTTCCGAGGTTATACCCTATGGTCACATCGTTTGAGTAGTTGTATGATAGGTTGTTTATATGCCTTAGGTAAATTACCAGAATACCCTTTTGATGTATAATTGGTAATTAAGCATATGTAACCTAAACTTTTGTCACATAACTGATTATGTAACATGTTTAGGCATATAACACTTGTCATAGGACTAGTTAAGCGGTCCGAACGCGTTTTACGCGAACGACGCATTAAAGTAGCATAAGCTACCTAAACGGGTCGTAATGGGTTGAAAGCACTTAAGTTAAGTTTCATTTAGTATGTAGGCTTTGTTAAACCATATCATATGAGTTCCTACACTCATTTGGTTTACAAACCCTAATACTACCCAGTCTTCCGATTTAGGTCCGGTTATTAACATAGTTACCTATATTAGGTGCCGTTTGATTTCCGTGATCTCTAGCTTTGCTTGGTGATTATCTTTAGACATCTGAGCAATCTCAAGTGAGTACATAGACCCCTCTTTTACTGTTTTCCAAACTGTTTTGGGGTGGAACACATGTGCCTACTTGTTACTTTCATGTTTTCCTGTTTTCACATCATATACTGTTATGTTCATTAGTACACTATTAGTACATTGATTTACATGACTTTTCTGCTTCGTATGTTAACTTAGCATACTTGGTACATCATTTTACATTACATTTCATGCTACGTGTGCCCATTATGTGCATTACTTAGTACAGCTGATTTCATCACATGCTTACATTTTGACATTTGATCATACAAGTTATTTCTTATCTTTTGACAAACTAAATGACTATCTATGGTTTTAAACACTGATTTCTCTAAGAACATAA
Organism: Helianthus tuberosus; assembly: GCA_030545235.1. Classification (NCBI taxonomy): domain Eukaryota; kingdom Viridiplantae; phylum Streptophyta; class Magnoliopsida; order Asterales; family Asteraceae; genus Helianthus; species Helianthus tuberosus. The sequence goes on from CM060370.1 coordinate 5,147,076, forward strand.
AATAAATGGTTGAATTGTACTTATTTTATGTTCACCAGACCGATTGTTAGTATGATATAGCGCTATAGGATTTGACACCCCATTCCTGTTGGCATGGAATGTCTGAAACCAATTTGTTGCTCCATCCAAATAGGGATTGCCTTTGTGGTATCCTTATAGTCTCAAAGGTGTATTTTGATGCACCAGGTCTGAATGAATTCTTAAATCACACTATTAAAGTATATTTTGATATACTCTCATGTGTGGTATTGTACAAAACCAACATATTTATTTTATTAATCATCTAAAGCATATTTTGATATGTTATTTACTAAACTGAAACATAGTTTAATATGTTATTTATCACATCCAAAGCATATTTTGATATGTTACTTACTAAACCAAAAACATAGTTTAATATGTTATTTATCACATCCAAAGCATATTTTGATATGTTACTTATGAAACCAAAACATAGTTTAATATGTTACTTACAAATCCAAAGTATACTTTTGATATGCTACTATAAGGTTATTCGTTTAACTTTACATTACTTACCATACATAAACATTTCTACAATTGTTAAACATAGACATTCTATATTGGTGGTTTGGTTTGAGTAAGTGATTAAGTAACGATGCGTGTGTAATATGATACAAACATGGTGGATACGCCGCTGGTACTTCCTATATATAAGTGTTTGTATGGTATTACATGTCGTAGCGTTATTTGAATCATTTCAGTTTGATACATAGAACATTTTATACAAATAACATACTTTTCACAAGACATTGTTTTACAAACAACTTATCTTATACAAACTCATCTTAAATGGTTATTCATTTAACCATACATTATTTCACTTATTTATACATATCATCTGAACTTATTGTTTTTCAAATGATTTACAAGACAAAGCAAATTACAAGGTTCATGACTAAACATTTTCTCCAACATAAGTCATGAATTCTATTTTCACAAAACCTATGTATCTCACCGGCATTTTTATGCTGACGTACCTATTTTCACATGTGTTTTCAGGAGATGAAGCATAGGACTTATCAAGACATACTTAGGCGGACCTGTGCCTTAGTGACTTAAAACGAGACAAGACTAGTTAATTATGTTGTACTTTCTTGTTTAGAACAATGTAACTTTCATGTTTGTTTAATAAAACGAAACTTCAATTGCCATGGATTTGAAACATTTAATTCTGTTACAACACTCCCCGATGTTTCCGCCACGTTTTGTATGTTCTACGTGGTCGGGGTGTGACAGAAAAGATGGTATCAGAGCCAATGGTTATAGGGAATTAGGTTATTAGTAATGCTTTGACCTAGTCTATAACTTTTCTAGGACCCTAACGCGAGTTTACTTGCGTTTAGTCATAAAACAATACCGTCACCTATCCTTAGGCGACGACCGCAACAAGAACATAAATTTCAAAACCGCTTTGAAAACTAATCATCTGTTCTAGGATGATTTATTACAAGGTTTTGAACCCTCTATTGTAAGGTTTGGAACCCTCTGTTATATGGTTTTGAACCCCTTTGAATTTTCAAAATCTCGTCAAGGTTTTGGGTTTCTAATAATGTGAACATGTGCAAACTGGAAGGGTGAATGCCTGTATTCTGGGTTTTCTGTCTAGGCAAGCACTTCGTATACATCTCATCAGACGCGAGACCCGTTGTGCTTACCTGGGAATTCTTGGGATGAGTGTTCACTTATAGGCGAGCATGTCTTCGCGATACATTATATTGACCCGCTTACTTTGATTAGTCAATGTCTCATTTGTTTGCCTTTGGTAACAAACAAATGGTCACAATCTTCATGCGTTGTCATTTTATTTTGACTATCTTTCGCTTGTTTCCTCTCATTTGTTCCATTTTCTTCATAATGCCTCTTCATCGCAACAAGACTCGAGTGTCCGGACCAGGTGCTACAATTTCCCAACAAATAGGCGTTGTACTCCAGAAGACCGTTGATTTAGCTATCACCATGACTTGTCTCAGGGATGAAGCCGTATAAGGGAACTGCTCCTTGGTACAACCAATGCCACTATCATCATCCAAATCAAATACCATGTTTCAAATGTACCCACGGTGTACGATGGAGACATTTGGTTAACATGTGCCGCTTTGCAATCCAAAGCAAAGCTGTTACAAATCCTGCTGCTACTCAACCTTCAAACTCTGCTTCATATGTCGCTTGACATATCTGGCGCCTCAACCTCATGAACTTTCTACCTTGTGTGTCGACATAAGCACACCTCGTGCAAGGTATCGAAACACCTTTCGTTACACAAAATTCCAAATTTCAAAATAGGATCTTTCTATCCTCATAATTAAGATCCTTATGGATGATTATCAATCAAATCGGAATCCTAAATTGAATTTTTCGTATGCCTTAATACGTATATTACAATTCAATAAGGATAAATTCGAATTCCTACTAAGATCTTTCTATTTCTATAGTTAGATTCTAATGATTTAAGTGCCAAGTGGAATCCACGGATTGGATTCCTGGCGTGCTTTAAATATCCGTGTCCAAAGACAACAACTTAATGGTTAAGTTAATCAATTATGTGATTATGTGCTTAAGTGTTTTCTTATATGTTTTGTGTTTTTATGTGATCCATCCAAATCCTCATAGAATCTTTCATATCTCATACGAGAGATTCATAATAGGATATCCAAAGTTACTATCTTAAATCCTTAATGGACTTTTACGTTGTAGTCAAGTCCCCTGGATTTTAAAGTACTATTCTATAATTAGATCCCTTAAGTGGTCTATTTAAGGAGATTGTACGACGGTTTAGTTAATAAGATCATATGTTGATCTAGTTAAAAAGATCGTTCGTTGATCAAATTTAAAAGGACCCTTTGGTGGTCTAGTCGAGTCATTTCATGTTTATCCAATTGATTTTTTTTCCCTCTACGCATTATGAAATGAACTGTGCGGACTGTGCAAGGGATTACGTAATTATGGAGGCCTACATAATTATGGAATTTAGTGCACAGAAACCACAAGAAGTTTTGTCATGTGTTAAGACCTATAGTGACGAGAATAATGATACGGGAGAAGTCTTGGACTTCGACCAATGTCATTTATTCTTACACTCCCGAATTCTGATCTCAATCACACACCAAGTTTCCTATGATAAGTCTTCATAAGAAACGTTCTTCTATCCATAGCTCAAAATTCCATGTTTTACTACCACAAGGAATTCACTTTGAGGGTCAACAAATTCTCTAAGAGTCCTAACATGGCCCAGAGTTTTACTTAAGGGTTTAATGGATCTTTTAGAAGGCGAAACAGTCACAGCTGTCTTCACAAGTTTCCTCTAGAATTAATTTTCGGGACGAAATTTCCTAAAATAGGGGAGACTGTAACACCTGTGTCACTTCAACCGTCAAACAAATACCAAACCAATGAAATATTGTATTTCATACTTGGGATTTGTAAAAATATGTGTATCGTTTACACATATCAATTCTTGTTCGATTTCAAGCTTTAAATCGCTTTCTGGAGGGTTATACGCGCTCTGATGTGTAGATATAAGCAGTTTAATCCAACGAACACTCCGGAATAGTGAAATATGCTTAACATACCTTAAATAACCTTTACATAACTTATATATAATTTTTGGAAGGTTTGGTGTGGTGAAATCAAGTTAAATCGCTTACAGGGACTAAAGTTGACAAACTGCGAAAGTATGCCAATTTGAACTGTAACAGACCTTCCGGAACATGACCATAAGTTAAACATACCACAAATATCCTTTACATAGCTTAGAAATAGGCTTTGAGGTGTTCGGTGTGCTAAAATAAACTTTTGGGTCATTCAGGGACTAAAAGTGTCAAAAAGTGCACAAGTTTGCATTTTCGCGCATAACTTACGTTCTGAATACATCCGGACATCCAAAAATTTATGTAAGCACTAAAATATTTTATTTTAGTGTTCACCATAAGAAAAATCCATTCGTTTCGTCATTTGGATCAGTTTTGCACTTTCGGGACCAGATTCGATGTATTAGCCGTTGTTTAATTCACAACCACACATTCTAACAATGCTTAGTCAACACATGTGTGGATGGAATTTAAACACCTAAACACCATGACATTTCAACACATGTGTGGATAGAATTTAAACACCTAAACACCATGACATTTCAACACATGTACGGATGGGATTAAGGCACGTTTTCCATGAAACGATCTCAACGGTTCACCGAAAACTATATATACCCCATGCCTTTCATTGTTTTAAGGCACTAGAATCTGATTAGTTGTGTTCTAAGTTGAAACCTTGTTTCATACCTGAACTATATTGATCTAGATTAGCATTCGGGGACCCTTCGTAAGTATTCTTTCGTTCTTTTCCTTATTTTTACTGCTTTTCGAGTCAGAAAGTCAAACTTTGTTTGACTTTCAGCGTTGACCAGCTTATGGTCAATGCGAAGTTCGTTTGAACTTCGCAACGTGATTGTAATCACGATGGTCATAGTCCCTTGGGACTATGCCTACTGATTACCACGTTGTCTAGGGTCGTAGGGTAAGCGATCTAATAAATCGCTTATACCTCGAACCCGACCCAGTTTGGTCGATCATTAGGATCCGACCAAACACATTAGGTGACCATAGTAGGTAGGGAATAACCTTCCGAGGTTATACCCTATGGTCACATCGTTTGAGTAGTTGTATGATAGGTTGTTTATATGCCTTAGGTAAATTACCAGAATACCCTTTTGATGTATAATTGGTAATTAAGCATATGTAACCTAAACTTTTGTCACATAACTGATTATGTAACATGTTTAGGCATATAACACTTGTCATAGGACTAGTTAAGCGGTCCGAACGCGTTTTACGCGAACGACGCATTAAAGTAGCATAAGCTACCTAAACGGGTCGTAATGGGTCGAAAGCACTTAAGTTAAGTTTCATTTAGTATGTAGGCTTTGTTAAACCATATCATATGAGTTCCTACACTCATTTGGTTTACAAACCCTAATACTACCCAGTCTTCCGATTTAGGTCCGGTTATTAACATAGTTACCTATATTAGGTGCCGTTTGATTTCCGTGATCTCTAGCTTTGCTTGGTGATTATCTTTAGACATCTGAGCAATCTCAAGTGAGTACATAGACCCCTCTTTTACTGTTTTCCAAACTGTTTTGGGGTGGAACACATGTGCCTACTTGTTACTTTCATGTTTTCCTGTTTTCACATCATATACTGTTATGTTCATTAGTACACTATTAGTACATTGATTTACATGACTTTTCTGCTTCGTATGTTAACTTAGCATACTTGGTACATCATTTTACATTACATTTCATGCTACGTGTGCCCATTATGTGCATTACTTAGTACAGCTGATTTCATCACATGCTTACATTTTGACATTTGATCATACAAGTTATTTCTTATCTTTTGACAAACTAAATGACTATCTATGGTTTTAAACACTGATTTCTCTAAGAACATAAAATAAATGGTTGAATTGTACTTATTTTATGTTCACCAGACCGATTGTTAGTATGATATAGCGCTATAGGATTTGACACCCCATTCCTGTTGGCATGGAATGTCTGAAACCAATTTGTTGCTCCATCCAAATAGGGATTGCCTTTGTGGTATCCTTATAGTCTCAAAGGTGTATTTTGATGCACCAGGTCTGAATGAATTCTTAAATCACACTATTAAAGTATATTTTGATATACTCTCATGTGTGGTATTGTACAAAACCAACATATTTATTTTATTAATCATCTAAAGCATATTTTGATATGTTATTTACTAAACTGAAACATAGTTTAATATGTTATTTATCACATCCAAAGCATATTTTGATATGTTACTTACTAAACCAAAAACATAGTTTAATATGTTATTTATCACATCCAAAGCATATTTTGATATGTTACTTATGAAACCAAAACATAGTTTAATATGTTACTTACAAATCCAAAGTATACTTTTGATATGCTACTATAAGGTTATTCGTTTAACTTTACATTACTTACCATACATAAACATTTCTACAATTGTTAAACATAGACATTCTATATTGGTGGTTTGGTTTGAGTAAGTGATTAAGTAACGATGCGTGTGTAATATGATACAAACATGGTGGATACGCCGCTGGTACTTCCTATATATAAGTGTTTGTATGGTATTACATGTCGTAGCGTTATTTGAATCATTTCAGTTTGATACATAGAACATTTTATACAAATAACATACTTTTCACAAGACATTGTTTTACAAACAACTTATCTTATACAAACTCATCTTAAATGGTTATTCATTTAACCATACATTATTTCACTTATTTATACATATCATCTGAACTTATTGTTTTTCAAATGATTTACAAGACAAAGCAAATTACAAGGTTCATGACTAAACATTTTCTCCAACATAAGTCATGAATTCTATTTTCACAAAACCTATGTATCTCACCGGCATTTTTATGCTGACGTACCTATTTTCACATGTGTTTTCAGGAGATGAAGCATAGGACTTATCAAGACATACTTAGGCGGACCTGTGCCTTAGTGACTTAAAACGAGACAAGACTAGTTAATTATGTTGTACTTTCTTGTTTAGAACAATGTAACTTTCATGTTTGTTTAATAAAACGAAACTTCAATTGCCATGGATTTGAAACATTTAATTCTGTTACAACACTCCCCGATGTTTCCGCCACGTTTTGTATGTTCTACGTGGTCGGGGTGTGACACAGGCTGTGAAGAGGTGCCTTCGCTTCTAGGCGAGCTGGACAACTGACGGTAGGCGTCGGAAGGTCATTCGTCGCTCATACTGTAAACTAACAAATAGCCAAATAACACACAACAATAAAATACAATTATGCACGTAGTTCCGTAATTTATTTCCTAACATTTTGAATAATATCTTGGTGTCAGCAGAACATTTATGTGGCCGAATCAGTGGCTTAGCTCTGATACCACCTTCTGTCACAACCCCCGTCCCCTACTTATCTGGGAATGGGCGGCCGCAGTTATTTTCAGAGAATATTAAACACGTGGGAAAAATCCCAAGTTTTAAGTACACACATCTTCATAGGGATAAACCCTATTTTATTTAAATAAAACATCTCTTTATTTAAGGTAACTTTATAGCCACTTTTCCAAGCCTTCAGTGCTGTCCAGCTGGCTTCTATTTGGCTTTCACATTTTGTTACCTGAAACGCATTTTAAAAACATTTTGTCAGTCGGAAATACTGGTGAGTAAATCTGAGTTTAATCAAGTTAAGTAAAACCATTGTACAGTATTGAGGGCGGTCACGCAATTACATTTGTTTCCATCTACTTTAATTAACACCCACGGTACTGTCAACCCGACTTGTGTTAATGTTACTACTCACAATGTAGTAACAAATTTTGTATACAAAACCCCAACATACCAACGATAATTGTAGAATACAAATACTCAATCACTGTTTAATATAGTATTAATTGTGTGAGGTTTTGTGAAAACAATTTGCAAAAAGGAGATTACTCACATTGCTGTCTTAGGGTTTCCTTTAGGGTTTCCTGGTGATTATCTATTAAATATACAAATGCACACGCGTTAGTAAAATAAACCAATATTTACATTAGTAATACTCCCCCGAGATGGCATTCCAACGACTACGTCGGGCAGAACCTCGACAGCCGTTACGGAACCCTGGATCAATCGGGCAGCGTATCTAATACGTAACCAGGGTTATGATACTTACAACGACGCAGAACTTCATTATTTAGGGGGGTATTATACCCGGAATTATAATAGCTATTCAGAATATTGAGAGAGATTGAAAAGTTTTGAACGATTTCGACTGAAACCGCTCGACCCTATTTATAGTTGTGATCCGGCCATCTCTTGCGCCCCGCATAGACTTAGAGGGAGTCTTATGCGACCCGCGACATAGGGGTTATAGGCTTTAGCCTTGACCGGTTATTGAACTAGACTCGACACATTGCACGACACGTGTCAGCACCGGGTGCAGCCCTGGTGACTGGCTGTCACGCCCTGCGTAGGAAGTAGCCAAAGGCTACGTGGCCCGCGAGCGAAGTTAAAATCTTGTTTTTATTTAATTTTAATAAAAATAAAGGTATTCGGGGTTCGTTTTCGCATACGGGGTGTATTCTTGGACGTTTTGGGACATTCTAATTATTTTTAGGGTGTCGAAAAATTTAGGAGGGTTGTTATAGTAGGATGCAATGGTATTCTATTACGGATTGTAGGAGGTAATGGTAGTGCATTATGGATGGTATGATAGATGAAAGGGAAGGTGTATTCAAAGTGGTGTACCAAAACACGTTATAACATGTTCATACATATAGATGCACATGTGCATATCTAGTGTTGTTAATGTTATAATAAGTTCATACATATAGATGCACATGTGCATTTCTAATATTGTTAATGTAAAAAGTAGTGTATTATGAATGGTAGTGTAAATGAAAGTGCAATTGTCTGATATTAGTAATGTATTATGGAATTTGTCAAAGAAATGATACATATGCACGTGTGCATGGATAATTGTTACTTGAAATTTTTTTTGTGGCGAAATATAGCGATTTTTTTATAAAAAATAGTAAAAAAAAATAAAATTTTTGAGTGTTTTTTTGATTTTTTTAGGTATTTTTTAGTTGTGTTCATACTTGGTTCTCGCGGTTCTCGCAATAAAGAGTGGTTCCTAACGGATCCTTCTCCTATATATATATGTATTACTTGATGATTACATGAAACATATCGAGATACGAGTTAGTATGTGTACATGAAAGTGAACTCTAAATGGATTGATTACTTGTGTTTATGTTTAACATACGTAATATATAAGAATGTATATTTAATAAAATTTATATATAACAATCACCAGTGGATCATCGAGTCAAACCTATTTCAAATACTAACATCTCATCATGTCCACTGAGTTGGGTAAACACTTGCAAGACATACATACGATATAGACAATAAGGTGTCCTATATATTTGTTAGGTTGGTCGTACTTACTTTCTTTTGGGCTTTTTGTAAGACCCTTAGTTCATTTTATACAATTATCAAATAATTTTCGATTATAATAGTGTATTTAAGATTAAACGTACACTTAAAATGCGAGTTGTTAAAACATTTTACTAAATTAAACATTTTAACATTTTGAAATTTTATTCGTTGTTTAAAACATGACGACGAAACTATTCACGGAAGCTTGATTCTTGAGCGTGTTCGGTTCTTCCTCGAGCTTGATCGACCTCCGGTACATTACTTAATACCTACATTTCATAAAACATGAAATGAGTTAGTCATATGGTGTTTAAAACGAGTTTAAACAAGTCCGAAATACAAAAACGATTAATTTAAACAATTTTCGCCAAACCAGCATACCGTCGCGTCGCGCGACAGCATCTGGGTCTTGCTGTCGCGTGGCGCGACCACTCATTTTTTCCAGAATTCTTGTTGCTGAATACATCAACTTTCAGCCAAACTATAATTTACGCAAACGAGCATAACTTGCTCGTTTTTTATCCGATCTAAGTCACGTTTCTTCCTACGTGATCGTAATTTAATTCTCCATCATATGGAGTTAACATCCGACATCCGGATTTACAAAATTTTTAGACTTTTAAGCCTTCGGCTTAAAAATACAATTAGGAACTTTTGACCAGTTCATGTATTAATCAAACAAACTTGTTTGTTTGATTCCAATTTCTTATGAACCTTATAATTCCGATCTTGTCTATCATATTAGGTTTAAATTACGGATTTCATAAGCATTTTAACCCATTTTTACTCATATGCAACTTTTGACCCGTTAAGGGTTTTTAAGCATATTTTTGACACGAATCACTTTCATTCAATTCTAGCATCGTATTCCCACATTTCTTATCAAGTAATCTTCCACCACAACTATATGTGTGGTGGATTTAATGTGGAAATCTATATGTTCCGAGTTTTACTCCTCGGATTATCGTTTTACGGCAAAGATCATATAGAGTCATTTGACCCAAGAATTTACATCTTTCACTTTCTATACTTATTCGAAGTATTTATTTTATAAGGGCGTTTTGGTCAATTTTAATCCTTCTACTATGACGAAGGACTTTTAAAGCCATATTTGACCAACATCCCACTTTTAAAACTATGATCTTGTATTTAAGGTCATTTGGTTTCAAAATACCATGAACACCATTTAAATTATTCGGTTTACTTATTTAAAGTAACCGAATGTCTATTTAACTTCATTTAACTCTCAATGAACCTCTAGTTCCAATTGAGTAGTTAACCTATTATATATACCTGACTCGGATCAATATATTGACCCGTTTCGATACTTTGCCTTAGTACCCGCTAAGCAATAGCGATGTAAATATCCATTTGATATTTATTCCTATAATCATACAACTCGACAAACCATTAGTCGATATTGTCAAAGGGCGATAATTTCACCTTTTGACCCGTTTGGTCTAATTGACCGTGAATCTTTATGAGATGATATTTATTACCATCTTATCTATACGGTTTACACCGTATAGTCGTTTTACTTATAAATCATTTATTGATTCTTTTGACCCATTATAACTTACGCTATAAAGTGTCTTTCACAAACTAACGGTTATTGTCAACAAGTGACCAAAATACCGTTTTACCCTTATTATTTGCATTGGTTTACCTTATAAGGTAATCATTAAAAACTCGTTATCTTTTAGTCATTTCATTGGTTTACCAAAATACCGTTTTACCCTTATGGTTTGATTAACAAACCCGTTTTCGGGGTGTTACAAGTCTACCCCCCTTAAAGAGGTTTCGTCCTCGAAACCTTTCTTACATAGTTCATTGAGTTTTAAACTCAATGAAATTTGACCTGAGTAATCTTTTTAAGCATTACTCATACCTTAACCAATTGTTAGTATTACCAGAAAAGTATGGTAATATCTTTTGGTTACAAAAGATATACGTATCTCTTACTACATAATGTAATTCAAAATAACGTAATTTCGTTATTTCAACCAGTTTAGTTAACTTAGCGAAATCCATCGGTTTTATACTTTAGGACTTTTTATGAATCCGTTATTTTAACCTGTTCAGAGGTCTTTAGTGAAATCTTTCACTTTTAGCAAACAAACTCTTTTGTTTGAATTGACTTCCCAACACTTCGCTTTGGTTGTCTCCTGATCCCTCCAGTAGGTGATCAGTATTTTCTGTTAGTGAGGTCTCATGGGCCGTCTCTTGTATCTTGTATTTAGATACTTTGGTTGTTTACTTGACCGAGTCACCAATTTGGCCACTTGATCATGTAAATCTATTGGTTTTGTTTATTCCACGCTATTCTCAAAATAAATAGCGTATTAACCAATTTCTTAATTTGAATCCTGACCTTAACCGGTCTCACTAACTAGACTTATTAGTCCAATTACTTTATACCCATCTCTCAGTTTATAATGTGATTATACTCCACATTACTTTTCTTGACCGTGATTGCGTCACGTCATATTTAGGTTTATTTCAACCTTTCATTTTCGAAAATATTTCTTTTCAATATATCATCTTGCACCTATCAGTGTCAAGACCTGTATCTTTACCATTTACAAATTTCAATTCCTATCAGAATTTATATTTGTAAAAACGTTATTTCTTACTAAAACTGAAGTTTTAGTTTAACATTTTCTCTTTGACTTTTGTCAATTATCCATACCCGGATATTGATAGTTAAGAATTTATTCTTTTGTAGTCTTTGTATTACGTGGGGATTTTCAACTGATTTCCTTGCTTTGTCTCATTAACCCATAGGTTCTATCATTTAGCCTCGTGAGCTATTTCATTAGGCTTTCACCTTGTTAAGGCAAGGCCCCTATAATTCATTTCTTTGTATTCATGACTCAAGGTTGTTTTGGTCCCATAGACCTTTAAACTGTTTATAACTCGAAGGTTATGATGATCCTGTAGATCATTCTTTTTATGTTTGGAAATCATTTGTTTTCATATTTGAAATCCATTAAGTGTGACTGTAGTCCGTATCTAGAATCATTTTCTTATGCTATCCGGCGTTACTTTGTATTCAACCCGTTTGACTTATTCATGTGAAATCGATCACTTGTGAACAGTCAAACTTTGTTCTTTATTCACCCCGTTCAACCTCACAATAGTTGAACACAATTATTAAAATTTATGGTTGCGAAATTTTATAGTCTTTTAGTCATAACTCATAATCCGAGTCCTTTGACTTTCAATCCGCGTTCCCGTCTCTCGGTCTACGCATATGTTTAATTTCCTACCCATCGACCGGGTGATTTACTGAAGTCATCGTTAATGCATCCATTTCGGTATGCATTGTAACCTTGTTTCGACTTGTTTGGTTGTCTTAGCAAAATCCATCGCTTTATTTAACCAAACCTTTATTCTTTATTTGACCATCTTTGATGGTCTTATAATTTCTGAATGATGATTATCATCATCATCCTTTCTTTACTACGACCAAAGTCAATGACTTTGATCCTCTTCTTGGTATGGGCAATACCTTCGTTTTTATGACCTCGTGGGTCATTTATACTTTGGTTTTACATGGCCCTTTTTGTCAACCATGACTCTTTCATCAATTATGACTTATTTCACTAATTACCTTGGGTCATTTATTTCTATGCGCGCCATACATCGTTTTTATGAGTCCCTCGAACACCATTTATACGAGTATGCCCATAAGATTTCTTGACCCCAAGGTTCTTTTAACTTTTTATTCGTCTCGACCTTACCACATTGGACATAACTGTGTTCATTATAAGAAGCTCATGGTATCGTGTGTTCACTACTTACTTGGCCAGAGTAAGCGATCAACACATGGTACACATGACCTTATTATAATTACCACATTACGTCCCATGTAAGTAATCTCTCGATTTATTTTATTTAGTAAAACTTTATTTAATTGCCAATTAACAATTACCAGTTTTACCCATTTTATCCTTGAACATTTACAAATTTCCTTTTTATAACCATTTATACAATCACATTCATCGATGTGATCATTACTTTTCTCAATTTGGATCTTTATTGAGAATATTTACTTGAATGATTACTTTCGTCCAAGTTTATATTTAGACTAAATTCAGTTATTATCTCATTATTCACAACTGTGAATAATACTTATCTCTACTAAATTTCTCTTGGAAACGTCATCCTGGATAGGTGACCTATCCAGGTTTACCAAATTTTGTATTCTATATGCAACTGTCATTCATTATGTATTTGTTGCATATTTCTGTTCATGCTATAAGTTTAAGACGTGTACCTTGTAGCTACTTGCCCTGATAAACTTTCTGTTGATACACTTTTGTGTGGACACGACACGTTCGGTTCGACACTTTAACGGAATGAAGACCAAGTCGGATATCCTCCTATCCTACTTGGGTCAGACAACTTTGTCTCATATGTTTTGTAATGTTAAACAAACAATGCATGTTGCATTTAGGTTATTAGTTGTCTGTATGTGTGTTTATATAGTCTTTGCGCCAAAACCTTCTTTGGGCCTTGACTTCCTTGGGGCAAAACCCCTACATGACGAAACCTCCTTTATGATGAAACTGTATGGGGTTTCATCACAATAAAGGATAAAACACGATGAAACTCTAAGGTTTCATCACGCTACAGGACAAAAGCATGAAGAAACCTCCATGTTTCGTCATCTAGTGATGGGGAAACTCCCCTTGTGGTGAAACTCTAGTTTCATCATGTTAAGTGATGAAACTCTAGGAGTTTCGTGAACTTTGAGGTTTCGTCAGGCCCATTTAAAGGTCTCGTCACTGTTGGGCCATGGTCTGCTATATAAACACCTCATAGTTTCTGTGTGAAACTTATGAGAGCATACCCTGTACTAAGAGTTTTACTTCAAACATTGTGTGTATTTGTTTGATACTTGTTGTCATCCACGTTAATCAATTGATTGTGTTTCATTGGTTATACCGTGTTGTTATTATCTGTGTTTGGTTTGGCATCGTTACGGGGATTCCGCACCCGTGACCGTGTTTGTTATAAACAAGGATTCAGTTTCTTATTAGATCCACCAAGATTTCGGGACCTACAAGTGGTATCAGAGCATTGGCTCTTATCCTTGTTTAAAGCCTAACACCGTTGGATTTTATCAAGTGTTGAAATTGTTTGTGGTAGATTTTCTGAAAACTATTGTTCTTGAAAACCCATAATTTTCTGGAAAATGAACTCTTAAAAACTGTTAAATCATGGTTGTTTGCTAAAGAGTTTCATCAAAAACCTTGTTAGTTCGATCGTTCACGTGATAAACCGGGTTTTTGGTGAAAGTTTTAAGCACTTTCTTGTTCCGGAAAGTTGTTTGGTGACCAGAAAGTGCATAAAATCTGGGTTTGGTCTTCATATATTCAAAGAACCTTCAAAGTGTTCTTGAATATTCATTATATTTTAAATTAAAAAAAATAATTATTGAAAGGTTTGATTAAAATATGGGTGACCATACCGTTTGGTGAAGATGTGCATGTTGTAGTTTGAATTTGTGTGTCATGTGTCAGATTGGATAAGGCTTCTTTGAAAAGGGTGACCATTTTGTCAGAAGGATAAGATTTTGCTTGAAAAAAAAATCTAACCAAAGGATAAGATCACAAAGGTTTCGTCGTCCAAATTCTAGGTTTCGTCTCATTCATCAAACAAGTTTCGTCGAATCATTAATTCCTTTTTGGGTTTCGTCGACCTCACATTAATTTAATTAAGGTTTCGTCGTTTCTTCAAATTGATCAAGGTTTCGTCGGTGGTCAAAAGTGATTAATCATTGGGTTTCGTCAATATCATTAAACAATAAGAAGGTTTCGTCGAAGTGAATCATTAAAAGGTTTCGTCGAGCTGAATTCTTAATCAATCAAGTTTCGTCGCACAGAGGTTACATCACACATAGAGTTTCGCCAATACAAGGTTTCGTCATAACTGTTTCATAATCAGAGTTTCGTCGATGCATTAAATAAACAGAAGTTTCATCGTTCAGATATTTTAAATCAAGTTTTGTCGATCAGAAAGTTTATTAAAGAAGTTTCATCGCATTGTTAATCAATCAAGTTTCGTCGAAGCTGCTTTTGTTATAAAGAATCGTCGAACAAACAAGTTTCGCCATAATTCACAACTTTCGTCGAGCTAAAGTTTCATCATTGAGAGTTTCGCCAAAATTTGGGTTTCGTCGAAACTTGTTAAAGTTTTTAACAGAGGCTTTGCAAAAGTGATTTAACAGTGCATTTTCAAGTGTTTAACCAGGTTTTCACTTTCATATATCAATCATGAGTTGTACTAGCCCTTCTGATTGGAGTACGGACCCACGACCAGGTCCAGATCAGACTTCGATGGCCGCATTATTAATGAATGCCATGCCTCAACAATCAATAAGTGCAAGTCAATGGGCATTGGTGTCGAATTAAAATCAAAGCATTCAAAATCTATTGCTTAGTGAGAGTGAGACGGGTAGCAACAATCGCCCGCCAAAGTTAAATCACATGAATGACTATCCATCATGGAAGGGTCGTTTCCATAATTACGTTCAAGGGCAAAACACAGAATTATGGACGTGTTTCACCTCTCCATTTAGTCAAGCTCTTGAAGAAGCATATGATTTAGAGAAGAAGGTGTTTGCTATTCTAACACAAGCTCTTTTTACACAAAGACATCTATCATCAATTCAGTTATTTTACCAACACGAAAGCTTTATGGGATGCATTGGTAGCGAGAGGAGAAGGAAATGCAGCTACTAGAAAGACACGCCATGATTTATTGAAGAAAGAGTTTGAATCATTTCAATTCTTGGATAATGAAACCCTAAATGATATGACTTCTCATTTTTATCATTTAATTAGTGAAATGTGTTCTTATAATGTTACTGCAACTCATCCGGAATGGTTGCACGGTTTGCTGATGCTCTACCTCCTAAGTGGAGTCCATTCATTGAGCTTCTGAAGCATACGGGCGCTCTGGATACGGTTAATATCTATGAATTCATTCAGAAGTTGGAGCACAAGAACGAAGAGGAAATTCGGAAAGCTAAAAGGATTGCAGCTCCTCAAAACACAGAAATGTATTTGCCTGGTTTTGCTCCTTCAGCTAGATCTAGTTCCGTTCAGCAACCGAAGCTTCAAACGACGTTTGTGTCCAATACAAGCTCATCTCCGTTTCCACAGTCAGCTCCTCCACCGGTTTTCGATCCAAGTGTTTATCATCCGCCAGCGCATATGATTGCTCAAGCTCATGCTTTCTCAAAATCTAAATTCGATGCAAGTGCATGGCTACCAACACCCCAACCTCCAACTCAAGTTACCACTACTCAACCATAGTTCGATCCAAGTGCTTATCTTCAACCTCAACCTCAAGCCCAACCACAACAACAACAAGCACATTATACCAACAATACTCCACCCCAAAACACCAACACTGTCAGAGTTGATACTTCGAACCTCTCAAAAGTTAGCATTGAAGTAGCAAAGGAGCATATGGAACTCATTAATACAATGGTCAGTGCATACTGCGGATTGGTCGCAGGTCAAATTGGAAACATCAATATGACTGATGAAGATTATCAACAAATCGACCATGATGAAATGGAGTTGATGGATATAAAGTGGGTGTTTGCTAGTGCTGTTAGAAGGGAAAGGGATTTCATGAGTCGAACGGGAAGAACTTCGTTGGAAAGTACGAAGGATACGAAGTACGGGTTTGATAAAGATGCGGTTACATGTTTCAATTGTGGCGAAAAGGGTCACTTCAAACGTGAGTGCACCTGACTGAGCAAACAAGGCAACCAAAATCCCTTCCAAAATCAAACAAGTACTTCAAATCAAGCTAACAACGAAAGAGGGATAGTAGCTGATAACAACCAAACAAACCAGTCAGGGCCATCTAATACTAATCAAGCATTAGTGGTACAAGCCGATGAGGGATGCAACTGGTCAGTACAGTTTGGAGGAGGAACTGCATGCTATGCGAAGATCATCAGTCACATCAAGCATGTGCACAAAGAAGAATTCTCTGAAGATGATAATAGTTCGGGATACAGTGGCAGTTCCGATGAAGAATCAGATGTGAATGAACGAATGGATTCTGAAGGTGATAATTTGTTGAATGATGCTGAGGAGGTAAAGTGTCAGAAATATGTCTTGGTCAAGAAAGCTGATGCTACATCAGAAGAAACGGAGAAGATTCTCACTGAAGATGGATCTTTCTCTTCTCAGACTGCCTTTATGGCTAATGTCACAGCTTCTACAAGTCAGGTAAAATCTGAAACTCCTAGCATATGTAGTGATTGTGCTAATATGAAACATGAATGTGCTGAATTGAAACATGAATCTGAAACGGTTCATAGTCACAATCAGAGTTTGGGTTATTGAACTGTCAAAATGCAAAGAGGCAAACATGGCCTTAGCTCGAAATGAAAAGGATTTCAAATCAGTAATCGAAACTTTAAAGAAAAGTGTTTCCGAATTAACAAAAACTATTTTTAACAAACAAATTGGTATTAATAACTACATTAATATCATTGAGGAAACAAAGAAAGAGCTAGCCGTGGCAAAGTGTGAGCATGATGCGATCAAGCTCAAATTGGAGAGTTACCCAAACTCCCGATATGTGCTTGATCACATCATTGACGTTCAACAACTAAAGGGTAACGTTAAATGCGTTGGGTATAAGTCGTGTCCGCCTCCTTTGAGACACAATTATACCAAGATGCCCGATGAGGAGGAAATGCCGCGTTTTGAGCCAACTGTACCTCTTGATTATGAGGAAGTTACAACTGGCTTAGGGTTCAAAACGGACAATTCATTGGAGGGCTCATCTGATAGCAAGGAAAAGTCATTAAGTGCTTCAAATCAAAGTCCTCCAACCGTTGAGGACTATGATTCTTCGGATGATGAATCAGATGTGAATGATGAGGATAAATCTCTTGACGATAGAAAAGGAGTAGAAGTGCCTTTTGAGAATCACATTCTGTGTGATCCTCCTACTGCTGTGCATTCAACTGCTAAACAAGAGATAGATCCTATCTCTGAGACAGAGTCTACTATTAAAAGTGATAACGTGTTGTACACTTTAGTCGGTGATGACAAAATTTATTCAAACACAGTTTTCCAATTAAAAATGTCAATCAATCTTTGATTGATAAAGTGTTTGAAGATACTACCAGTATGTTTTTGGAAAAGGGGATCCCGAGAGTTTCAGTAACTCAGTGTGATCCGATTCCAAAAGCTGAAGTTAGAAGAAAATTTGGAAATAAAAAATCACCAACGAAGCAACAACCTATCGCTTTTAAGGGTAAACAACAACAACAAGCTCAAAAGCCTAAGGTTACACAACCAAAGGCTGAAACAAAAGGAGCTCGTTACAAGAAGAAAGCAAAAGACGTTAAGTTTGTGGCCTCTAAAGGTACTGATAAAATTGAGACTTTTGAAAATAAATCAAACATTGAATTTGTTCAACAAGTCAAAATTTTAAAACGTAATAGTGATAACAATTACACTCGACACACAAATGGGTGTGAAGCTAGTACCTCTGGGTCTACAACTTCAACGTCAGGCCATCGAACAGATTCTCCTAAGTTTGTTGAAAGGAGAACGTGTTTCAAATGTGGGGAGTTAGGACACATTATCAAAAACTGCACAAACTCTCCAAAAGAAAATTTTATTGAAAGAGCCCCTTCTGAACAAGGTCACCAACAACGACGTCAAAATGTTAAGAAAATAGAAAAGGCCTTAAAATCTGAAGTCTGTTAAAAGGAAACCTAGTTTGTCACAACCATTAAAACCAGAAATTGTACATAATACACAATCTGGTAAACGGAAACAAGCTTGGAAACCTAAAACGGATAAAGTTTCAGGGGGAGCATCATCAGTTCTAGATTATCGAGAAGTTGAGATAACTTTCGTCGATGAACATGGGCGACCTAAGTCTATGAAGGCTTGGGTCCTCCTCTCCAACTAATCTCTGAGTGAGTGTGTAGGATGTTCCAGGAGGAACTATCGATAGTCATCGGATTGTTGATAGTGGAGTGTCCATGCACAAGATCGACGACAAAAGAAATTGTTGCCTTTGATGGAGAGAAAAAGAAAAGAAGATAGAATTTTCTGTCGAAAGAAATTGAAAACCCTTCGACAAAATGGAAATCATACCAAAGTTTGATTGTTCAAGGCTTTAATCGGGTCCCCGGGATAGATTCAATTAAAATGTACGCACCTGCAGCACGTCTGATGATTCAAAATCAACAAGATGAACGTGCAGTGTACATTTCTTCACGGTGTGATTGAAGAAAATGTGTTTGTTGAATAAACCAACCGGGTGTGCGGATGCCTTGGCGTGGATTGAACAACCGCACACTACTTCTCAAAGAGAAAGTCAAAGACCTTCGCTGGTGCAATGTGGAAGACCAGCCGGAACCAAAGGTTTCTGATCTTGTTGCTGTGAAGAGTTTTCTCAGATTAATTGAAGTAGCTGCAAATTCGACCTTGAAATCCACACCGGGTGGATATCCAGTTTGGGAGAGTGCTCAGATTCCTGGCAATGCACGAAGCAGTTACAGGATACGGTTTTGAACTTCTAATCTCTCCTATACTTGTCGATATTTAAGTTGCTTTATGATTTATTATCATCTCGTACAACACTCTTTGACATGACATGTTGATCTCGAATATCACCTCACACGTGATTGTTTCACTATGAAACTCATCAATGTTGTCATGGTCTGCACCGCTTACCGATGTGCCAACTGATTTTTCCAAAATTCGATAAATCTTTTCTGATTAAAACTTAATTTTGGTAAACGGCATTGAGGTAAAACATGAGTTAACCGATATCGGAAAATCGTTTTTGTAAATACCTTTATGTTTTTTTTAAAAAAATTATCATAGTTTGTTGATTTTAGGGGGAGTAAATCCAAATTTAAAAAAAATTCAAAAACAGTGAAAAATTTCAAAACGCAAATACAATAGAAAAACAAAAATGAGTTTCCTAGCGAGAAAATGATAGTACATCAGTGGTCTGTCTAAACCTCTTTAAACTGAAATGCAAAATGAAAAACGATAAGCAGCTCTATATAAGATGTATCGGTAGGCTCACAATCATTATAAAGTGTGCAGGGTGATATAAACTTAAATCGACTGAAGACCAGGTGGGAACCGCTCATTGGCATATGGTCTTAGTACCGAAATTTTGTTTGAAAGATTGCGGAGGTTCTGAGATTTGTGGTCTTTATGCTGTTTATCATCTGGGTATCATGGTTGTTTCTTTTACTGAAAACAACGGAGACTAAAGTCTAGATCTTCCATGATACCATACATACGTGTACATACTGCATACGACCTCAATAACTGATCAACAATCACATGTCCAAACAAAATAAGTGATAATATATCACATTTTCCGGGAGTCAAGTTCGTCTCTTTGCTGTACGAAAGTACTGACCTGTTCACGGACTTGCTCCTGTGCCCTCATGCATATGAAAATCAAGTTCCTCATCAATAAGTGATTCTATCACATAGGGCTTGTTTTCAAAACAAATAAGTGAGTTTCTCACATCTTTTATACGGTCAAACAGATGATAAACGGTATACTCACCGGTAAGATGAACTCTCGTGCATACCTTGATACGGGAATGTGTCGTGTGTGGATGAACACCGGTCGGTAAGTATAAATCATACATTAATCGTATCCCCTCGCCATGATTACATCTGATAAGTTGAGCTTAAGTGGACAACAATACCGATAATTGTTATAGGATGCTTATCTTAATGTTAACTAATTGAACAACAAGAGCGTTTTGGCGTGACTGTACACTGATATGATTCTCCTACCCTCGAAACTCACAAAAAGAATGTTCGTAAATATTTATTTACTGCTTTCAGTTTCTGCATCTTTCTATATATTTATTTATTGCTTTCCGTCTTTACATTTGAAAAATGAAAAATTCCAAAAAGATTTTAGGTGTGTTTTAATATAAACTTTATAAAATCCAAAAAGATTTTGCTTCTAGTTTATTTTTTGATTGACCGATGTTGGAACTCGAGTCTATCCTACCCAAAATCCTGATTGTAAGCCGGAAAACAATTGCACCTTCATAAATGGTCGAAGTTGACAGATTTTGAAAGTTAAATGATTAAAACTGAACATTTTTTTTAAACTTTCAAACTGTTGTCTGTCGGTGTTTGATTGAGATTTAATCTCAATTGTGTCGTTTGTTCATGTCAACTATATTCCAAGTGGTTGTTCTCATTGCGTGTTTAGCTTTCTTGCATGTGCAGATGGTACATTCAATCCAGCTAAAGGTGAAGAGAACCTCTTAGAAAACAAGCTTTGGAATGAAGACACAACATGGAGGCACTCAACGGATAAAGATGATCGAGTTGCCTCTGACCCTTCATCAACACCACAAGGATCTGAAGAATTAACAATCAAAAGATTCACGAGCATAACTCAATGGAGAGTTCATTCTAAGGGGGAGTTTATTAACGCACTTCCTAAATGAAATGGGGAGTTTGTTGATACACTTTCTTCTTACGAAGCGTGAAGACGTTGAAGATCCTCCGACATGAATGACATGGAAGACGAACCATCACAGCAGCGTCCAAGGGGGAGTTTGTTGATAGACTTTTGTGTGGACACGGCACGTTCGGTTCGACACTTTAACGGAATGAAGACCAAGTCGGATATCCTCCTATCCTACTTGGGTCAGACAACTTTGTCGCATATGTTTTGTAACGTTAAACGAACAATGCATGTTGCATTTAGGTTATTAGTTGTCTGTATGTGTGTTTATATAGTCTTTGGGCCAAAACCTTCTTTGGGCCTTGACTTCCTTGGGCCAAAAGCCCTACATGACGAAACCTCCTTTATGATGAAACTCTATGGGGTTTCATCACACTAAAGGACAAAACACGATGAAACTCTAAGGTTTCATCATGCTACAGGACAAAACCATGAAGAAACCTCCATGTTTCATCATCTAGTGATGGGGAAACTCCCCTTGTGGTGAAACTCTAGTTTCATCATGTTAAGTGACGAAACTCTAGGAGTTTCGTCAACTTTGAGGTTTCGTCAGGCCCATTTAAAGGTTTCGTCACCGTTGGGCCCTGGTCTGCTATATAACCACCTCATAGTTTCTGTGTGAAACTTATGAGAGCATACCCTGTACTGAGAGTTTTACTTCAAACATTGTGTGTATTTGTTTGATACTTGTTCTCATCCACGTTAATCAATTGATTATGTTTCATTGGTTATGCCGTGTTGTTATTATCTGTGTTTGGTTTGGCATCGTTACGGGGATTCCGCACCCGTGACCGTGTTTGTTATAAACAAGGATTCGGTTTCGTATTCGATCCACCGAGATTTCGGGACCTACACTTTCCTTGTTGTTCGATCTCTCATTCGAGATCGTTTCTCCATTTCAGTCTTTAACGTATATGACATACGTGTCATACTTCTGACTATTTCTTTATCGTATCGATAATTTTTTTTTAGACTCTCATCATTTTCGGATACGAGGGTCCTTTAGCTAAAACGTATACAAAGATTAGTAACGTTTATCATTAATAAGCACCCGTATTATAATACAAGGCTTTCAACAATACGTGTTAACACATGTAATTCGTTTAACTATTAGGGTCTTTTATCGCTTTATTTGGGGTAACGTGTTTTACACGATAGCCCTATGTGTTATTTTCAACACTTTACATGCTAGACCGTTAATGTATTGAATAACTTACCAGATTTTGCGATCAAGTCTCGAACCAAACACCAATCTTTATCAAGAGCATAAGGTTTAAGTACAAGCTTAGTTCTTCCCCACCATACTTGAACCTCTTAAACCAGGGCTCTGATACCAACTTGTAAGACCCTTAGTTCATTTTATACAATTATCAAATAATTTTCGATTATAATAGTGTATTTAAGATTAAACGTACACTTAAAATGCGAGTTGTTAAAACATTTTACTAAATAAAACATTTCAACATTTTGAAATTTTATTCGTCGTTTAAAACGTGACGACGAAACTATTCGTGGAAGCTTGATTCTTGAGCGAGTTCGGTTCTTCCTCGAGCTTGATCGACCTCCGGTACATTACTTAATACCTACATTTCATAAAACATGAAATGAGTTAGTCATATGGTGTTTAAAACGAGTTTAAAAATGTCCGAAATACAAAAACAATTAATTTAAACAATTTTCGCCAAACCAGAATACCGTCACGTCGCGCGACGGCATCTGGCTCTTGCTGTCGCGTGGCACGACCACTCATTTTTTCCAGAATTCTTGTTGCTGAATACAGCAACTTTCAGCAAACTATAATTTATGCAAACGAATATAACTTGCTCGTTTTTTATCCGATTTAAGTCACGTTTCTTCCTACGTGATCGTAATTTAATTCTCCATCATATGGAGTTAACATCCAGATTAACAAAATTTTTAGACTTTTAAGCCTTCGGCTTAAAAATGCAATTAGGAACTTTTGACCCGTTCATGTATTAATCAAACAAACTTGTTTGTTTGATTCCAATTTCTTATGAACCTTATAATTCCGATCTTGTCTATCATATTAGGTTTAAATTACGGATTTCATAAGTATTTTAACCCATTTTTACTCATATGCAACTTTTGACCCGTTAAGTGTTTTTAAGCATATTTGTACACGAATCACTTTCATTCAATTCTAGCATCATATTCCCACATTTCTTATCAAGTAATCTTCCACCACAACTATATGTGTGGTGGATTTAATGTGGATATCTATATGTTCCGAGTTTTACTCCTCGGATTATCGTTTTACGGCAAAGATCATATAGAGTCATTTGACCCAAGAATTTACATCTTTCACTTTCTATACTTATTTTAAGTATTTATTTAATCATAAAACTTGTTTCCAAACAACCTTTAGAGGTCGTTTGCTCAATTTAGCTTATAAGGGCGTTTTGGTCACTTTTAACCCTTCTACTACGATGAAGGACTTTTAAAGCCATATTTGACCAACATCCCACTTTTAAAACTATGATCTTGTATTTAAGGTCATTAGGTTTCAAAATACCATGAACACCATTTAAATTATTCGGTTTACTTATTTAAAGTAACTGAATGTCTATTTAACTTCATTTAACTCTCAATGAACCTCTAGTTCCAATTGAGTAGTTAACCTATGATACATACCTGACTCGGATCAATATATTGACCCGTTTCGATACTTTGCCTTAGTAGCCGCTAAGCAATAGCGATGCAAATATCCAATTGATATTTATTCCTATAACCATACAACTCGACAAACCGTTAGTCGATATTGTCAAAGGGTGATAATTTCACCTTTTGACCCGTTTGGTCTAATTGACCGTGAATCTTTATGAGATGATATTTATTACCATCTTATCTATATGACATGCTCCGGTTTACACCGTATAGTCATTTTACTTATAAATCATTTATTGATTCTTTTGACCTATTATAACTTACGCTATAAAGTGTCTTTCACAAACTAACGGTTATTGTCAGCAAGTGACCAAAATACTGTTTTACCCTTATTATTTGCATTGGTTAACCTTATAAGGTAATCATTAAAAACTCATTATCGTTTAGTCATTTCATGACTAAATAACCGTATTAGCTCTTTTTTTAAGCATTGAACATGGATTATGATCATTGCCTTTTGTTCTGAACCGCACATGTCGTGTCGGAACATCATAATTTAAACAAGACTTTATTATTTTTCATAACCTATAAAACCAATAGGTAATTAATACAAAGAGTGTATGTTGTACTTACCTAGCATCCAAATTATGCTTTTCCTTCATTCCTGATTCGTTTGACCCGCTTCCTTCCTAAGCTTTCACCTAGCTCGTCAAGCGTCAAACTATCATAATAATTTGCAAGATGGTTAGACTAGTCATAATCATTCACAACTAATCCATCCTACACTTCTTATGTCGAATTTATCATTCGACCATATCATTAGTCAGTTTGACTTTTTAAAGTCAACTGCCTATTAACATAAATAATTACACGAGGTAGCTCAACTACTCGTTTAATTACTTTGTCAATTATCCGGTAAGCATCATTCTTATGCTACCGTTTTTAACCACGTTTTCATGTAATCTAATTTCATCAATTTAACACAACTTTAATTATTTTGAACACATAATGATATCATACATCATTCAACATGAATATCATCGATTTTCATCTTATCATACAAAACCATTTCATGGTAAATATGATTATATACTCAAACACACAATTTGTTTAAGTATTTCCTGATTCCTATCAGATATGATGATTCTAATCATAATTATATCATCAAATTTATCATATGATTAATACCCACTTATCCTAGTGTGGTAAATCATCAAATCATTCAATTTATAGCATCATATGTAAAATTTTCACTTAGGGTTTGATCATAAGATCACTAATTCAATCATAGCTTCAATAAATCATTCATAATTCGTGTTTATGATGATTATTCAAATTTCACAACTTCATAAATCATCAAAATTTGACATACCTTATGATCCCCTAGCTTGGGTGATCGTTAATTCACGTTCAATTGTGAATTTAAGCTTCGTTTAAGCCTTCAATTTGATGATTTTGAATGAGGTTAGGGTTTTGGTTCCTGGGGAACCTCCTGGTCGATGAACAGAACACACACTTTGTGTGTGTTTTGTTTTAAAACCCTTTTTTATTAATTAACTTTCAAGTCTATCCATATTTGGCCCCTCTTGTTTGGTTAGTTATTAAGTAGGCTACAACCTACTTATTTCTAACACTATTTCCACTCATTAACTAGGTTAAACATTCCTAGTTAAATTAGTGGGTTCGAGGAATTTATGACTCAATTTATTTTAAGTCCCGTTAACTCGGGCTTCTATAACTTTTATTTTCTTAAAAGCTTTCTTTCAGCTTTTATTTAATATTAGGCTTATTTATTTAAAAATCCTAGTATTCACCGGGTTACTTTTACCATTACGGTAATTTACCCGTCTTTTAGTATTAATATGGTTTGATTAACAAACCCGTTTTCAGGGTGTTACACTTTTGTGTCGCTAGCTTTTACACACGCATTTCGAGATGAGTAATCGCGGCCCCTCTTTTACTGTTTACTAAATTTGGGGGAAAAGCATAAGATTTTATACGAAATGATTTACACTTGCATGTTAGTTGATTCTAGTTGTACCTATTATATGAATACGAGTATTATGATTATCGATTGTTTCGAGAGCTCAGGAAAGCCCTCGTGTTTAATGAACTGTAACCCTTAGCTATGGACTTAACCATGGAATATCGCAAATAGTTCTATAGGGTTGACGCCCCACCTTTGGTTAGTAACGCTTACCCGATTAAGACAAAGGTGTTAGAAATTTCCGAAACGATTATATTGTATTGGGATATGATAGGACGAGGCATTTCTCAGTCAAGATTTGGTTATAGGCTCATATTGTCACATTGGTCATAGTCCTTGCTAGACTTTGATTTGGTCATTCACGAATAACACTTTTTCATGCAAACGGTTTTCAAAACATTGTTTATGTTTTATTTACTTATCGATCTAAACCGTGTTCCTCACCAACATTATGTTGGCGATTGTTAGTATGCCTGTATGACTATTAGCTGTGAAAACATTTCATGTTACATCGCCAGTGATTCCGCCTTTTGCGGTGTGTGACAAGCGATACTTATTTTTATGTACGTTTTCAGTTGGTCTACGTTTTGACGTATAAGTTATTGTACGTTTTGATGCCGCTAAGTCTTGATACAAATGTAAGGACGGGGTGGTGTTTAGGTGGTCCCCCACTAAACGAACCAACCTGGTTTCGATTTCATTTCTTTTATACGGTATAAATTTGATTTACTTTACTTTTTATCCAACCACAATGCGTATATACGTTATATTGGATACGTCAAAACATGTGTTTTCATATGGTTGTCGCATTACATAACACTTGCACTAATCCCATTTGATATTTGCGATGTACCTGAGCCGTAATACGCGCAGGCCTTATTACTAGTTCTATCTAATCTAACAATAAATATATCATAGACTAACATTAATGGTAATTTTTAAAACTCGTCAAAAGGTAATCCAACTAATGTTTCATCATTTTAATGGTGCTTCGAATGACATGAATATCATTTTAGGGGTGTTCACGACTTAGTTTGAAACTGTGAAACCATCCAAACTGGTCATAGGTTTGGTTTCACCATCCAAACCAGCTATCGGTTTGGTTTAACGATCGGTTTTTTTCTTAACCTTAAGTCGGTCAGATTAAAAAAAGTTCAAAACATAGTGAACGATTTGGTTTACAGTTTAACCCAAAACTGGCGATTTCGGTCGGCCGGTTTAAAAAAAATCAAACCGTAGTGAACGCGTGGGTTTACAGTTTATAACCAAAACCGACCATAAAAACCCGAACTGGATCGTAAAATTAAATTATATTTTTATTTTTTTAAACTGTTTATTTTTCATATATTTAACTGTTTATATTTCTATTATATACTATGTTTAATTAAATTAAATTGGGTCTTAATTTTTAATAGAAATGTAATTGGAGCCCACATATTAAACCTATCTAACATTTATTCTAACATATTTCCTCTTTATAATTTCCTCTTTATAATTTTGCAAAATTGTATGTGAGTAGGTTTCACTATTCAATTTTGAGTGTTTTGATTGGTTGTTGAAGTTTGTAGGGCAATGGGTGGATGTCATTTGGCATCCACTATTTTATTTTTTATTTTTTTTATTTATACTTACAAGCCTTAAAGCTATGTGTACAAGCCTCTATTGCATATAAACATTTATTTTATCTTCCGTTTGACTATTTCTAAAATATAAAATAATCCCTTAAAGTATTAGTATAAGTACCATATAACCCCTATGGTTTACTTTTAGTTTTAATAAACCCTAGTAGTATTATATTATAATTTATCAAAATTTTTATGTGAGTAGGTTTGACTATTCAATTTTGAGTGTTTTGATTGGCTGTTAGAGTTTGTGTAGGTCCACCCGGAGGATCGAGTAACCTCTATTCCCTGTTTTCCGACAAACCCGAGAGTGCGGAATCTAAACGGGTAAGTTAAACCAAGTGACGAACACAAACACAAAGATTCAACGATTAACACTCCATTATATTAACTTGTATGAAACCGTTACAAAGCAATGTTTACAAGATAAACCTATAAACTCTCAGTTGTGTGTGTGTGTTTACAGTGTTCGCTCTCAAATCTATTCAGATTTGCCTCACTTGTTTCTGTTCTGGGTCTTTGTATTTATAGTAGCATGCTCGACGAAATCAGAAGCCCATGAAAACACATAGGACGAAATCCAAGATATGGACGAAATCAGGTGATTTCGTCCTATTTGGTTTTCATCCATTTGGTTTTCATCCCATTTGGGATTTCGTCCAACATGTTGGGCCAATGACTTGGGCTTGGACTTTGGCATCTAGCACTTCTTCATGTATGGGCCAATACAACAAACAAACAAACAAACAAGCTATACTAAATGCATACTGCACACACGCAGTAGCAATTACATCAAACGTTACGAAGTCAATCGCATACCGAGTCAAGACAAGAGGATGTCTTGACTACGGCCTTCACTTCGTAGCCGAGTCGAACCGAGCCGAGCCGTATCCACATAATAAGTATCAACAAACTCCCCCTTGGATGCTGCTCGTGAGGTTCGTAATCTCGTTCTCCATCTCTTGATGGTTCATTCATTCTTGTCGTAGGATCTTCAAAGTCTTCACGCGTCGTAAGTAGAAAGTGTATCAACAAACTCCCTTTTCATTTAGGTAGTGTGTTAACAAACTCCCCCTTTGATTATGCTTGGGAATCTTTTGACTTCAATGCTTGAGATCCTTGTGGTGTTGGTGATTGATCAGCGGCAACTCGGTCATCTTTATCATTTGAGTGCCTTCACATCGTGTCTTCATTCCGAAGCTTGTCATCGAACATGTTCTCCTCGCCTTTAGCATTTGCACATGCAAGAAAGCTAAACACGTAATGAGAACAACTGCTTGGAATATAGTTAACATAAAACAAATGACACACATGTGACCATATTTTCAACTACCGTCCGACAGTTTAGTTTGAAAAGTTAACAGATTTTTCAATTTAGATTATTAACTTTCAAAACTTGGAAACTCTGACCGTTTATGAAGATTCATTCGTTTTGGTTTTCATCAGATTTCAGGCAACGAAGACTTGAGTTCCAACATCTGTTAATCAAAACTAAAGCAGAAATAAATTTTTTTTGACTTGAGTTCCAACGAAGACTTGAGTTCCAACATCGGTTAATCAAAACACACCTAAAATCTTTTTGGTATTTTGAATATTTCAAACTTAAAGACTAAAAGCAGTAAATAAATATATACAGAGTTGCAGAAACTAAGAAAAATAAATATATACAAACATTCTTTTTGCGAGTTTCGAGGGTAAGAGAATCATATTAGTGTACGGTCATGCCAAAACGCTCTTGTTGTTCTTTTTGTTAACAATTAGATAAACATCCTATAACGATTATCGGTATTGTTATGCACATAAGCTCAACTTATCATATGTAATCATGGCGAGGGGATACGTTAAGGTATGATTTATACTTACCGACCGGTGTTCATCCACATCACGACACATTCCCGTATCAAGGTATGCACGAGAGTTCATCTTACTGGTGAATATACCATTTATCATCTATTTTGCCGTATAAAAAGATGTGAGTAACTCACTTATTTTGATGAAAACAAGCTCTATGTGATAGAATCACTTATTGATGAGGAACTTGATTTTCAGATGCATGAGGGCACAAGAGCAAGTCCGTGAACAGGGCAGTACTTTCGTACAGCAAAGAGACGAACTTGACTCCCGGATAAATGTGGTATATTATCACTTGTTTTTGTTGGACATGTGATTGTTGATCACTTATTGAGGTCGTATGCATTATGTACACGTATGTATGATATCATGGAAGATCTAGACTTCGTCTCCGTTTTGTTTCGGTAAAAGAAACAACCATGATACCCAGATGATAAACAGCATAAAGACCACATATCTCAAAACCTCGGCAATCTCTCAAATGAAATTTCGGTACTAAGACCATATGCCAATGAATGGTTCCTACCTGGTCTTCAGTCGATTTAAGTTTATATCACCCTGCGCACTTTAAGATGATTGTGAGCCTACCGATACATCTTATATAGAGCTGCTTATCGTTTTTCATTTTGCATTTCAGTTAAAAAGGTTTAGACAGACCACTGATGTACTATCATTTTCTCTTTTGCTCGCCAGGAAACTCATTTTTGTTTTTCTAAGGTTTTTGAGTTTTGAAATTTTTCGATGTTTTTGAATTTTTCAAATTTGGAATTACTCCCCCTAAAATCAACAAACTTACAATAATTTTAAAAACACAAAGATATATACAAAAACGATTTTCCGATGTGGATTACTCTTGCTTGACCTTAATGCCGTTTACCAATAGTAAAAAGTCAAATCTTGATTTATCAAATGCTTTGGTAAAAAGGTCGGCACGTTGGTCATCAGTGTGGACGTAAGCAACATCGATTAGCCTTTTATCAAAGCAATCACGTATGAAGTGATACTTAATTTTGATGTGCTTAGTCTTTGAATGCTGCACAGGATTTTTAGTGATAGATAAGGCAGCAGAATTATCGACATAAATAGGAGTAGTTAGGAATTCAAAACCGTAATCGCGCATTTACTGTTGTATCCACAGGACTTGAGAGCAACAACTTGAGGCAGCAATGTATTCAGCTTCACAAGTTGATGTAGCGACACAAGTCTGCTTCTTGCACTGCCACATTACGAGGCGAGTTCCTAAAAACTGGCATCCAGCCGTTGTGGATTTGCCGTCGATTTTGCATCCGCCAAAATCAGAATCACTGAAAGCGACTAATTCAAAGTTATCATCCTTAGGGTACCATAGACCGGTGTCTGGGCAACCCTTCAAATAACGAAAAATCCTTTTTACAGCTGTAAGATGTGAGGACTTCGGGTTCACTTGATATCTGGCCAGCAGGCATGTTGGATACATTATATCTGGTCTTGATGCTGTGAGGTACATAAGGGATCCAATCATCGCGCGGTAGTATGAAGAGCTAACAACTTCACCCTTCAAGTCTGGATTAATTCCGTGATTTTGCTGTAGTGGGGTACCAATGGGCAATGTGTCGGACATCTGGAATCGGCTCAAGATGTCTTGGACATACTTAGTCTGATGGATGAAAATCCCAGACCTCGTTTGTTGCACTTGCAAGCCCAAAAAGAGAGTCATCTCCCCCATAGCGCTCATCTCGAATTTATCCTGCATTACACGCTCGAAATCCCTACACATAACATTGTTAGTAGAACCAAATATAATATCATCCACATATACCTGAAACCAGTAGAAGATCTCCATCTTGTTCTTTTATGAAGAGAGTGCAATCGATAAGACCTCTGCGAAATCCATTCTCCAGCAGATAATTAGATAATGTTGCGTACCAAGCTCGCGGTGCTTGATGTAGACCATAGAGAGCTTTGTTTAGCAACCAAACCCGATCGGGATGGATAGGATCTTCAAAACCTGGAGGCTGTTCAACATACACCTCTTCTTCCACAAGACCATGTAAGAATGCACTTTTGACGTCCATCTGGTAAACCTTGAATCCTTTGAATGAGGGATAAGCCAGAAAGATCCGAATTGCTTCCAGACGTGCAACAGGTGCATACACTTCGTTGTAGTCTATACCTTCAATCTGACGAAAACCTTGAACGACCAATCTAGCTTTGTTGCGAATAACGATTCCACGGTCGTCCTTTTTGCATTTATACACCCAACGGGTACCAATCTTCTTATAACCAGCAGGTTTCTCTACGAGTTTCCAGACACCAAGTTTCTGGAATTGTTGCAGTTCTTCCTGCATAGCTTCAACCCAAGAGTTATCTTTCAAAGCGTCTTTCCAAGTTCTTGGCTCTTCCTGTGAGACATAACACGCGAAAGACCAATCGTTTTGTTGACCAGATTCTCGAATCACCGCATACAAGCCTGCGTTGTTGTTGTTGCGCAACATGTTTCTTGTTTGTATGCCACTTTGTACATTGCCTATGATGTTTTGTTGAGGATGGGTATTGTGTATTCTAGTTTCTGGGTTATCTGGGACAGGAACATTAATACCCAGATTGTTGAGATTGAGATCAACAACCAATTCAATACCCAGAACTGACGAAGAGGATGATGCAGCAGCTTCAGCTGTTATAGGGGCGTCCACTGGAGGTGTAGCCTCTAAAGTACCATGAACAGCTGATGTAGGAGCTTCTTGATCTGCATCTAGAAATTCTTCATCCTCTGAAGATTCGTTCAGTTCGGTTGCATCATGAAAATCCTCATTGTCGAGAGCATTATTGTTCACTGAAGATGGTTCTTGATTGACAATAATTGGACGAACCAATGGTGAATCTGTTGCGTTGTCACTCTCGAAAAACATCCTTGCCACAGCAGTTTCTTCAACTGCTTCAACATTGATCGAATTGAAAAAGTCATCGTACTCAAACATCCATGGTTGACCTGGATTTTTGACTGGTAAAGTGTGCCTTTGTACTCTGACTTCAGACCATTCCTCAACCCTTTTAGTCTGTAGATTCCAGACTCTTAAGTTAGGGGTGGCATAACCAAGAAAGTGACCTTCAATAGCTTTTGCCCCAAACTTTCCATTAGGATCGATCATTGTGCAAGGAGCTCCAAACGGTTCAATATATGAGAAATCTGGTTTCCGTTTGTGAAGAAGCTCGAAGCAGGTCTTGTTGTGTCTTTTGACTGTAAGGACTCGATTCATCGTGTAACATGCGGAGGCCACAGCTTCACTCCAGAATGGAATGGGCAACTGCGACTCTACCAACATAGTCCTAGCAGTCTCAATCAATGTACGGTTCTTACGTTCAGCGACGCCGTTTTGTTGAGGAGTATAAGCCGCACTAAATTCGTGAAGAATACCTTTTGATGTGCAAAACTCCGCCATGGCTTGATTTTTAAATTCAGTACCATTGTCGCTGCGTATCCATCTAACCTTCAACTTATACAAATTCTCAATCTGAATGATCAAGTTTTTGATAATACCGAAAGTTGCACTCTTGTGAGCCATAAACGCCACCCAAGAAAATCTTGAATAATCATCCGTTATCACAAGGCAGTATTGATCATTCCTGATGCTTTTGTGCTTGACAGGACCAAACAAATCCATGTGCAAACGTTCAAGAGGAACTGCCACCGTATTGATCTTCTTTGTCAGATGTCGTTTCTTCGTTTGCTTTCCTTTTTGGCATGAAACATAGACGTCTTGAAGATGGAAATTTTTAAGAAGAACACCATTCACTAATTCATTCGTCACCAAATGATTCATTTTACGTAAGTGAATGTGACCCATACGTCTGTGCCAAGAGATTGAGTCTTTTTCCGTGGCTTTTGTAATGAAACAAGTTGCTTGTGCAGTCGTTGTAATAGCTTGGCTCATATCAAGGACATACAAATCATTTATCCTTGGAGCAGATAAGAGAATCCATTCTTTTGGAATCTTGAAGCCGGGTTTCAGCACATAACATCCATTTGCATCAAAGTGTACTGAAAACTGTTTATCACAGATTTGTGAAACACTGAGAAGATTGTGATCAAGTTGTTGTACAAAGTTGATCTTGTCAAAACTTACAACCCCGTTGGATACCATTCCTTCTCCAGTAATATAAGTAAAAGAGCATGCACGTATGGCGACTCGTATTGAGACTGAGATGCTCATAAGTAAAAGAGCATGCACGTATGGCGACTTACGTGCTCACATGTGGTGCAGCTTTTTAGGCTTTCATCGGTGTGCGTGAGGATCGCTCGTTGCGTTTTACCGATCGAATGTATTGACAGTCCTGCAAATAAGTTGACAAGGTAAGTCGTAATAAAGAGTTTGATATATGAGAAACTTTGTACCGAAACGTTGTCCTTAGGAGATGCTCGTTCTCTACATCCATACTCCGTAATATATGAAAGCAACTTTGACCCTCCCAATGGTGTTGCACCATGCGGATATCAGTTTATTGTTGCTAAATATATGTTAGTAGCATTGAAATAGAATAATAATAATAATAATAATAATAATAATAATAATAATAATAATAATAATAATAATAATAATAATAATAATAAGCAATGATACGAGTGTTTGCTCATACATCTAAATACGACGCATGTAACGAGTGTCACGCGATTGCTAAGACAAAAGACAACATAGGTCTGTATAGTATGTAGGATCGAATTCGGACCTAAACGAGTCGTGTAGAAGAGTTTTTCACCAAAACAAGAGGCGGAAACAAGTGTTTCGATGTAATTCAGCAAGTATACACATTAAACTGTCGATATTATTGATCTGGAAGACGTTTACAACCTGTCGACACTTCGGCAGCACTTCGTGGCTCACCGGAAGACAATCACCTAGAACTATGTGTGAGGATCGCTTATGAACTATATATAGGAGATCAGGTCCGCTTATAAGGACATGACACAAAAGCGGACCAGATAATTGACATATAAGCGGACCTCACTTTTGACACATGAGCGGACCTAATACATGACAAATGAGCGATCCTATCATAATGAAACATTTTGACCGAACATATCATCTAATAATACTTTCAACACTTTTGTCTTATATGTAATGATGTCATTGTGACATCACTTTGATGATGTCATGATGACATCACGCTTGAACGTCTTCGCAACGAACTGAGACATGACTGAAGACGTAGACGACAGACGGATGCACCAACAAACTCCCCCTCGGATGTTGACGGAGTCTTCAGTGTCGAGTCTTCGCATCTTCAGTCTTTATCAGTCTTTTTCTTTCATTCTTTCTCTCAAAATTAACAGACTCCCCCTTGCAATGTGCTGGCATTCCGTTAGTTCTTCAGCATCATCTGCTTTAGGATCGTAATCTGGCTGGTTCTTTCTGAGGTTGTTCCAAGATCACAACCTGACTATCATCCATCTCAGGATCATCAATCTAGCTCATACTTAAACCTGCACAAACACACTCTACCTAAAAGTAAATTTTACGTATTTAACAATTCAATGTAAACACTCTGAAATAATCAGACGACTCTCTCTCATAAACATAAACAATCACTCTCCATCAGATCACATACATGATGAACCACTTGTTGATTTAAAAAAAACATATTTTGACATTTAAGATACACTCCCCCTCATAACAATGTCATCAAGTTTAGCACTCAGAATTTTGAAAATCAGCTTTCCAACATCAGTTGTCGAAAATCTTTTTGATTTTTTTAAAAGTTTATGCTAAAACACACCGAAAATCTTTTTGTAATTTTGAGTGAAAAGAAATGCAATAAAGAAATATTTACAGACAATATTTTTGTGAGTTTTGTGTAAGAAGATCATATCAGTTTTTGACAAGTCACGAGTACCGTTGAGCTTAGTTACACATTAAGAATTAAACAATTCACTTAGATTGCCGATATACTGATCCACTTAAATTCTCACACAAATTTCAACTAATTCAGGATATGAGTTAGGTGTTTTAAAGACTTAAACTCATTCATGTGTCCCACCTCTTGAATATACTCCCGTATCCAGATCCCAATATTCAGTCTTACAGGTGAGTATACCACAGATGATATCTGTCAGGGGAATAAATTATAGTACGAGGGTCGTGAGAGCTCAGGTCGATCTTTCGATACGCAGAGAGATGACGGCTTCGACTTTTGGTGGGTCCCCTTTAGAGGATCTTTTGCATTACAACAGCAATGACTATCAATTTTATTGTTTCATCAATTTGCTGAGGGCTGCGCTATATTTCAAGCATGCGGAAAGTATTCTCCGGGGACTAGGTCAGAAATTTCTTTCAGCAGAAGTCCCGGGATAATACCCCAGATATCACTGAGCATAAAGACCTAGTATCTCAGAATAAGGGACCTTTCAAACGAGATTTCAGGGGTTACCTATATATCCAAGTAGTGTTCCCCACGAAATAAGCAAGTTTGAAATTTAGTTTATATCCCGAAAAAGTTTACTAAATGTGTAAAAACCTATCGGCATATCATCAGTGAGACTGTTTAACGCTATTCAAACATTACATTTCTTTAGCATACTGTGACTGTCTACTGATGTACTATCATTTCCTCTTCTTTGACACCAAAACTCATTTTTGATTTTATCATGTTTTTGCCTTTTTTCAAATTTTCAAATGTTTTTGGATTTTCTAAAATTTCTTACTCCCCCTAAAATGCAAACACATTTTAGGAAATTTGAAAACAAACTATACAGAAAGTGACAACTGATATCGAATTACTTCAATTCGCCATCCACTTGGCATAAACAATCAGAACTCCCCCTTTCACAAAACTATTTTCTCATTAAGATTTCAAAACACTCAAGTTTGTTTTAACCAAAATGATTTGTCCGGAAAATAAGTTTTGTTAATTTTCAAACCACTTGTAGGTTAGGGGAATAGTTCATCATTTTGTCCATTCAATCTCTTGTATCAGGATTACATCAAGTTCAAACTAATGACCTTGAGTAATCACTTTGTCAGAATCAACCTCTTACCACTTGTAAGTATATCCAAAACAATTAATCACATGTAGGAATAAAACATCTACACAAACCATTTTACCAATCAAGATGCCGATTCCTGCTTCACACTTACCAACCTGGAAGCTCCGGCAAGTCATACTTAACCTGTAAAATGCTAACAATTTTAAGAACTTTTCATACAAACTCATAAAACATGAATGATGCCGATTCCTGATCCACGATTACAAACTTGGGATCTCCGGCAAGTCAGGTTTTCAAGCAAAGAAAATGTCCACCCAAGCCTGACCAGCCTTGGGTGTTTTCAATTCAGAAGCAGTTGGAGTGTAAGTTGCTTTCTTTTTAGCATAAAACTCTTTTACCCCTTTTACTTTCCCTTCAACCATTTTTCCGAAAATCTTCTTAACTTTCCCATTAAACGCTTTCTCAACATCAAATTAATTCTTGTCAGAATAAAATTGATTAGAGGTCTCAACTTTCCCAACTTTTGATTTAAAATTCTCAATCCTCAATGGTGGAAAGCTCTCATCATCCATTGAAGGAACTGAGTTTTCAACACTCTCATCAAACTGTGGCTCCTCTGATTTTGTGGAATCAGATTCATTGCCAGATTTTACCTCTGATTTTTTAATAACCCAAGCTTGATTGTCAAGATTTCCCTTCTTCTTGTAAAACCTTTTCGAACACTCACCAACTTCATATGTTGAATTTTTGAAAACTTTAAATTTTTCAGTTGGTGGTTCGGTTTTATCAACAGTAACTTCTTTCAGTTTTCCAGAAACTCCCTGTTTTGTGTTAGTCGCTTTCGGACAGTTCCATGCAATATGACCAACTTCATTGCATCTGTAACAAGTTCTTGTCTCTTTCCTTTGAAAAACTCCATTCTTCATCTTTTCAGCAAGAAACTCCTTGTTTGACTGTTTCCAGAATGAGCTCTTTGCTTCTTCTTCATGACTAGTTCCTGCAACATATGTCATTTTTGATTTAAAATCTCGAACATATTTTTCATTTTTATAGTTTTCAGGTGGAATAAAACCAAGTCCTTTCTTTTTGTAGCTACGATTGTGGTTTGATTTCTTTTGAAAACCAGAACCAGAATTGTAACCCTTTTTCTTGTTTATTCGCTGTTGAACTCTTGAAGTGTATTTTTTAGGTTTTTCAGTAAGATTTAAATCTTTTATTTCAGAAATACTAATTTCTGTCATTTTGAAAACCTTTTTGATCATGTCAAAACGAACACTTCTTATTGGAAACTCTTTATCAAAATATAATTTGTCAGAATCATTCAAAGTATATACAACTTCAAATGTTTCATCATTCAAATTAGATTTTGACAATAAAAATTCTTTACTATAAACCCGTTTTTCCGACAATTTTGAATTCTTGACAGACGAACTCGAACTTCTGACTGACACGAACTTTGGGATTCGGACTTTGACTCTGACTCCTCATCCTTATCCAACACCTGATCGACCACTCGTTTTATCAGTTCTGACTCATGATCTGTGTCGGACGCTGTGAACGTGACGTCAATACTATCCGGTAAAACATCGGTTATCTCGGACTCCAACTTTATATTGACTGCCTTTTTTAATTCTTCCTCGTTAGGTTTTCTAGACGAATACCCTTCCCAAATCGGAGGCGGACACTTATTATAACAGACACCCTGTTTCTTACCAGTATCCTTTTTCTTCTTTGGCTTTGT
This sequence comes from Helianthus tuberosus, assembly GCA_030545235.1. Lineage (NCBI taxonomy): Eukaryota > Viridiplantae > Streptophyta > Magnoliopsida > Asterales > Asteraceae > Helianthus > Helianthus tuberosus. The sequence goes on from CM060370.1 coordinate 5,185,375, forward strand.
TTCTTCACCTTTAAACGCTTCAAATCCTTCAACTGTTGGATAAATTCTATCGATTATATAGTCACAACCTTTGTAACTTTGCAGCAATCTTCTGATTCTTTCATTTTCAGTTGCTTCACTCTCCAACTCTTTCTTCCACTTTGCACATTCTTCTATGTACAAATTGATTTCTTTCTGCTTTGTCATCATGGTAGCATTCATCATCTTCAAAGCTTTCTCTCTTTCAGAGTTAGTCTTTTCCAGACTATTCACAGTTCTGTTCAATACATCATATGACTGTTTCAATTTTTTTACATCAAACAACAACTTTTCTTTCAACTTTTCTAACTCACTAAACCTCTCATCTTTTTCTATACATTGTTTACATGACTCTAAACAAGTAAGACAGGGTTTTATGATTTCAACGATCTTCTCGACTTCAACTATCTTTTCAACTTCCACAATCTTCTCAACCACTTTGATTTCTTTCAATCCTTTTGCAGCTTTCCTCTCTTTTAGTTTCTTCAATTTTTCTGCAAAATAAAATTCAAAACTGTCAGAAGATAAATGAGATTTTCCAATGTTTATCTGTTCAACTTCTTCATCATCATCACTGCTTTCAGAAGAAACAGATTTTCCATCTTGACTCTCCTCATTATCCGACATCACATCCATCCACTCCTTCATCAACTCTGGCTTTTGCACAATCTGAGCAATAAAAGCTTTAACATTAGGATTAGCTGGAACGTACTTGTCCCAGCTAAAACCATCAGCTACTTGCTCATCATCTTGATCAATAATGCCCTGATAAGCTTTCCTGTTTGCATCCTCGATCATTCTTCCATGAGCTGTTTGAGCTTCTTTTTGTTGATGTGGTTGATGAGTGATTTGCTGATAAATGGTTTTCCTATAATAATCATCTTTCCCCGACGACTCCTTTGCTCCTCTCGGCTCCTGATTCTTGCACTCTCTTTTAAAGTGGCCTTTCTCCCTGCAACGAAAACAGACAACTTTAGATTTATCAAACCCTAAATTAGAAAGGTTTGCATCCAAGAAATCCTTTCTTCCTGTAACCAATCTAAATTTTTCTGCTCTCCTCAATACACTAGCTAAAGCCCATTTAATATCCATCAGTTCAAGTTCCTCTGCATCAATTTGATCATAATCTTCTTTTGTGAGCATCGGATTACCAATTCTTCCGGCAATCAATCCTTCATAAGACTCTAATGCAGTAACCAATAATCCCATATGATGCTTTACAACTTCTTCAGAATAATTTTGACCGTTTTGAAGATGTAGAGCTACATTGCACTGAATCGAATGCCCATTTCCAGCAGATGCACTTTGAACACTTGGAGGATTCACCGTAGAGAACCCACTAGTGTTGACTGATCCTTGACTGCTAGGTGTAGACTGATTTCCAGCACTAAATGCAGTTTGTATCTTTGGACTGACTTCAGCAGTTTGAACATTTCCTTTATAATACAATTTAATATCTTGTTGATGAGTTGAACTATTCATTCTAGCAATTTTCTGCTGCTCCAGATCCTGTGCCTCCAACTTTTCTATAAACTGTGCAATCGATAACCTTTTAAACTGTCCGGAATTCTTCAATATCATCAGATATGTACCCTATTCCTGTTGCGGTAACGCGTCAGCAAGCTTTTCAACCCATTCTGCTGGAGTTTTTGTAATCTTCAACTGTGACATGGTGCGTACAAGATGACAATATCTTTCAATAAGACTCTTTGTTGTTTCACCAGGCATGCACGTAAACAATTCAAACTCTTTTTTCAACAAAGCTGCTTTACTTTGTAACATTTCAGTGCTTCCCTCAAACTTCTTTTGAAGAGCTTCCCAGATAGAATAAGAATTTTCATCATGTTGAAGCAACACAAATAAAACTTCTTTTACCGCTTGTTGTAACAAATTGATCATCATTTTCTCTCCTTTATAACTTTCCCTCTCTTGTTCAGTAAATTCAGAAATGATTTTATCAGCTCCCATTGTATTCTTTGGCCTTTCATATTCAGTTTCGATACTCTCCCAAGCTTTTAGATGATTTGCCTGTACCCAATTCTCAAACCTTTTCTTCCATCCGTGATAATCTTCAATACCCATGAGTTTCGGGGGTTTTTGCATTGTTCCGGTTTCATTTTCTGCATTCATGTTTTGGGCAATGGAGGCTGGAGTAGTCGGGGTAGCAAATGCGTTGTAGAATTCAGAATCCATGTTTTGATATCGAAGAATTTCTTAAACAAGCTTTCAAACGAACTGGTCTACCTCGTAAAATACCTGTCGAGCAACAAACAAACACACAATCAGTTTTAAACGTTTATCAATTATCTGAAAGAAACTGTTACTCGAACTGGTGACTATTTTGAGCGGATTGAAGGTTGACACTGTGCGGACTGAATGACTCGAATGACTTTTTGACACCTTTGAACTCCGAATCGTGCGAACTGAACAATTATCACACAACTTGATCACACGAAACAAACCTGACTGACCAATGTACTGATAACACCGTGCAAACCGACAAAAAAATTCAAACCTTGTGACCAACAAGCGAACGGATGAATAATCTTTTGAATTAACTCACAATGGGTCAACAAACACTTAACAAGTAAACTTGGGCCTTAACAATATAATGATGGATCGGTGATAGTCAAATGTAACAACATTATTTGGACCATCAATATGTAAAATGAATCACGATTAGTGGTCTGACAATACTCACATGGATCAATGATCAACAAAATTTTCTTATCATTTTAAAAAAAAAAAAAAATTGATATAGTGGGCCGGTGCACTAAAAACAAATACGTGGGCTGACACCTTTAAATTCTATGCAATTTCACATGATATTGTTTAATGATTTTCACACTTTGATAATATCACATTGACAAGATCAAGGCTAAAACACATGCACACTGACAAACTTTGACTATCAACTTAATTTTGATAGGACCACAACAATTACATGCAAAACTTGAGTCACATGCATCCGACAAATGTTATGAATTGTCAATTTCTATTACTCAACTAAATTGATTGGTCCAACACTATTAATGATTATTTCTATCACCTAAAATCTTATGCAAATTCAGCAAACAACACATGCAATTCTTGAACTTCACACCCACATGTGACCGACACAATTCAGACCCATAAAACTCACATAATTCGATGAACTATCACATGAAATACTGACACTTTGAGACTGAATTTCTAAGTGTCACTATGAGCGGACATCAAATGTCACTAAGAGCGGACCAGAATGTTCGAATAAGCGGACCAGATGAGCGGACCTGTCGACAAACATGTCCTAATAAGCGGACCTAAAAAGCGAACCAGCTGATGACATCATCAATATCACGAGTTCGTATGAGCGAATCTTCAAAAAATCCGATGTTTTAGGTCGATTCAAGCTTTGAAACTTTCAAGGATTGATTAAAACATGTTTACGCACAATATATGTGAAATTTGGCCGATTTTGACCGTAAAAAGTTTTGTTTTTCGGAAAAGAAAGGTGTAGAAACAGAAATCGCTGCTGAATTGTAGAAAACTCTTCTCCACTGGCTCTGATACCAATTGTAGGATCGAATTCGGACCTAAACGAGTCGTGTAGAAGAGTTTTTCACCAAAACAAGAGGCGGAAACAAGTGTTTCGATGTAATTCAGCAAGTATACACATTAAACTGTCGATATTATTGATCTGGAAGACGTTTAGAACCTGTCGACACTTCGGCAGCACTTCGTGGCTCACCGGAAGACAATCACCTAGAACTATGTGTGAGGATCGCTTATGAACTATATATAGGAGATCAGGTCCGCTTATAAGGACATGACACAAAAGCGGACCAGATAATTGACATATAAGCGGAACTCACTTTTGACACATGAGCGGACCTAATACATGACAAATGAGCGATCCTATCATAATGAAACATTTTGACCGAACATATCATCTAATAATACTTTCAACACTTTTGTCTTATATGTAATGATGTCATTGTGACATCACTTTGATGATGTCATGATGACATCATGCTTGAACGTCTTCGCAACGAACTGAGACATGACTGAAGACGTAGACAACAGACGGATGCACCAACATAGTAGCATTAAAATCTCATTTCTATGCTTCTTACATGCGACAGATCCAAACATTTAACATGTTATTTGAAAACGTCCACATGTTAATATTTTGTTTGAAAACATCAATGTCATGGCAATGAACATTATGACCTTGGCTACCATAAAGTTGTCATGAGAGTTTTAATTGTTATATTAAAATCCTTTCTTGAGATGGATAGTGCTTGGAAGCCTATAAATGAGCTTTTCACTTGTGTGAATGTTTAGGTTCATAGCTCACAGGTCCCATTATTTTACTATTATCAGATAGTAATTTTTTTTTTCTTTAAAACGATTTTGAAGTGGCACTAAGAAGTAAAAAATTAGCATGGATGGTTTGTACAGTACCAAAACCACAAGCATGCAAACAAGTGTTTTAAGCTTTAAAGTGTAACTATAAAAGTTGTAGTGTCTACTCATTTGATTACTGTGAGTTGTGATGTGAGTTTAAAAAACACACATATGTGAATGCAAACATAATATTAAGGAGTTTATGTTGATTCTCCACAAATATCACCACCACGAAAACATCTTTAGCTTTTTTAGAAGCAAAAAATTTAACACAGAGAGTACCTTGTTTGAATGTACACGGCGGAAGGGATTCCTTTTCAGCGCCTTGTGTGACCAGCACGCCAATGACATGTACGTGGTGTCGCCTAAGCGCGGGTCTCCGGTGTGTGTGATCTCTGGCCCACATGACACCGACAAACACAGAGTTTGCTCGCAGGGTGGAAGTTGTCCGCACATAGGGAGCTTGCTCATACGACGCGCGACGAAGTTTATCCGCGGAGCTTTTCCGCCTAGGGCGAAGTGTATACGCGGGTGACAAAGCTTGTCCGGCGGGTGTGGTGTATTTGCGCGGTGGCGGAGTGCGTCAGATAAGGGCGAAGTGTACACGCGCGGTAGATTCTACCCGTGGTAACGGAGCGTGTTCGGTAGGCAAGGTGTGCTCGCGCGGAGCGTACTTGCACGGCGACGGAGTGTGTCCGCACTACCCGATTTACCCGCGGTAACGAAGTGTGCTCGTTCGAACAATATGTTAAAACAATTTTGACCATTGGGATGGTACGAAACCATGTTAGTCCCCCAGTTTGTTGTTGATAAACAATGCTAATAGCAATGCACCAAAATTGTATTTACAAGTTAACAGCAAACGTGATAATCATATAAAGTATATAGTATAATACGTGTATCTAATGATCGCTTGATTGTAACGAAGTATGATCAGCGATGAAACTTTTATGTTCCAGCTTTTTGTTTAAGGGGTTGACCAACGTTTTCAAATACAACCACTGTTAAGGTAAAGATGATTTATAAAGTTGTTTTTCATATATTTTATTTGATTTGCAGACATAAAGTTTTATGTTTGTGCTTTTTATTAAGTACAACCTTATGTGCATTTAAAGGAGCACGATTTCGAATGACTTAATATAATAAAGCTTCAAAACTGCAATAAAAATAGTTGGCCATAGAACTCACCTCTGTCGCTTTGGGAAGCTCATACAAATATCTCAAAAGCCACTAGATTTGAGTTTTGGAGACCCCGAGGGAACGGCGTTGTACCGGTATGGGGTTTTGTGTTTAATAACCTCCTTCCGAAATCGCTTATTGCTGGATCTAGAAAACTTTCACCAAGAGACGTAGCTCTGGATAGTGAGCGAAGGAGAACGAAGGTGCGGTTTGTCAGCGGTCCCACGGATGGCGCCAATGAAGAAGCATGAACCCGCTCGGGTCGGAACTTCTACGGTGATGAATACGGATATGGCCACACCTCGTCTTCTTCGCCCGAATCCTAGACCTGCAAATAAGAAGAGAGAAACGTGGACAATGTAGAGACGGCCGGTAGGGGAAGAATCCCCTATTTCCAGCTACAAAAGTGTTGCCCTATATCTCATGCCCTAATGAGGAGGTGGAGACCTCCTTATATAGGAGATATGGGAAAACCCTAACCTCAATGGGCCAGGCCCAGTTAGGGGTTGTCTCTACGAGCCCACAGCCTAGTGTAGTATAAACTACAATGCGCTGGGCTTCGCGGGTTAGTACACAATAATAATAATAATAATATATAATTAATATAAAAGTGATAAATAGCAGATAAGTCCGACCGTTCGGGTCGGGTCCAGTACCATACCTCGTCATGTCCCCCAGTCTAGTGTTGCTCCAACGTGTAAGCGTGGGAGGAGCACTTAGACTTATTAGGAGCTCGGGAGTGAAGATCACTTAATTTTAGGCTTACATGTCGTCCGGGTGCAAGAAAGTTGTTGGCCACGTTTGTTGCGGTTGTCGTTGGCTGTGAGTAGAGATAATGGAGCAATGAATAGTATACGATTGTTCATCATGGAAATTGGTTGGGTAAACCTCACACACGCTGATTGGTTATAGACAATTGTCGTTTGAATTACCACGAGCTTGTTAAGGTTGCGCGTATGCAGTTAGGTCCCGCGTGTGAGCCTTGGAGCAGGCTGAGTTTTGGTAGTTCAGTAAAAGAGCATGCACGTATGGCGACTTACGTGCTCACATGTGGTGCAGCTTTTTAGGCTTTCATCGGTGTGCGTGAGGATCGCTCGTTGCGTTTTACCGATCTAATGTATTGACAGTCCTGCAAATAAGTTGACAAGGTAAGTCGTAATAAAGAGTTTGATATATGAGAAACTTTATACCGAAACGTTGTCCTTAGGAGATGCTCGTTCTCTACATCCATACTCCGTAATATATGAAAGCAACTTTGACCCTCCGCCTTTATCTCCAGCAAAAGCAACATAACTTCCTCTAATAGATTTAACGTCGTAGAGAAGCTTCATGTCGCCTGTCATGTGCCTGGATGCCCCACTATCAACAATCCAATGACTGCTGAAAGTTCCTCCTGGAACACCCTGCACATGTACTCACATGATTAGTTGGAGATGGGGACCCAAGCCTTTGTGGTCTTGGGTCTTCCATTTTCATCAACGTAAGTTACTTGAACTTCTCGATGTTGCGGAAATTGTGATGTTCCCCATGATTCAATAACCGTTTTTGGTTTCCAGGTCTGTTTTGTTTTACCAGTGTTATTCTTTAAAATCTTAACTTCATTATTGTCTGAAGTTTTTGAATCGTCTGGTTTGACAGAAACAGATGTTTTGTTAACCACGTCGGTTTTAATCGCTTTTTCAATTTTCTTGACCTGTTGGCGTTTCTGTTTCTTTTCCCTTTCTTTTACAAGACGGGGATCTGGTTTTGATGAAACAGGTCGCTTGTGGTCAATTTGGTCACGGGGATCATCAACTTTGGCTTTTTGTTTATGAAGATATGGACAATTTCGAATAATATGTCCAATTGTACCACATGAAAAACATGATCTACGTTCTACAAACCCCGTAGTATCATATGATGGTCTTGTCGATGATGAACTTTGTGATCCTGAGGTACTAGGTTTTGAACTGTTTTGTTCATTTCTTTTCAAAATTTTCGCTTGATTAACAAAATCTAGGTTAGATTTGTTTTCAAATGTTTCAATTTTATCCGTTCCTTTTGATTTCACAAAGTTCACCTTCTTGTCCTTTTTCTTGGTCTGTTTCTTTTGCCATTAAGTCGGTGAGTTACTTTTAGGTTTGGTGCGATTTTGCTGAACTTTCTCAGTTGGTAATGTTTGATTGCCATTTTGTTTGCGAATTTCAGCTTTCGGAATCGACGTACACTGTGTTACCACAACGTGTAAACCAGACTTTCCCAAAAACATACTTGTTGATTCTTCAAAAACTTTACTGATTAACGATTGATTAACATTTTTAAGCGGAAAGTCATTGTTAGAATAAACTTTGTCATCACCAACAAGAGTGTATAGCAAATTCACACTCTCAGACTCTTGAGTGGACGTAGATTTGGTCAGAACAGTCGTTGCAGGTTTTGCTGGGGGATCACAAAGAATGTGATTCTCGAGAGGAATGTCCTCTTCTTTGATTACCGCATCTGACTGTGCTGAGCCAGTATCATTAGATTCATCATCTGAAGAATCAGCATCCTCAACAATAACTGGAGGATCCTGATTCGGCTCAACAGTTGACACACTCGTAACTGTTGATACATCTGAATCTGATGATACTTCTTGTTTGTATCCAAGTCCCGTCGCAAACTCCTCAAAGTTTAAAGGAACAGATGGTGTAAAGAAAGTTCTATCTTCTTCATCAGGCATTGCGTCATAATTATGCTTCACAGGTGGTGGACATTTTTTGTATCCAATGCACGTGATATCCCTTTTCTCTTTCTGGACATCAATGATGTGATCCAACACAAAGCTAGAGTTTAAATAACTATTCAGCTTAAGATTGATCGCCTCACTTTCAGATTTTACACAAGCCATCTCTTTTTGCATTATCTCGAGCCTATTGACGTAAAGGTTTATTTCAGTTTGTTTTCTTGAAACCATTTTCGTTAGCTCGGTCTTATCTGCTTTTAATGTTTCAATTATCTTTTTAAATTCCTTTTCATAATTTTCACGAAACATGTTGGACTCTGTGCATTTCGAAAGATCCACTATCAACTTTTGATTGTGCATATTTGTCACTTCAAATTTGTTTTGCAAAGCCTCATGTTTGCTTTGCAAGTCACACCACTTAGCATCAACAGAAACATGTTTGTTTTGCAAGTCAAACAATTCAGCATTTAAAGCATCATGTTTGCTTTGCAATTCAGACATATTAGCATTTAATCCAACACACCTATCACATCTATCACAACTATCAGATTTTGATTCATCGACACGTACCTGACTGGAATCACTCTCAGATGTTGACCTATCTGCATCAGAATCAACAACCTCCCTTGATGATTCACATTCAGATCCATCCTCGCTTGAACTTGAACTTGAAGTTGTAACATCTTCAACTGAAGTTGAAACGTCTTCAACTGAACTACTGTCATGTTCAGAACTGTCATTGTTTGACTATAGTTCCTTGGATCAAGAGATGATGGTGCTACCGTAGAACGATGGCACTGTGAAGCAACTGGTGGTAATGGATTTCCATACAAGTCTGTGGTTGGAGCTGGCTTTACAGGAACTTGAATCGGATTGCCATATAAATATGTGCTTGTGACAAACGCCGTTTGAAGTGGAGCGTGTGAAGAAGGTCTTGCAGAAGTGCTAGGAGTTCCATAATACATATCAGTATTTTGTCGCACTGGTATTGCAGAAATGCTAGGAGTTCCATAATACATATCAGTATTTTGTCGCACTGGTATTGCAGAAGTGGTTGCGGGATTTTCGGCCCATGAGGGAGATAAACGTGATGGATTACCCCACCAGTTCGAACTCATTTTTGATGTTTAATGAATAATACCTGAACAAATCACACAAATCAAACAGTTAAATATGAATTGCAAGTGTTCTGTTAAAAAAATAACACAAGCATAGAATGTTTGACGAAATCCAATTGTGATTTCGTTGATGTTATGTTTGAGGAAAACAGAAATTGTTTTCAAGTGTTTTCGTCAATTTTAAACAACAAGTGTTTTCGTTGATTTGTTGATAGCTTGATTTCGTCCAAGAGCTCTGATATGCACAAGTGATTTCGGCAAGGACAAGACAAGCAGATTTGATTTCGGCCAGGAGGTAAGGGTTTTCGGCCAGGAGGGATTTCGGCCAGGAGGGATTTTGGTGAGGAGGGATTTCGGCCAAGATGGAAGCTGGTGATTTCGTGGATGGGTGTCGGGACTGTTTTCGGCTAGGACACGATATGTAAGGGATTTCGGCTTGGGAGTGTTTTCGGCTAGGACTGTTTTCAGCGAGGAATGAAAGCTGGTGATTTCGTGGACCAACTAGTGATTTCGGCCCAGGTGGGAGTTCGGTGATAGGTGATTTCAGCAAGGGTGTTTTCGGCCAGCTTGATGTTTTTGACCAAGGTGTTTTCGTTGACTATTGAACCAGATATTATCCAATCTTATCTTCTGACAACCAAGACTCCTTTTCAAACTCACTTATTATCTACTGACACAAACCACTTTTGTCAAAGATACAATACCGAAGACACTGTATTCACCAACTATCATCATGCCTTTTGTACAAGATTTCAAACAATCAATATTATAATCACAACACTTCACTTATTAATCAAACAAAGATCAAACTCAATAATATTTGAAGAACACTTTGAAGATGAGATGAACTTGATGATTTTTCCAGCCACCGAAAAATTTTCCGAATACAATTTTTGTGCAAATGTTCAATAAAAATCCTTTCTTAACATGTATAAATGAAAAATAGCAAGATTTTTATAAGAACAATCAACAAAAACACAAGATTTTCAAAGATTTAAACCTGATTTTTCTGAAAATATAAACTTTTTGTTTCAAAAATCAAGAACAAATCTGGAAACACATGAAAATCTACTTGGTTTTAACAAGGAATCGAGCCAATGCTCTGATACCAATTGTAGGTCCACCCGGAGGATCGAGTAACCTCTATTCCCTGTTTTCCGACAAACCCGAGAGTGCGGAATCCAAACGGGTAAGTTAAACCAAGTGACGAACACAAACACAAAGATTCAACGATTAACACTCCATTATATTAGCTCGTATGAAACCGTTACAAAGCAATGTTTACAAGATAAACCTATAAACTCTCAGTTGTGTGTGTGTGTTTACAGTGTTCGCTCTCAAATCTATTCAGATTTGCCTCACTTGTTTCTGTTCTGAGTCTGTGTATTTATAGTAGCATGCTCGACGAAATCAGAAGCCCATGAAAACACATAGGACCAAATCCAAGATATGGACGAAATCAGGTGATTTCGTCCTATTTGGTTTTCATCCCATTTGGGATTTCGTCCAACATGTTGGGCCAATGACTTGGGCTTGGACTTTGGCATCTAGCACTTCTTCATGTATGGGCCAATACAACAAACAAACAAACAAGCAAGCTATACTAAATGCATACTGCACACACGCAGTAGCAATTACATCAAACGTTACGAAGTCAATCGCATACCGAGTCAAGACAGGAGGATATCTTGACTACGGCCTTCACTTCGTAGCCGAGTCGAACCGAGCCGAGCCGTATCCACATAATAAGTATCAACAGTTTGTATGCCAATGGGGGGATGCCATTTGGCATCCACTATTTTATTTTTTCTATATTTATACTTACAAGTCTTAAAGCTATGTGTACAAGCCTCTATTACATATAAACATTTATGTTATCTTCCGTTTGACTATTTCTTAAATATAAAATATTCCCTAAAAGTATTAGTATAAGTACCATATAACGCTTATGGTTTACTTTTAATTTTAATAAACCCTAGTAGTATTATTTTATAATTTATCAAAATTTTTATGTGAGTAGGTTTCACTATTCAATTTTGAGTGTTTCGATTGGCTGTTCTAGTTTGTAGGCCAATGGCTGTTAGATTTAATAACTCTTTCATATGACGTTTTAATAAAAATTGCACCATAAAAATGAGCGTTTTTTATCTTTAAAACGACTATACTATTGCTAATTGGATCACCCAGATCGTAAAGTGTGATTCAAAAACTTAGGTCGTAAAACGCCATTCACAATGGTAAAACCCAGATCGTAAAACGCAATTGTTGAACCCAGGTCGTAAAACGCAATTCACAATGGTAAAACCCAGTTTGTAAAAATCAATTCACAATAATAAAACCCAGATCGTAAAACGCAAGGTTAAAACTCAAGTCGTAAAACGCAATCACAATGATAAAACCTCAGATCGTAAAATGCAATTGTTGAACCCAGGTCGTAGAAAGCAATTCACAGTGGTAACACCCAGATCATAAAACGCAATTCAAAAACCCAGGTTGTAAACGCAATTCACAAAGGTTAAACCCAGATCGTAAAACGTAATTCGAAAACCTAGAATGTGAAATGCAATTCAAAAACCCAGATCGTAAAACGCAATGATTGACGAAATTCTTAAGATTTCTTACACAGATTGAAGGCGATTTCTTAGGATTTCTTCAACGATTGGCAAAATTTGAATTGTAGAAACACTAGCGATCGAATGAGTTGATTGATTCGCTTAAAACACGAGGAAGAAAATGAGAAAATTGTGTGAAATTGAACTAGGTTTCTTCAAAAAAGTTGAAGAACATGTTGATTTAGTGTTTAAATCATTGATTGATGAAGAAAATCGCAATATAATGTAGTGATTATAGAAAGAGAAAGTAAAGAAAAGGTCAAAGATGATGGATTTTTGAAGATGTTGGGTTTTGAATATGTAGAAAAAGAGAAAGACAGAAGATGAGCTGAGTTGACTAAAATGCCCCTTCCTGTATTTTTTGTTATTTGTCACATGTCCTTCTATTATTGTTTCTTACACTTCTTACCCAAACCAATCTTCTTATTTGATCCTCTCCCTATATCTTGATTGAAAACTTTAGAAAAAATTCGTACTTCTAGTTATTAATATATCTTGGTTTAATAACTAAATCCCGATTGCACACCTATTTTACCTTTTTTGCATTGTTAACTGTTAGATTAGTTTTCTAATTCTTGAAATTGAGAGGGTAAGGAAAATCAAATTATACATTGTTTAGTAATTTTATTTTTCATTTTATCTTATATATTATATATAATTTTTTATACAGTGTTCCCATTTATTTTTCATTTTTCAATGTTAGTAACTTTTCGGCTTGGTTCGGTTTTAAGTCTCAACGGTCCAGTTTTTGTTTTTGATAATTAAAAATCGTTACTAACGTTTTGATTCATGATATAAGTTAAAAACCGTTAAAACCAAACCTTGAACAACCCTACTCATTTTAACAAAAGTTGAAAAATTTATGTGAGTGAGTTACTTATGTTATAAGAAATGGTTGTGAATGGTTTTGAGTGCTTGTGAGTGAAAGAGAGAGAAAATGTTACTGTTTATCTGTAAGTATATGGGAACACTGTGTACCCCTTTATAATTTTTTTTAATTGTAAATGCACTTCAGGATGATAAATGCGGGAAACGGCTTCTCGAAGACTCGTTGAAGATTTGCAGATCCCGCATATATCAAGGGGGAGTCTGTAAGTGCACCAAAGTTTGATAAATGTTGGACACCGTTGAAGTTTCAATATTGAAGGACTAATCTTGCAATTATGTGAAAGTGTCTCATGAGAACTTGTGGTGAGAACTTGTGGTTTATATGGAGAGAACTTGTGGTTTTACATGGTGAGAACTTGTGGTGAGAACTTGTGGTTTATATGGTGAGAACTTGTGGTGAGAACTTGTGGTTTTACATGGTGAGAACTTAGTGTGCGAACTTGTATTTCCTTTTAGTGGTGAGTACTTATTTGTTAAGTACTAAGAGTTTCATTGTAATGTTGTGCAAACTTAGGTGTGTATATATTCTTAGTGTCTTGTACGCATCAGGAAAGGAAACTGAGACATTCAATGAAACAGTGATATTTTTGGAGAAAACTTCTTGTGCAAACAAACCCTAGCTTTGTGTTCTTTATTCAATCCGTGTGATTGTTGATTGTGCACACTTTGTGTATTCACGATTCTCTCATCTTCTACACCTTCTGTACGAGCTCTACGTTGCGGTACCAGGCATGCGGTGGTTTCCGCACATCGCGTGTGTGTTCGATCGGTCCGGTTCGTGTGTTCATTGAAGGAAGACGACCTTACATTAATATTTTTTTAAAGTGATTGGGAGTGGATGAGAGAGAAAATGTAATGATAAAGGTATAAAAAATATTATTTAATTCAAAATGAGAGAAAAAAGGGTAATTTTTAGTCATCTTTAAACTATGCGCAAGGAAAAGCCAAGTCAACAGGTCTTTGGTTATTACCTTTATCGCCGTATGTGAGACGCATGGAAATTGTGAAGCCAATTACATCATTTCTTATTACTTTAACATAGACAAAGTTATTCACTATTTTCTATTTATTCATTGAATATACTCTCGATCAAATAACTGATTGGAACGAATAAAAAACACAAAAGATGTTCGTATATATAGGCGCACTAAACTTTAATGGTTGGAACGTCACAATCACCATGCAGCATTTTCCACACCCATGGAAAAGAAAGTTCCAAGCTTTTACTTGGTCAAGTTGACTATTGACACTACTCTGTGTATAAGTATATGGTCGCAGAAACTTAGAAAGATACCACAAAATTCATTACCAAAAATGAGTGCCAAATGGTTGCTTTTCTTGCGATCATTTCTCTTCGCCATCCTGACACACCATGCAGCATTTTCCACACCCATTCACAAGGCACCAGCATTGAACGGCACCAACGTTGTGAAGTGTCAAGTGTGTAAAAGCAACACAATATTTACTGAATTTGATACTTTATTAAACAACAGAAAGGCTTTTAAATAGCCAAAACAAAACAACGAACAAAAAGGAAGACTCAACAAACTTTAATGATTTCCCACTACAAAAGGAAGACTCAATAAACTTTATGGATTTCCCACTACACCATAATGTAAAACCCCTTTAAGACTCGGTTATTTAATAGGAATAAGACAAAAGACTTAAATAAACAAATAAACCAAAGCACATGTGTGCATGCATAGCTCCACGTAGATCCAATAAAATCCTCCCCTTAAACAAGACTGTCATCAATTGTCTTGTTTAACACTACATATTCCCATAGCATCACGAGCTGCCTTGAATGTCTCCTCCTTGATCGCTTTAGTCATGCCATCAACAAGTTGTTGTTTAGTGCCACAGAACTCGAGTTTAACTGCCTCTTTCTCAACCAATTCCCTCAAATAATGATACCGGACATCTATATGTTTGGTTCGTCTATGCATGACAGGGTTCTTTGATAACTTGATAGAAGATGTGTTGTCACAATAAATCACCACAGTCCCTGTCTCAACTTCCATCTCTTTCAACAAACCTTTCATCCAAACACATTGACACGCACACAATCCAGCAGCCACATATTCTGCTTCTGTCGATGATAAAGTCACTATTTCTTGTTTTCTTGAACACCAACTTACTGCTGCTCCACTCAGCAAGCAAACATATCCTGAAGTGCTTCTTCTGTCCTCTGAATCTTTAGCATAATTGCTGTCAGTGTACACCACCAGTTCCCCATCCTTCCTTTTATTGTATCTAAGCCCATAGTTCAGTGTACCTCTGATGTACCTCAAGATCCTCTTAGCAGCAAGAAGATGATCCTCCCTTGGATGTGCCATAAATCTGGAAACCAAGCTGACCACAAACATAATATCTGGCCTAGTGACAGTCAGGTACATGAGACTACCCACTAGACTTTTGTATATGGTCTCATCAATCTCCTCCCCCACTCCAAGTTTTGTAAGAACTGCTCCTGGCACCATAGGAATATGAACAACATTAGCTTCTTCCATACCGAACCTCTTCATAACTTCCCTTCCATACTTCATTTGACTTATCTCAATAGCATCTTCAGTTTGATTTACTTCAACTCCTAAGAAGTACCTCATTTTCCCAAGGTCTGTCATTTTGAATTCCTTTTTCATTGATTCTTTAAACTCTTCACAAATCTCCTTGTCACTTCCTGCATATATTAGATCATCTACATACAGACTCACCATTAACAACTTATCCTTTACCTTCTTGATAAACAATGTGTGATCATAGCTGCTTTTCTTAAAACCTTCTCCTTTGAAATAAGCTTCGATTCTATGATACCAAGCTCTAGGAGCTTGTTTCAAGCCATAGAGGGCCTTCTTTAGCTTATACACCTTGTTTTCTTCTCCTTTCTTGATAAATCCTTCTGGTTGATCAACATACACAGTCTCTTTTAACTCTCCGTGCAAGAATGCACTCTTTACATCAAGCTGAAATACTGTCCACTTTCTTTTGGCTGCAACAGCAAGAAACATTCTTATAGTATCCCACCTAGCAACAGGAGCAAATACTTCACTGTAATCAATCCCATGCTTTTGAGCATAACCCTTTGCAACCAATCGTGCCTTGTATTTCTCTACTTCACCTTTTTCATTCATTTTGGTTTTGTATAACCACTTTACACCAATGGGCTTCACATCTAGACTTCTATTCACCAATTCCCACGTCTGGTTACTTTCTATTGCATCTATTTCACCTCTCATGGCAGTTATCCATTTCTTTTCTTTCACGGCATCTTCATAGGTGACAGGATCTTCTATAGTACTATAAAATGCCATCATATCTTCTTCTGCATAGCTGGTATGAAAGTCTTTCATCCAAACAGGAGATTTCTTGGGCCTATTTGATGCTCGTGTATTGGTTTGCAAGGGGGCATGATCATCATTTACATCTTCATCAGTGTTTCCTTGATCAACTTCTTCTTGTGGAGTCTGAGCTTGATCTGAGACTTCTTCACTAACTTCATCTTGGACATGAGAGTCAGCTGACTCATGTATTTTGTCACCTGTGCTTTCTTCTTCAATAACAAGATCTTGCACCACCTCTTTAGTAGTATTCCAATTCCACTTTCCTACTTCATCAAAAGTAACATCCCTGCTTATCACAAGCTTCTTGGTGATGGGATCATACAACCTATAGGCCTTTGATTCCATACTTACACCAAGAAAGATGCACTTGTGGCTTTTATCATCAAGTTTTGTTCTCAACTGTTTTGGTATATGAGCATAACCAATGCAGCCAAAAACTCTAAAGTGAGCCACACTAGGTTTAGTACCTGTCCATAACTCCTCAGGCACCTTTTTTTCCAAACTTTTACTTACAGTTCTATTTAGAACATGGCAAGCCCAAGCTACAGCTTCTGCCCATAAGAACTTAGGCAAGTCCTTTTCTTTTAGGAGGCATCTAACCATGTTCATGATAGTCCTATTTCGTCTTTCTGCAACCCCATTTTGCTGGGGTGTGTAGGCAGCAGTTAATTGCCTTTTTATTCCCTCCTTTTCACAAAATTCTTTAAACTCTTGAGAAGTGAATTCTCCTCCTCTATCACTTCTCAAGCATTTTATAAACAGACCCGTTTCTTTTTCAACTAAAGCTTTAAATATTTTAAAATATTCAAAAACTTCTCCCTTTAAGGCAAGCATGTAAACCCATGTCTTTCTAGTATAGTCATCGATGAATACTAAGACATACCTCTTGTTTCCTTGAGATATGGGTTTGATTGGCCCACATATGTCAGTATGAACAAGCTGCAGACGTTCAGAAGCATGCCATTTACTCTTCTTTGGAATTTCAACACGATCTTGCTTTGCCACAGCGCAAACTTCACATACTTGGGTTCTTTGAGCCACCTTGGGTAATCCTTCAACCATTTTATTAAACTGCATGGTTCTAAGAGCTTTATGATTGGCATGAGCAAATCTTCTGTGCCATAGATCTTCTCCTGAAATGACTTGCATGCACCTACTAGCTTCTTCTTGTGCAGCAAATATAGGGAACATACGATTTTTAGTCATTTTAGAGGTTAATATCAGACCTCTTACTGGATGGTACACCTTGCCTGCACCTTCCTTAAAGATAAAGGTCACACCTTTGTCTTGGAGCTGCCCAACACTAATAAGGTTAGATGTTAAATCAGGTGCATAGTATACTTTAGTAATGACCTGAGTCATTCCATCTACCATTAGCTTCACATCACCAATTCCCTTAACCTCCAATCTTTTATCATTTCCCAACTTCACTGAATGAGTAAAACTCATGTCAAGGTTTGTGAACCATGCTTTATTTCCTGTCATATGGTTTGAGCAGGCTGAATCCAGAAACCAGATACTCTCCTTACCATCCTTTGGAGCCGTAAATGAAGCCATTATTATCTTTTCCTCATGCTTGTATTTCTCCACATCAATAGTCGCCATAAGAACAAGCTCTTCACTTTCATCATACTCGGCGTAGTTTGCTGTCTTCTCTTCAGAAGGACATTCATATTGGAAATGTCCCAGCTTGTGACATTTGAAACATTCTATCTGGCTTTTGTCAAAAAAACCTCGTCCTCTACCTCTGCCTCTTCCTCTATAGTAATTTGATCTCCCCCTTCCTCTTGCTCTACCATAAGAACTTTCATGCTCAACTTTAAGAACTTGTTCCTCCATTGGCTTCTTAAGCAGTTTTTGTTCATGAACAAGTAGGGAGCTTTGCAGCTCATCTACCGACATTTCATTCACATCTTTTGACTCTTCAATAGTACACACAACAAAGTTAAAGTTTTCTGTGAGAGTTCGTAGTACCTTCTCTACTATCTTCACATCTGGCATATCATCTCCACAATTCCTCATGTCATTCGCCGTTACCATGACTCTTCCCATGTATTCGTTCACACTTTCTCCATATTTCATTTCAAGAGTTTCAAACTCCCTTCTTAACCTTTGTAACTGTGCACGTTTAACCCGTGCACTCCCTTGATATTTAATCTTCATGGCATCCCACACTTGCTTCGAGGTCTCCTTCTGGGAGATTGTCTTCAGAATCGTCTTATCAATGGACTGGAACAAGTAATTCAGAACCTTCAGATCTTTTAACTTGTTCTCATCATAGTTCTTCCTCTGTGTGGGTGTGGCTTGTTCTCCTGGCTTGATCACAGTATACCCATCTTCTACCACGCTCCAACATTCCTTGGATTGGATGAGATTCTTCATGACCATTTGCCAATGATCATAATCTCCATCAAACTTGGGCACATGGCTTGCCTGGAAATGACTCGTTTCTTCAGTCATTGTTCTTCTTGCCGCAACTCACTTTCTTCTCCTTCACACTGGATCTAACTCAGCACTCTAATGGATCTCTCAATTGTGCTCTGATACCACTTGAAGTGTCAAGTGTGTAAAAGCAACACAATATTTACTGAATTTGATACTTTATTAAACAACAGAAAGGCTTTTAAATAGCCAAAACAAAACAACGAACAAAAAGGAAGACTCGACAAACTTTAATGATTTCCCACTACAAAAGGAAGACTCAATAAACTTTATGGATTTCCCACTACACCATAATGTAAAACCCCTTTAAGACTCGGTTATTTAATAGGAATAAGACAAAAGACTTAAATAAACAAATAAGCCAAAGCACATGTGTGCATGCATAGCTCCACGTAGATCCAATACGTTGATCGTCTAGCATTGCTTGCTATTAAATCCATGATTAAAGGTGACCCACAAGGTCTCTTGACCTCATGGAACCAATCCAGCACGGATTTCTGCCAATGGCAAGGCGTTACATGCAGCCATCGCCACCAAAGAGTCACCCACTTGGACCTCTCAGATGGACGCTTAATTGGTACGTTGTCTCCTTCCATCGGAAATCTTAGCTTTCTCAGGGTCATTCAGCTTTTTAACAACTCATTTTCAAGTGAAATTCCACCTGAAATTGGGCGTCTCTTTAGATTACGACAACTACGTCTCGCTTACAACTCTTTCACGGGAAACATTCCAGCCACCATAATGAACTGCTCCAACCTCCAATTCCTTAAGTTGGGTGGAAATAATCTGGTTGGAAAGATCCCTAATGGGATTGGTTCATTGTCCATGCTAAACACACTCGACCTTAGCGACAACATTTTACAAGGCGGAATTCCAAATGAAATCGGGCGTCTCTTTAGATTACAAGAACTATGGCTTTATAACAACTCTTTCACTGGAAACATTCCGGCCACCATAACGAATTGCTCCAACCTCCAAGAACTTGACTTGGGTGAGAATAATCTGGTCGGCAAGATCCCAGATGGGATTGGTTCATTGTCCATGCTAAGCTTCCTCTACCTTAACGATAACATTCTACAAGGCGGAATTCCAAATGAAATCGGGCGTCTCTTTAGATTACAAGAACTATGGCTTTATAACAACTCTTTCGCTGGAAACATTCCGGCCACCATAACGAATTGCTCCAACCTCCAAGAACTTGATTTGGGTTTTAATAATCTGGTTGGAAATATATTGTCCATCCCTCCTACAGTTTATTGGCTCAACTTAAGAGTTAATAATTTTGGGGGGAAATTACCTTCTCTCACAAACAGTTCGTCTTTAATAAATTTGGACCTATCACATAACTATTTTGTGGGATCATTACATAATTTGGTTTGTTCCAATGGTGCGAAGAAGACCAAATCTATTAATTTGGGATATAATCAGTTATCGGGTGTTATTCCAGAGTGTTGGGAGAAGTGGTCGAGCTTGGTACTCTTATGGTTAAGTGATAATTATTTGTCCGGTGAGATTCCAAGAACATTGGGGTCTATACCTTTGTTGCAATTTTTAGCCATAAGTGGGAACAAGTGTTAGGTCCGGCTAGGGGAGGATCTAGTCGCCTAATCCTTGTGTACAAACCAACTCGGTTGTGCGGAATCCAACCGAGAAAGGCAAACCGAGATAGAACACACAAATGCACGACACACAATATTCACCGATTAACACCACTTGTATTAATACGAATGAAGGTTCCAGTTACAAGCTCAATGTTTACAGATGTACTCTATAAACTCTCTCTCTCGTGTGTGTGTGTGTTTTCAGCAGAATGCTCTAAGTGTTCTCTCCTCACAATGAAGTCTCCCCAAGTGTCTCTGAGTGAACACAACACACAACATGGGTATTTATACCCGACACAGATTGCATGCTCGAAGGATAAGGTAATCTGGTCGAAGGATCATCTATCGACCAGAATTCTACCGAAAGATCCATACATACCTCGAAAGATGATATCCTTCGAGGTCCATCTGTATCTATCGAAGCACATTATCTTTCGAGGTCATCGAAGGATACAAACCATCCTTCGATGACATCCTTCGACACAAGCATGTTACAACATATGTGCTAACTGTTTGGCCAAGTCAAACCGGAGGATGGTTGACTTGGTCAAACTTACATCGAACGCACATAACAACAAACCTAACATAAGACATCGTTTTGTATCATGACAAATTACAGACAAGGTACAGACACAAGTCTTCGTCTTGATCTTCGTGTCTTCGAGTCGAAACCAAGTCGAACTGAGCTGAGTTGAACCGAGCAGAGTCGTGTCCACAAAATATGTATCAACAACAAGATTTCAGGAGGATTACCTTCTTCCCTATTGAATTTGTCATACTTAAAGGTCCTTGACCTTGGAAGAAATAATCTTGCGGGAATCATTCCACCATGGATTGGAATAAAACTCACTATGTTGAAAATTCTCAATCTTAGATCCAACAATTTTTACGGAAATACTCCTGACCAGCTATGTTATCTTTCACAAGTTCAAGTCTTGGATCTCGCTGATAATAACCTCTCAGGAAATATTCCTAGATGCTTCAACAACTTTAGTGTGCTTTCCGGCATAGAAACTAATTTAGAGGTTCAATTTTCATTCTATCTTGACGGTGGCTCTGTTATTGTTGGTGATTCATTGGTGATGAAGGGACAAGAAGCCGATTATGGATCTTTTCTAGGGCTAGTCATGCTTTTGGACCTTTCGAGCAACAAGTTTTCAGGGCATATCCCTAGTGAGCTTACGACCCTCCACAAGTTAAAATCATTGAATTTATCAAGAAATCAATTGACAGGAGAGATCCCGAATAAGATAGGAGACATGAAATCACTTGAATCTTTGGATTTATCAGTAAACAATCTTTCTGGCGAACTTCCTATGAGTTTTTCAGAGTTGAATTTCTTGGGTACCTTTAACGTGTCCTACAACAATTTGATAGGAAGAGTTCCAACAGGTACTCAGATTCAGAGCTTCAATGAGTCCAGCTTCTTTGGAAACAAACTTTGTGGAGCTCCACTAACTAATGATTGTGTACATGTTGACAAACCTGATACAACAAGCGACAAAAAAAAAGACGGTGGATCACGCAAAGTAGATTGGGGGTTGATTATTAGCATAGCGCTTGGATTTATTACTGGGTTTTGGGTCATTGTGGTTTCATTAATGCTCAATCGATCATGGAGGATAACATATTTCCGTCTCTTGAGGAAATTGATCAAGGTATAAGGTTTATGATATTATGCATCAGTATTATTGTGATATGTTTTCTAAGTGACCATTAAAAAGCAGCTCCTGTAGTTCCCCTGGGATCTGCTATTCATAACACTTATGTTCATTGCCGTTGTGTTTTTGTTAGGTTCTGGTAGGGTTGTTTTGTTATGTATTTCTTTGTGATTGTTAAACCAGCCTCTCACTGGCCTTTTCTCTATTAACATATTGTCGTTCCAAAAAAAAAAAAAAACTATGTACACTTTATAAATTTGCGTACTCAAAGTTCATGACAGGTCCCAAATAACATATAGATAAATCAAACAAATGTACATAAAACAATCCTATCCAAAAATTCTCACATGAAGCTTGGGAAATACTCAGGATTTTGGAGATACTAATCCTGTTTGTTGATACTCACTGGACTCGTGTCTTTGTAAATGGTGGATGTGGAAGAGAAGTCCGATTGAAGCATTGTTGAGAGACCAACATCCCCGATTTTGCTCACGAGATTTTTATCAAGCAGTATGTTTGATGGTTTTTGGTCACGATGAACGATTGATCTCGGTTTCGCGTTAAGAAGGAAATTTAGAGCTGATGCTACTTCCCACGTGATACGGAACCGGTTGAACCACAGGATCAATGGTGTGTCGTTATTGCGAAATAATCTCTTGTCCGAACTCCCATTTTCCATCTACTTGTAAACCAAACAACCATGATTGACATGCACACACCGATTAGAATCAACAGATGAGGATGCCGGATCCGGCTCAATACTTCAAGCTGCAAAATCAAGTTTTATTATTAGGAAATGATAAGGAGCTGATCGAAAATCTAGAAGACTCTCGTACCCGAATTCCATAGATTAGGATTCCGATTTTGTCACTAAAGACTTTCCCTATTTTTTAGCCTTTTGAATTCTATAATTTTTAGTGGAACTTGTAAATCACTAATTAACTTGACTTACGCGTATATTTATCTCTTTGACTTGATTTGCGTCTATTTATGTCTTTAACTTCGGTATTTTTTTGACGACTTGTAATTTCCAAATTTTAACAATGCATTTCCCTATAAATGGGCCGCAATGTGCATGTTTTAATCATTTTGAATATATCAGCAGCAACCGTTTGATGAAAGCTTGATTTATATACGGTTCCATTCCCTCTGGTTCCAACTTTTATGTTTTAATCTTTTGAGTTTGATGGATTCCTTAAGTTGCAGTTTTTGAACATCAGTCAGTCAGCTGACACAAAAGCAGTATGCTTTAGTTCAAGATTGACTTGACTGTAAGTCAAATGAGCTAGATTTCATTTTCAAAAACTAAAAATCTTGTGATCACCAAATGAACATTCAAAAACTAAGAAATATAAAAAGACTTGAATCTGTGATGATTTCGGCAGATAACCACTTATAAAGTATATAGTTTGACTTCAAAAGTCAAGAGGAAAAAAGAAAATTGCAATTACCTTTCTAGATGCATCAAGGGTCTTGCTTTATGCAATTGCATCAACCCGCGAATGTGCCTGCGTTTAACTCTCAGTTTCTCCAGCTCAAAGTCAATACTATTATCCTGCAAAGAAGTAGCAGAGCCTTGGTCTGTCCACTCTGTCATACATACCAATAGCACTATCAAATTATCAAAACAAATTTCAATTTTGACTTTTGACGTCAAACCTATAAATCTTTGAAACTAAAATTGATATGGAGTTTGGTTCATATTGAACACCATAACTTTTCTGTTCGTGATACGTGTGCCGGTCTTTAATGGGCCACAATTTTTTCTGAAATCGGTTGAAAGTTCAAATGGAATCTCGAAGAAGAAAATCAGTCTCTTAAACGTGAAAAGTCAAAGGGTACCTGTTTGGGAGCTTGGGGCAAGACTTGAAGGATTGGCGATAGAACTTGAATCACTATCAATTGTCTCAGAATCAGAAGCCCTGAGGGAAGATAATTCCGTTTTGAAATAACATAAACCTTACAAAAGCTCCGAATGCTTCACAGATTCTTGACGACAAATCCTGTTTCTTAGTAGAACACCAAGAAACAACTATAAGTTTCTTAACAAGTACACATACAAAGGAAAAAAAAGGTGTAGACAAAATTTGGTACCCCTTGAGAACATTTACTTATGAATGAGTCAATTTGGGAGTTTTTATCTCAAAACAGGTCAAATATAACAATTTTAGCTAAAAGATAACAGAACAAGCTGATCCTCTGTATAGGTTCACATCTCACCCCCGAAATGATGATAAACAACATCCCCAGTTTTGAAATCACACACCCCTGGCCCAATGGCTGCCAGCACACCTACTACCTCCGTCCCTCCAAATCACACTTTAACATGTATCAACTTCATATATCTTTTGGAGAATGTTCAACTTCTTACTGGTCTTTTTTAAAGAGTAAAGTGATAATCGTATCACGTGTTCATAAACATCCCAAACCACCAAACTGCCGAAACAGAATAAAGTCAACTGGTTTGAAGTACATACGGTCCGGTTCACGGTATTGTTCTAACGATTTGCTAGTTAACGGTTCGGTTTATCGTTTGAAAGTTGAAACCGGTTGTCTAAGCTGAACAGACCATTTTGCGTTTATTATTTATATTTTTTATTTTAGAAATATAAAGTTATCTACCTATATCATACTCATCAACAATAGTTATCTACCTATATCATACTCATCAACAATCTTATCATTTGTTTAAAGAATTTAATACAAAATTCTGCTTTTTTAAAAAAGTAATTTTTTTTCAGAAATCCGAATAGCAAAACCGTGAAAACCGCCCAGTTCACCTAAAGTTCACCTAAACTCTATGTATTCAGAGACACCAGTTTTGAGACATGGTTATATTTCATCTAAATTTCTAGTTAGAAACAAGAAATTTGTTAAAATTTAGGCAATCAAGCAACAGATCTATCAATATATTATAAAATATCACAAACAAATTTCAATTTACGACTGTGTGGAGTAATTCCTGCTCGATTGCAGAATCATCATCTGTTCCACAATAGATCTACTACAAACACTCAAATTGGAAGTAGCAAACGTACCTTTTAGGCAAGACAAGAGTTCGTCTCCTCTGAACCGGTGGTTTGGGGGTGAATTTCGGCTGTAAAATTGAATACTATTATAAGATAGATTTCGATACAGATCTGATACTAAAATACTGAATGATGAAAGAATGTGAGAAATTAGTCGACGGAGATCTGTAAATGGCGTCGGAGAAGAGCTAGGGTTTGAGTTGAAGATGAAAAGAAAAGAAAAGTAAATAAAGTTCCTGAAGACGGATTCGAACCTGAGCATGTTTGAGCAGAAAAACATTGTGGTTATTTTTTCTTTTGTGATAGTGTGTTTTGGCCCTCTCAAGTCAAAAGTTTTTTTTGTGGTAGTCTATTTTGGCCCTCTCAAGTCAAAAGTTTCTTTTGTGATAGTCTATTTTGACCAGTAAAAAGTTTCTTTTGTGATAGTGTATTTGGTAAATATGTGGTAATTCATGTTTTGAATATTTCTAAGTTATTTGGCAAAAGTTATTACACCCCAACGCCGCCTAGTCACGCCCCTTCCACACCCCACTTTTTTGGTTTTTGGACTGTGGAGCCCACACCTGACACGTGACGAAGGATAATGGTGGATGGCCCATACAGTAGCACTAGACTTGAATCTCTTATTGTGGAACAGAGATCGATCGTATTCGTTGATGTAAATAATGAAAAAGGAAAAGGAAATGGTATATAAACAAAGTGAAATAAGGTTTCCTAGTTTAATTGTTTTGGTAATAAAATAAATAAAAGTTTAATAATAGAAAAAGTAGAGATAAAATATATGAAAGTACAAAAAATCTTTAATTAAAACACAAACATACGAACATAATCGAACGCATATAAAATGAACGAAAGTTCACGACCACCTTACCGAACGTTCATGAACACAATTGAACGAACGAGACATCTGTTCATGTTCGTACATTTAACTAATCAAATGAAATTTCACGTTCATGTTCGTTCGTTTATTAAATGAACGAACATAAACGAACTTCCCATCGAACGGTTCACAAACTGTTCGCTGAACATTCGGTTCGTTTACAACCCTACTTGAAAATTTTACGAGTCGAGCTCAAGCTCAACTTTTCAGCATGATAGAATAAACCAACTGAGCCGAGCTAGGCCGTTTAAGTTCAAGGTCTAGCTCAACCTGATTTGAGTCCAAACCCCCTAAATAGAACCTCTTTAATTTTAAAGGGAACATTAGTATTTACAAGATACCCTTCAAAATTTAATCTAATATAGTAATAATTATATTGTAGACTAACAATAAAATTAAAATTAAAATTAAAAGTAATCTTTAAAATATATTAATAGTAATCCAACTAATGTTCATTATTTTGATGGTGCTTTGGCTTACATGAATCTCATTTTTACTAAGATTTGTTTTCACTCTTTAAACTATGTCCAATTAACTTATATTAATTAAAATTATTTATTTTATAAATTAATATATAATTTAGTTATTTTTCATAATTTCATAAAAATAATTATTTTTATTTTTAACTATATATATTTAATATATTAATTAAACATTATATAAATTAATGGGTTCGTTTAGGCTCGCCATTGAAAAAATGAAAGGAGAACAAAACGCCAATGCATCTAAACAATGAAAACGTCAAAAACACATAAAGAAAATAGAATTATAAATATTACTTGTTAGAACGATGCGTGGCGTCAAACGAAATCACATCACCAAACACATGGTAATTACGTTTGCATTGATCATCACACCAAAAAAGTCCCTTCAAACCATTCTCATCAGCTATGAAGTAATCGTACGAGAAATCTGGCTTGGGCTGTTTATTTCATGCAAATGTCGCACAACTATCTCAGCGTCGTATTCCCCTACAAACAAGTTAATTTGCCTCTTGTAGTTCTTAAAATCAACTTTACTTGCACCCACGTCTTCAAAACCGCCAAAATAAGTCTTCATAACATTAAACGCCTTAACCGGTCTCAAATTCAAGTTAGACATGCTATGTATAACATGCTTCTGGAGCTGAGTGAGGTGTCGTTCAGACGGAAGAAAATGCTTATCAGGCTATTCAACAAAATCATGGTTGTGCTCCTCAACAAACGTATAGACCTTCCATGATCCAGCCTTAAATATTACACATAATTGTGCTCCACAACCAGTCCTCTTTGAAAAGTTGGATCGCACGATCCTTTCCTTTTGATTCGGATCAAACGTATCAACATTCTTGTCCTTATATACCCCAGATCTCGTACATATACAATACTTAATATGCGTTTCTTCTTTGGCGTTTATCTTTTCAGACCCTTTTCCTGACAAAAAAACCACAAGCCGTCGCATACCTAACATAGAATGAATAACAATCATCAAGGCTTGGGAATATCATATCTATTTTTGGCTTTATTTCTTCACTAACGTCGGGAATGATCAATGGAAAACCAGTTTTTGGGCAAAACCTTTCATTCGAAGAAACACACTCGTCTGAAAAAACACAGTGAGAACGAATTAAGAAAATGTCATTGGGGGAATATTTAACAGAGAAAATGTCTCCTTAAAACATATCGATGAAAACGCCATTAATTGAATAATAAACAATAGGAATAACTGATGTTACTCTCTTAATAAAACATATTAATGAAAACACCATAATGAATACGCCATAATGAAAACGTCATTAGTTGAATAATAAACAATATGAAGAACTGGTGTTACTGTCTTCCTAAAACATGTTAATGAAAACGCCATAAGTTGAATAATTAACAAATAGTAAGAACTGATGTTTACAAATTAACGTCAATATTCACAACTAATCAGATATACGTAACCATGTGTAAAACGCCATTGATTGTAAACAGTAAGCATATATTAGATCCCAAACGACGATTAACATTAATAATTAAAACGCCAAATATTGAATATAGGAAGAACGCCATTGAAACATAAACATCATTTTCAAATATCACTTTGAAAAAAAAAAGCCATTGAAACAAGCATAGAGAACAAAACACCATATCTGTTGCTTGATTTGCTAGAACACATATGAAAACGCCATCAAATATTACTTTGTAGAACGGAATCCACGTTAGACGCCATAGATCTCAGAAGCCTGGAGAGGAGGTAACTGCTAATACGAAATTTTTGGAATTTTGTTTGAAATGGAAATATAACACCATTTATTGAGGGGAACATGGACAATGACAATCGTGCCCCTGCATATCATTTAGTGCCCCCTGCCACGTGTTCGACCAGTATCCGTTCTCACCGTTTTCACACCTCCAATTGTTTTCACCTGATCCCGATATATATATATATATATATATATATATATATATATATATATATATATATATATATATGGGTGAGGTTCCTGTAAAAAGGACTCTTTTCGCGAGAAGTGTGAGAAGGCATAGAAATTGACATGTAGACATCATGTTTTGAACTTAGGCATGATGTTTTGGGTTGTTTTGACAAGAAAAACAGCAAACATAACAATTTAAAACACAATGCAACATATTATGGACATGAAATTTAAAAGACACTATTTAACACTTAAAACACACTACTTAACGTTCTTGGCATGGTGTTTTAAGTTTTAAGCCTAGAATTCATTGCATTGTGTCTTAAATTGTTATGTTTAGTGTTTTTCTTGCCAAAACAATGCAAAACGTTATGTTTAAGTCCAAAACATGATGTCTACATATGAATTTTTATGTCTTCTCACACTTCTCATGAAACATGTCCTTTTTACAGGATCCTAAGACTATATGTCCTTTTTACAGGATCCTAAGACTATATATATATATATATATATATATATATAGGCAGAGGATCATGAGAAAACTACATATATATGAGAAAACTAGAAAACTAACTAAAAACCACTAAAAAGGAGGGGGGAGACTTTTAATGAAGGAGGGGGGACTTTTAATGAAGGAGGGGTAAAATTGGAAAAAATATATAACTTTTCAAACATTTCCCATTTCTCCATACGTTATCATTTTAAAACAAAGATGGCACCATAAGATCACAAATTTTTGTATATTTCATTCAAGTATATTCGAGCATATTTTTTATGACATAAAAAAAGATTTATGGTGTCGTCTTGTTTTCAATACTATTATTATAGTAGTGCACATGTGCAATATAACATGTACTACAATGTACATTACATGCTTAAAATTAGCTTTTTGAGTCTAGTTTAGCTTTTAGGGTTAGTTTTTTTGGAGGTTTAGGATTAGGATTAGGTTTTTAGGGGTGGGGGTGGGGGGTTTAGGTTTTTTTTTTTGGGGGGGGGGGGGGGAGGGGGGTTTAGGTTTTTTTCGGGTTTATGTTTAGGGTTTAGTTTTAGGTTTTCGAGAGGGTGGGGGGTGGGGGGTTTAGGTTTTTGGGGGGTGGGGGGGTTAGGCTTTTGGTGGGAGGGTGAATTTAGGTTTTTGGGGGGTGGGGGGGGGGGGGTTTAGGTTTTTGGGGGTGTCGGTGGGGGGTGGGTTAAGGGGTTTAGGCTTTCCATTTTAGTGCACATGTGCAGTACAACAAAAAAATAATTTTTTTTTTTGAAATTTTTTTCCATACATAAAAAGTAGCGATTTTTCTATAAAAATTGTAAAAAAAAAAAAAATTGGTATGTTTTTTAGGCTTTTTTAGTTAGTTTTTTGGTTTTCTCATTTAAACTAGTTTTCTCATGATCCATCCCCTATATATATATATATATAGAGAGAGAGAGAGAGAGAAAGAGAGAGAGAGAGAGAGTAGGAGTTGGGTAGAAAGTGGGTTTTTCCTAGAAAGTCTATGAAGCAATCATAATGCGACATGTGGCATTGAAGATTTTTAACTAGAAGGGCAATTGTGTACTTTCACATTCTATTTTTATTTTTGGAATTTATCTTCATTAACTAACTATCCATGTCCATATTTTGTAACCGTTTTTTCTCCATGATTTTCTGAATAATTTGTTTTCGGAATCTAAACCAATCGCATATTCCATTGTTCAGAGGATTACTGGAAATTATCAGCATGTTCTTGGTGCTGTGTTTTAATAGCATGTTCTTGGTGCCCTGCATGATAAACATTTTCATCATATTGTGTTTTATTTTGATGTACGACCCCACATTTCATGCGATTTTCTCTCTCTCTCTCTCTCTCTCTCTCTCTCTCTCTCTCTCTCTTCCTTCTATCCTTCATGAAGAAACACATCAAGAAAACACATCGCATTAATCTGCTTGCTGTTAAAACACAGCGTCAAGAAATCCTCCAGCATTACCAGCATGGATGGTAAAACACAGCGTATGAATCTGCTTGCTGTTAAAACACAACTGTATGAATCTGAATGCTAAAACACAACTGTATGAATCTACTTGCTGTTAAAACACAACTGCATGAATCTGAATGCTAAAACACAACTGTATGAATCTGCTTGCTGTTAAAACACAACTGTATGAATCTGCTTGCTGTTAAAACACAACTGTATGAATCTGAATGCTAAAACACAACTGTATGAATCTGCTTGCTGTTAAAACACAACTGTATGAATCTGAATGCTAAAACACAACTGTATGAATCTGATTGCTGTTAAAACACAACTGTATGAATTTTCTTGCTGTTAAAACACAACTGTATGAATCTGAATGCTAAAACACAACTGTATGAATCTGAATGCTAAAACACAACTGTATGAATCTGCTTGCTGTTAAAATACAACTGTATGAATCTGAATGCTAAAACACAACTGTATGAATCTGAATGCTAAAACACAACTGTATGAATCTGCTTGCTGTTAAAACACAACTGTATGAATCTGCTTGCTGTTAAAACACAACTGTATGAATCTGAATGCTAAAACACAACTGTATGAATCTGCTTGCTGTTAAAACACAACTGTATGAATCTGAATGCTAAAATACAACTGTATGAATCTGCTTGCTGCTAAAACACAACTGTACTAAATTGCTTGCTGTTAAAACACATCGTCAGGAAAACGAAGATGATATGAACAGTATTTGAATGGTGGTGATGAACTCAGAGATGGTGGAAAGGGAGAAGTGTTTTAATTTGATCCAGTGCTCTCCATTCTTTCTAAAGTTATCTTCTTCCATGATTGTAGTTATTTTTGGTAGGGATTGGGGTTTCTAAGATGGGTTTGGAGAGAGAGAGGGAAAATCGCGTGAAATTAGGGACTGGGTTTGACTGACAGTTATCTAATTGATTTAAAACGCGATATATTGACAAAATTGCCCCTAGTCTTTTAAAACAATGAATTAAATAAACTAAAAAATTACAAGATTGCCATTGACTTCATCTTAACCATTAAACACACCCATTGGATGGCCCAGATCACTTCCTAGACTTTCTAGGAAAAACACATTTTCCGCAGGATCCCTACTCTCTCTCTCTCTCTCTCTCTCTCTATATATATATATATATATATATATATATATATATATATATGGTGGGGTTCTAGAATGAACACTAGCGTATTTGCGAACTAAGTGAACAAATCTTGGCCATTGATTTACACACGTGGATGACTAGGATTTCATCACCAAATCGTAAGAGACACTAGTGTATTTCATCATCAAATTTTGGCCATTGATCTACACACATGTATGGCCAGGATTAGTTCGCTCAGTTTGCAAACTACACTAGTGTTCACTTTTGAACCTAATCCTATATATATAGGGAGCCGCTAGAATGAGAACCACCACGAGTTATGAGAACCGCGAGAACCAAGTGCCACGGAGGGCCGTTGACCACGAATTTTTTTTTACACCTAGATCCGTATATTTTAAGACCGGGTGTAAAAAAAAATTTTCAAACGGCGCGCCCGAGGGGGTAGTTTTTTACACCCAAAGTTTGTAAAAAAATAGAAAAAAGAAAAAAAAATAAAAAACACCAAACTTTGGGTGTAAAAAACTACCCCCTCGGGCGCGCCGTTTGAAAATTTTTTTTTACACCCGGTCTTAAAATATACGGATCTAGGTGTAAAAAAATTCCGTGGTCAACGGCCCTCCGTGGCACTTAGTTCTCGCGGTTCTCATAACTCGTGGTGGTTCTCATTCTAGCGGCCCCCTATATATATATATTTATATTACTTCACGATTACATGAAACATATCGAGATACGAGTTAGTATGTGTACATGAAAGTAAATTCTAAATGGATTTATTACTTGTGTTTATGTGTTACATACGTAATATATAAGAATATATATTAAATAAAATTTATATATAACAATCACCAGCGGATCATCGCGTCAAACCTATTTCAAATAATAACATCTCATGATGTCTAGTGAGTTGGGAAAACCCTTGCAAGACATACATACGATATAGACAATAAGGTGTCCGATATGTGTTAGGTTGGTCGTACTTGCTTTCTTTTGGGCTTTGTAGCTTTTACACACGGATTTCGAGATGAGTAATCACGGCCCCTCTTTTACTGTTTACTAAATTTGAGGGAAAAGCATACGGTTTATTACGAAATGATTTACACTTGCATGTTAGTTGATTCTAGTTGTACCTATTATATGAATACGAGTATTATGATTATGGATTGTTTCGAGAGCTCAGGAAAGCCCTCGTGTTTAATGAATTGTAACCCTTAGCTATGGACTTAACCAAGGAATATCACGAATAGTCCTATAGGGTTGACGCCCCACCTTTGGTTAGTAGCACTAACCCGGTTAAGACAAAGGTGTTCGAAATTTCTGAAACGATTATATTGTATTGGGATACGATAGGACAGGCATTCTCAGTCAAGATTTGGTTATAGGCTCATATTGTTACATTGGTCATAGTCCTTGCTAGACTTTGATTTGGTCATTCACGAATAACACTTTTTTCATGCAAACGGTTTTCAAAACATTGTTTACGTTTTATTTACTTATCGATCTAAATCGTGTTCCTCACCAACATTATGTTGGCAATTGTTAGTATGCTTGTAAGACTATTAGCTGTGAAAACCTTTCATGTTACATCGCCAGTGATTCCGCCTTTGCGGTGTATGACAAGCGATACTTATTTTTATGTACGTTTTCAGTTGTTTGTTTTGATGTACAAGTTATTGTAAGTTTTGACGCCGCTAAGTCTTGATACAAATGTAAGGACGGTGTTGTGTTTAGGTGGTCCCCCACTAAACGAACCAACCTGGTTTCGATTTCATTTCTTTTATATGGTATAAATTCGATTTACTTTACTTTTTATCCATCCACAACGCTTATATAGGTTATATTGAGTTATATCAGATACGTCAAAACATGTGTTTTCATATGGTTGTCGCATTACATAACACTTGCACTAATCCCATTTAATATTTGCGATGTACCTGCGCCGTAACACGCGCACGCCTTATTACTAGTTCTATCTAATCTAACAATAAAAATATCATAGACTAACATTAATGGTAATTTTAAAACTCGTCAAACGGTAATCCAACTAATGTTTCATCATTTTAATGGTGCTTCAAATGACATGAATATCATTTTAGGGGTGTTCACGGCTTGGTTTGAAACTGTGAAACCATCCAAACTGGTCATAGATTTGGTTTCACTGTCCAAACCAGCTATCGGTTTGGTTTCACGATCGCTTTTTTTCTTAACCTTAAGTCGGTCAGATTAAAAAAAGTTCAGAATATAGTGAACGATTTGGTTAACAATTTATACCCAAAACTGGCGATTTCGGTCGGCCGGTTTAAAAAACTTCAAACCGCAGTGAACACGTGGGTTTAGAATTTATAACCAAAACCGACCATAAAAACCGAACTGGTTCGTAAAATCAGTATATATTTTTATTTTTTAAAAACTATTTATTTTTCATATATTTAACTATTTATATTTCTATTATATAATATGTTTAATTAAATTAAATTGGGTCTTAATTTTTAATAGAAATGTAATTGGAGCCCAAATATTAAACCTATTTAACAGTTATTCTAACCTATTTCCTCTTTATAATTTAGCAAAAATTTTATGTGAGTAGGTTTCACGATTCAATTTTAAGTGTTTTGATTGTCTATTGGAGTTTCTAGGCCAATGGGTGGATGTCATTTGGCATCCACTATTTTTTTTTTATATTTATACTTACAAGTGTTAAAGCTATGTGTACAAGCCTCTATTGCATATAAACATTTATGTTATCTTCCATTTGACTATTTCTAAAATATAAAATATTCCCTTAAAGTAATAATATAAGTACCATATAATCTTTATGGTTTACTTTTAGTTTTAATAAACCCTAGTAGTATTATTTTATAATTCATCAAAAATTTTATGTGAGTAGGTTTCACTATTCAATTTTGAGTGTTTTGATTGGCTGTTAAAGTTTGTAGGCCAATGGCTGTTAGATTTTAAATTTCTTTCGTATGACGTCTTAATAAAAATTGCACCATATATGAGAGTTTTTTTTTATCTTTAAATCGCCTATACTATTGCTAATTGAATCACCCAGATCGTAAAGTGCGATTCAAAAACTCAAGTCGTAAAACGCAATTCACAATGGTAAAACCCAGATCCTAAAATGCAATTCAAAAACCCAGGTCGTAAAACGCAATTCACAATGGTAAAACCCAGTTTGTAAAACGCAATTCACAATAATAAAACCCAGATCATAAAATGCAATGTTAAAACTCAGGTCGTAAAACGCAATTCACAATGATAAAACCTCAGATCATAAAATGCAATTGTTGAACACGGGTCGTACAACGCAATTCACAGTGGTAAAACCCAGATCATAAAACACAATTCAAAAACCCAGGTTGTAAATGCAATTCACAAAAGTTGAACCCAGATCACGTAATTTGAGAACCTAGAACGTGAAACGCAATTCAAAAACCCAAATCGTAAAACGCAATGATTGACGAAATTCTTAAGATTTCTTACGCATATTGAAGCCGATTTCTTAGGATTTCTTTAACGATTGGCGAAATTTGAATGCTAGAAACACTAACGATCGAATGAGTTGATTGATTCGCTTAAAAAACACCAGGAAAAATATGAGAAAATTGTGTGAAATTGAACTAGGTTTCTTCAAAAAAAAAGTTGAAGAACACGTTGATTTAGAATTTAAATCATTGAAATAATGATAAACAACATCCCCAGTTTTGAAATCACACACCCCTGACCCAATGGCTGCCACCACATCTACTACCTCCGTCCCTGCAAATCACACTTTAACATGTATCAACTTCATATATCTTTAGGAGAATGTTCAACTTCTTACATGTCATTTTTAAAGAGTAAAGTGATAATCGTATCACGTGTTCATAAACATCCCAAACCACCAAACCACCAAACTGCCGAAACTGAAGAAAGTCAACCGGTTTGAAGTACGTACGGTCTGGTTCATGGTATAGTTCTAACGATTTGCTAGTTAACGGTTTGGTTTATTGTTTGAAAGTTGAAACCGGTTGTCTAAGCTAAACAGACCATTTTGCATTTATTATTTATATTTTTTTATTTTAGAAATATAAAGTTATCTACCTATATCATACTCATCAACAATCTTATCATTTGTTTAAAGAATTTAATACAAAATTCTGCTCTTTTAAAAATTAACTTTTTTTTTCATAAATCCGAACAGCAAAACCGTGAAAACCGCCCAGTTCACCTAAACTGTATGTATTCAGAGACACCAGTTTTGAGACATGGTTATATTTCATATAAATTTCTAGTCAGAAACAAGAAATTTGTTAAAATTTAGGCAATCAAGTGACAGATCTATCAATATATTATAAAATATCACAAAAATTGTAATCATAACACCACAAAAAAAGAGAGAAATATTTACAACGAGTGTGTGGAGTAATTCCTGCTCGATCGCAAACACTTCAATTGGAACTAGCAAACCTACCTTTTAGGCAAGACAAGAGTTCGTCTCCTCTGAACCGGTGGTTTGGGGATGAATTTTGGCTGTAAAATTGAATAACATTATAAGATAGATTTCGATACAGATCTGATATTAAAATACTGAATGATGAATGAATGTGAGAAATTAGTTGACGGAAACGACGTCGGAGAAGAGCTAGCGTTTGAGTTGAAGATGAAAAAGAAAAAGAAAAGAAAAGTAAATAAAGTTCCTGAGAAGAATCGAACCTGAGCATTTAGTGAAGAAAAACATTGTGGTTATTGCCTTTTCAAGTCAATCTAAGTCAAAAGTTTATTTTGTGATAGTCTTTTTTTTTGTTTTAAACGGTCAACAAAAAATTTATTCACCATCAAACAAGGGGGAGTTTTTTCCTTGCTAGGTGTAGTTTGAAAAGTTATTTACCAAAATGGGTACTTTGAAAACTATTTACTAAAATATGTGTTTTTTTTGAAAAACTTGTTTCTCTCTCCAAATCTAATTCAATAATTAATCATAAAATAAAAATTGTTCTTAATTTTTTTTTCTTTTCAGTGATTAATTATAAAATAATAATTGTTGTTAGTTTTTTTTCTTTTGTTTTTTCAGTGATGTTTTATGCTCAAATATATTTTTTTTTATTTTTCTTTCTATTGTGATGAATATACATTACGTTAAAAAGTAAAATCTGATTTATTCACTAGTACAAAAGAGAGCAAATGATGCGAAGGACAATTGCTAAAAGGTGC
Organism: Helianthus tuberosus; assembly: GCA_030545235.1. Classification (NCBI taxonomy): domain Eukaryota; kingdom Viridiplantae; phylum Streptophyta; class Magnoliopsida; order Asterales; family Asteraceae; genus Helianthus; species Helianthus tuberosus. The sequence goes on from CM060370.1 coordinate 5,221,917, forward strand.
GGGTCACCCTTCAAACCGCATCTTTTGGGTGGTTCTTTGGCTTTTTGAGCGGTTTTATTGCTTCACACGCATCATTTGATGCGGAGGTGGTTGACCCGCACTTTTTGTCCCCAATTTTGCTCACAAAAATTCATTTCCCTTCGTCCCAAAAAAATTAAACCCCAATTTCCCCCCACAAAAATTCACTTCCCTCCGTCTCTAAAAAATTAAATCCCAAAAACTTCCTCTCATCTTCCATCACTTCCCTCCATCTCCAAAAAATTAAATCTCAAAAACTTCCTCTCATCTTCCAAACACCGTCTTTCTGTCGCCTGCTGAACCTCGAAGCCATCCACCTGAAGACCGGGCGCAATCGACGACCACCTCAACCTCACATGGTTCCAGCCGTAATCGACAAACCCTAAACTCTAATCGAACATCATGGTTCCTAAACACATTTGAAAAGGTGATGAAAACCCCTAACCTTCTTTATGTGTATCTTGTCGGATTGTGTATGTATCTGTACTATATATATATGTGTAGTCAAGATTTGCAGAGACCTCGTAGAAGGTGCGAGGGCACATCCATTGGTGTCATCGTTCTCGATCTTTATCCCGGTGTCGGAATCAGCCCCTTTTCTCTCGGTCTTTTTTACCTAGATTCGTCGTTGATTTTTTTTTTGTGGATATTAGATGTGTAGTTTTGTTTCATTTGTTTTGTATGAATTTTTATGTTTTTGTTGGTTGTTGAAATTGGAGTATATTTCATTTAGATTGTGAACTATGTTAGAATTAGTTGAAGGTTTTGGCTAGATTGAACTGTAATTATGCTAAAGATATTTTTAAATGTTTGATTTAGTTTGTATTAAATGGTATGTTGTGTGATTTTACTGGATTTAGGGTTTGAGGTTAGATTATGAAGTAATGGAGGTTGGATTTTGAAGGTCTTTTTTTTATTGAAGTTTTATTTGCTTGGATGATTTTGCCAGTTCTAAGATGATGATTGTGTAAAAGGATTTTGGTTTAGATGGTGATGAATGAATTTTTTGTTTTGTTGCAGGAATGCCTATATCCAAGGTGTTTGCACAAATAGAGTAATACCCAAGCATCTATGACGTTGTTCCTGTCAAGTACTTTGATGAGGTTTGTGATGACTAATTTAATTTGGGATGATTATGGTGTTTTTTTTTAGTCGTGCTTTGGTGTTAACACATGGTACTTTTTAAGTTTTTTTTTATAGCGTTGCAATTTTTGTTTGGTATAGGATCCGTTGAAGATAGATGTCATTATAAGCTTCCCGGATCATATCTTACAATAGTATCTTAGCTGATTCTCCATATCTGTTATTTTGGCCATACATAATCAGATATTGAGAATCACAATGAGGTTTTGCCAGACCCTATAAACCTGTTATTGTGACTTCCAGCACGTTAATAGTTATAAACGGTGTTTTCGGTACCGGTTGGTACTGAGCTCATCCCTATAAATTACTTCCCCGGTACCGGTACCCACTTTTGGGGATTTTCGGTACCGGTTGGTACTGAGCTCATCCCTATTAAACGAACATCTCTAAGGGGAGGCAATATGGGTCGGGTTGACAAGGGCGTAGTGGCTGCACGTGCTAGTGCTTCTAGCATGATTCTTTGCAATGCTGAAGCTAATAAAGATGAAATGATAGCTGATCTTCATGTGCTGCCAGCGACACACATCACTATGCTGACGGGCTTCTTCTCTACGCCTACCTCAACTCTACGATGTAAGTACCATCATTCGAAAATGGGCCGGCCCGACCCGGCCATATTATATCCTGAGCTACTACTTGCTTGAATACACTAATTAATATACAACCAATTGTTAAACTAAAATCACACACATGAGAAGGCATTACATTCCAATTCTTGACAAATTTACAGTTCACTTAATCCAGACTTGTAGCATAGCATCACTGTTAGGATGTTTTTGTTAATATTCACAAGTCACTAATACTAAGATTTGTTATGTATATTTCACCTTTTTTTCCGGTGTAATATTCATAATATTTAATGTTTTAAAGTCTCTTTGCTTTGATGATGAAGTAATTTCTCGACAACTAATCTTGTTTCAGGTAACTAAGGTGCATCTGGAGTTTTTTTTTTCTCCCAGGGGAAGTAATTATGGAACAAGGCAATGCAGTTGAACAACTTCATTTCATATGTCATGGTGAGCTGGTATAATTTTCTTTTCTATAGTAGTATTTGAAGTGTTTTGTTTAATTGATTATTTATGGGTTGCTGGAAACTGTTTATTTTCCTAGAGATGTGAAGTCGAGCGATATATTGTTGGATTCTGCCTTTAAAACACGGATTGTAAATTTTGGACCTGCAAAGATTTTGACCAAGCTGAAGCCTGGTCAGGCCAATGCTATGTCTGCTATAGTTGGATTATCTAGTTACATTTCTCCTTGTAAGAACTCTTTGACTTTAAAGGTCAAGTTTTGTAAAAAAGAGTGAATTGGATATCTTGAAATAAATACATATATATTATATATATACACTTGCATATATTTTTAAGCTTCATTTTATTAAGCTAATGTTATGTTCTGTTAGGCAGTTGTTACGGTTTCCGGTTGCAAGTATGAATTGAAGACGTCGGTTTGGGTTGCAAGTATGAAGACATCCGTTTAGGAAGTTATTGTATATCACTTTTATCTTTAGGGACATGTATTTGTGTTACTTTGAAACTTTTGTAAATTTATGTGACTTTGAAACCTTTGTAATATATATTTTTTTGGGTTATTTTATATTGGTTTAATTTAATTTGTTTTTTGTATATTTTATTTTTTTTCTTAGATAATTTGTATATAATAGGAATTTATTGGGAATTATTAATAAAATTTTCTGAAAATTGAACAAAAAATAAAATATATTTTTTTAGCTTAAACATCAAAAGATGCGGTTCTAGAACCACATCTCTTGAATATTTTGAAAAAAGTAGTTTTCGGTTAAATTATCAAAAGATGCGGGTCTAGAACCACATCTATTGGAACCGCATCTTTTGGTTTATAGCCATAAGATGCTACGCCATAAGATGCGGGTCTAGAACCGCATTTTATAGCCAATTTACCCGCATCATTTGCTCATTTTTGTAGTAGTGATTTAATTTGCCTTTTATTTTAGTAACAATAAAAAACTAATTAACCCTCTACTCTAAATATTAACTCTATGAACGTGTTATTTTCTCGACATTTTGGTATTTATATTTTTAAAAGCGGAGTTGTATTTAGAATCCAGTGTTTTTTTCTTATCGGAATCTCAGTTTTGTTTGGTGCCTTTATGCATCAAACCAATGACGACACGGTAGTAAATTAAATGGTAGTTCTTTATCGCATTCTATACAACATTTTATTAATAATTTTGTATATATGAAAGTAAGTTGAGCTTTAATTCATATAGGTTAATTTACAATATTATTTTATGAACTAAAAATTAGGCATCTAATAGTTATGTAATACTCAGAAATATTCAGAGTAATTTAATACATCATATTGTACTATTCTATTTAATGTATTTTCATTAAAAGAAAACACAGATGTAAAAGTTAAAAAAGGCATAAAAACGGTATACAAAAGAAAACACTGTGTGGAGTAATTCCTGCTCGATTGCAAACACTCAAATTGGAAGTAGCAAACGTACTTTTTAGGAAAGACAAGAGTTCGTCTCCTCTGAACCGGTGGTTTGGGGATGAATTTTGGCTGTAAAATTGAATAATATTATAAGATAGATTTATCTGATATTAAAATACCGAATGATGAAAGAATGTGACAAATTAGTCGACGGAGATCTATAAACGACGCTGGAGAAGAGCTAGGGTTTGAGTTGAAGATGAAAAAGAAAAGAAAAGTAAATAAAGTTCCTGAATAAGAAGAGGGATTCGAACCTGAGCAATGTTTGAGCAGAAAAACATTGTGGTTATTTTTCTTTTGTGATAGTCTATTTTGGCCCACTCAAGTCAAAAGTGTCATTTGTGATAGTCTATTTTGGCCCTCTCAAGTCAACCTTCTCAAGTCAAAAGTTTCTTTTGTGATAGTCTATTTTGGCCAGTCAAAAGTTTCTTTTGTGATAGTGTATTTGACGCCAATGATCTCTAGATCAAATGGTAGAGGGCTTGCATTTCTCTTGAGAGATACAAGTTCGACTCTCTCTTGGTGCAGAGTGAGGCACTGGTGGGCAATGATAGGAGGCCCGGGGAAACCTAGGTTAGATCCTTGAGCCAAACGGGTTTTAACGGTAATTTCACCGTCGTGCCTACGGGCGGGTGGGTTACCGGGTTTTCTCCGGAATTGGTGGTGGACTCGGGTTACTCTCGGAGTACTCCGTCTGTCCAGTGGGTGTCCTGAGAGTGCTCGGGATTGAGTTTGTTGGCCGTTTAAAAAAAAAGATAGTGTATTCGACAAATATGTGGTAATTCATGTTTTGATTATTTCTAAGTTATTTCACTAATACAATATAATTGCAACTTTTGTCAGACTACGGGTGTGTGGCGTAGGGATTGAGTCTAGCGTGGGGCTGGGGTGACGTGTGACTGGCTTTGATTGACTAATATTTGATGACCGTTTAGCCGTTAGGCATAGCCGTTAGCCAACGGCTACTTAAAAAAAATCTTTTAATTATTTTCTATATAAACTAAACATTTCTTACTCATTTTTACCATCTAAATATTTAAAAAACCACTATCAAACTCCAAAAAAAAATATATAAAATGGATTCTTCAAGTTCAAGTGATTCGTATGATAAATTTGTTTTATCATCCTCATCCGACGACGGGAGGAAATTATTATTATCAGCAAGGTCGATGATAGAACATGTTTCGACACTTCCTAGATTCGACTTCAATGAAGATGAAGATGATTGATTTTTTTTTTGTTGATGTAATTTATTTTTTTATTGTAGTTATTTAATATAAATAGAATGTGTTTTTAAAATTATTTGCTAAATTGTAACATCCTGAATTTCCTAATCCTATATCATTTAACAAGTAAATAGTGGCACTTACTTGTCACAAGACGTTGTACGATTTTAGACATGATGGATTTGAATTAATGGATTTAGAGGGGCCCGGTGCTAACAATATTATGTGTACTTGCAAGACTTTGTGTAAAAGTGCATGATATCGTAATTTGAGGGACAATTGCGTAAATATGATAACTTCAAAACTTTGCAACCTAATTAAGAGATATTGGTGTCAATTTGCAGTTTTCATAGCCGTCATCACCATGATAACACCTCCCTTTGTTCATTTGAACGCACGACCTCACAATGACCCACTTTTCAGATAGCCTCCAAGAATTCTAGGTCTCTACACGGTTACGTTATCAGGTTATTCTCAGTCCGGTGATGGTTTGAAGTTGGACGGTGAAACCAACCTTTGATGACGCGCAGAACGGTTCTACACACCCAACTTTCATGCTAGCTTTGAGGTTTGTGTTGTGATTAACACTTGATGAGCGGAACGGGTCTACGTACTCCCTTGACAACCACGACAAATAAACACACTTGGTCCAGGTATCTTTCAAATGCTTTCGTATTGGTAGTTTCGAGTGGCGGGTTCGAGTTAGCGGATCTAGAACCAATTCCGTTAACTTAATGGTCAGATTTCGCATGTTTTGGTTGTATGTATTAATGAGGGTTGGTGTTGTATTTAGGTGAAAGCACTGGTGTGTGTGGTGCGCATCGGTGGTGACGGAGGGTGCGACGGTGATAATGTTGGAGTCAGGTGTGGCGGATTGGTGTGCTAACCAAAGATCTCAGTTATCGAGTAAGGGAAGGTGTGAGTCGGTTTCACCGCGCTCTCGGGTTCGCCCTTATTCCAAAGATGTTCAAGGTACCATGATGCTTGTAACTTAGTATTGTTAATGTCACGATTGTTTGGTCGAGTTGTAAGTTGGAGCATTTAAACAAAGCATGTCATGTTTTAGGAAGGGGTTTCTGCCAGAGGCCATTGATGATTGTGAAGTTGAGGTAGCTACATAATAAAAGAATAAAAAAAAAACCGATGGGTTTGATGATTATGTATGCATGGAAATGGAAGTTGAGGTGCATGTGTGCTTGTTTGCTTAAGGGGTGGGGTGGTCACTAGTGATAGAATTTCATCACTCACAAGCACCCAATCAAGTTCCGCCATGTCATCAAACATTTTTCCATCACTCACAACCTTTTTTGGTGGCAATGGTCATCACTCACCACCACACCCAACAATTTCCCCCCAACCAACAATTACCCTCACAAAAAAAACCATCACACCGTGAAGAAAATAACGAAATTTGAATTCGTGGAATTTATCACACGTGGACTTTTAGGTGACGGTGGAAGTAATATGTTTTCCACGCGTTATTTTTCCCCGCCACGCTGGAATAAGGTGGTGACCCAGTCCCCTAAAAGTAAACGATTTCAAATGTGGGAATGTGTGTTGATTTAATTAAGCACAATGCATACACCTAAATTCTCTCACATGAGATGTGTAGAATTTAATTATGTCAGGTTGTTAATTTTCGATCAAATGATAGGATCTAAATAAATTTTCGTAATTTAGACTACTTCATTTCAGGTGTTAAATTTTCTTGGATTGTGATGCCCTTCAATCCGCTAGTACTTGATCTTGCGAGTGCTTCGATAAGGTGAGTTCTAATCCCCTTTCTCTTAAATATTTTTGGGGCTAGCATACATGCTTTTCACATGTTTTCATACGTGTCATGAGTTTTATATATTAACGAGTTATGCGATACAAATGTTTTATAAACATTTTTCCACAAACAATATTTTTATACGACGTAGTGATTAATCTTGCTTTATTAGTCCTACGTAGGCGTATGTTGTTTTACTTAGTGATATCGAGGTCGTATAGGTACGGGGCGTGGTAGTTGTTGATATTTAAAGCACTACATGTGTCATGATAAACTTTAATTGGTAACTCTATCGTAGGTTGCGAACCTTAGTGGTAGCGGGAACGGGAGGGTAGTCGTTGCCGGGTAGTTAACGTGCGTTTAACCTTATATGTGTATCTATGTGTTTTATGTGAATTAGCATCTTTGGGGTGCTTAATCCGGGTTACTTGTGTTGGCGGCGGTACCTTCGGGGCGGCGCCAGGTCATGAGATGTGGGTTACTTGTGATGGCGGCGGTACCTTTGGGGTGGCGTCAGGTCACGAGATGCGGGTTACTTGTGATGGCCGCGTTATCTTTGGGGTGACGTCAGGTCACGAGATGCGGGTTACTTGTGATGGCCGCGTTATCTTTGGGGTGACGTCAGGTCACGAGATGCGAGTTATTTGTGATGACGGCGTTACCTTCGGGGTGGCGTCAGGTCACGAGAAACATCATTGAGATGTTTAAATGGTTAGCCCTTGTGGCAACGATGAACCCTTCGGGGTATTATGTGGGTGACGGACTCTTCGGGGTCAAATTGGATTAGACCAAACCCTGACGAGGGCAAATGATGATAGCCTACGGGCAACAACCGATGTGTTAGGTTCCCACCTTATGTGCATATATGTTTCACATTAGTTAAATGGTGGGTAAATGATGATTATTTGTGTACTTGACGAATGATGTTAAATGATGTGGGTGACGAATGATGTTCTATTATGCGGTTGTCGAGTGGTGTTAAATTGTGTAGTTGTCAGACGAGATCAAGTTACAATTGAGTTTTTAGGACATTAATTGTTATGTTCTAGATACGAGTCGGTTTGGTTCATGGTTCTATGAATTAAGATGCATTACGGGTTATCCTTTGGTGTCTAAGTAATCTGATCCATATCAGAAAGGATTACTGGTAGGATGATTAGACTGATGATATAGGTGGAGTTTTGGGTTACGGGTTGGAGTCATAAACTTTAAAATTATGTTAATGTATTTTAATAAACGATAGTGGTTTTAAAATGATGGTGTTTTGGGTTTTCAAATAAAGCATTTGGGATGTGTTTTAAATGCTTCAACTAAACTGTTAGAACTCATTCAGCATAGCTGACTTTTGCATGTATGTTAGATTGTTTTGCAGGTGTGTGATTCGAGTTGGCGTTGCTCTTGGCTAGCAGATGAGATTACTCATTTATATGGTGGAATGCATTCGATTTGTTAGAAACTAAATAACATTTTAAGTTTTTATTTAATCATGTACTGTCTTAATTAAAATTTCCGCTGCGTATTTTTGAGAAAAGACTTATTTTCAAACAGTACACTTTGATGTGACCCGACTATAGGGCACCCGGTTTGGGGGCCTAACATAAATTCTATGATTAATATAAAAAAAAAGAAATTTAGGTGCTACATGGCACTCCAACGCCACCTAGCCACATCCCTTCCACACCTCATTTTTTTGGGCGTGGACTGGTGGAGTCCACTCCTGCCACGTGTCGAGCAATGCCCTCAACCCAAGCCCCTCCACACCCCATAGTCTCATGTCAATAGGTTGCATGATTACTTTTTAAGGGACGAATGGCTTATATAATTAAGAGACGAGTGCAATCGGTCAAATTATGGATTTGGTTCCTAAGCTTTAAAATTTATTGGTATAGTCTCCAAAGTATGATGTTTGGTTTCATTTGTGGTTCTAATGATAGTAGTAATATCCTAGTAATTTACTTAGTGGACCTACATTATTTAAATTTAATTATTTATAACTACTACATGTGTTATTATAAAACCATGAAGCTATTTGTTTTTATGGTCGTTTTTTTTAATTGGTCGTTTGGTTTGGAGATAATTGATTATAATCTGGTTGTACTCTTTAGTTTCACAAAGTTTATTTATTTTGAAGATTACTCAAAAAAAACCTTCGTCGTAAATGAGTTGACTCGGCTCAGCTCAAATTTGTAAACGAGCCGAGCCCGAGCTAGGCCTGGCCGGCTTGATTTATTTTATTAATAACAAGTTTGAGAGTTATTATTAAAAGTAATAAAAAAATCACAAGGAAAAAACAAAAACAAAAACTCAAAAATATACATCTCCTCTTCTTCTTTCTTCCTCCTCCCCTTCTTCTTCTTCATTACCTGCACTTTATTCTTCATCCTCCTACATCTCTCACAAGGAAAAAAAAAATGGCATCTCTCATCAGTGAACACCCACCGCTCCCCACTCCCCGCTTAGCCTCCCCGAGGGGTCGGCGGCGGTGTTCCCGAGCGGGTAACTCGGTCACCGCTCCCCTCCCCGAGGGCGCCCCGTTCACCCTTAAAGAAAGCATACAGATGAACCTTTACTTTAGAGACAATAAATGCAAACAGATGAACCTTTCAACATGGCCGACAAACTATATTCAAATTATTTATTCTATTGGACCTTTCATTTTTAGTGGACTGTTGAGAATTAATGGATCTGACAATACACATGCATTGGGCCGATAAAATGATTAGATCACATGCAAATGGATTACACAAATACAAGGGCCATAGAATATTATGAATTTATGATGAATGGACTGTGATACGTTAATTAAAAATCAAAGATGATGTTTGTTGATGATTGGTAATTAATATGGTTATGCTAAGGAATTGGGTATGATAATGAGGTTTCTGATGTGGGGATGTTATTAACGACCAAATGTTGCTTTAGAGTTTATGTTAATTAATAAGGTTTGCATGATCATATGATAAGTTTTACTCATTAAATTGATGAAATAATCATCGGGTTAACTGGTTGGATACCGCCATCTGGGTGTAACGAATAATCATGGGCTGGGTCTAACCGATTACCAATCATGTTAATAATTGGTGATAATAATTGGATTTAGGTAAGGGATGGATAATTGATGACCTGTTTGTGTATTTTTTTGGAATGAAACCAATTCTGTGAACAGAAGATCAACCGGTTGGGCCACATCCATTCTAAATCATATTGGACTACTTTCTTTAAAACGTATTTTGGATTGGGCTTGGAATTGAGTGGGCCACTCATTAAGTGTTATGGCAGAGGGCAGCCGGGTTGGGTTAGGCATAGGCAGCCCAAACAACACACTTTGTTTGGGCCGCATGGTTTAGATGTGGTTGGGCCGGTTAGTTCACAAATAAGGGAAACGAGCCTGTTTGGTCGTTGGGCCGCATATGTATAGTGAGCCGTACGTACTAAGTGATAATGTGATGGTACTGGATTAACTGCTATGATTTGAATTGCATGAGTGTATTATACGAACAATAACGGTGTATTATGTGAACATGGAATACGTGAATTAACTGTACGCGTAACGTGTGGGTTATGTGCAACTGAGATTAATTGTTGTCGATAATCATGTTAGGAAGTCTGTGATCAACTGTTAAGCAAGTAACTGAACTAACCGAGCAAAGCTAAGGTGAGTTCACTACTCTTGAGCATGCGTCCCGGTGGTTGGGACAGTCAGTGGGTATCCCAGGGAGGGATAAGTCTTTTGGGTAAAACTGAGATGTTGGATAATAATCTCACTCTATCATTCTTAAGTCCCATCTTTTGTGTTACCGGGGAGGTAACGGGTATTAGTTGGTAGCGCTACTTAGGTTTGGCACCCTCACCCCGTACCGAAGAGGACGGGTGTGAACTAATGACCCAGTCATGCCCAGTGTTGTGATAGGAGCACTGGGGAATGGGCAAAACATACACCAGGAGCCGTCTTGTTCAGTATCGAGATATTATCAGCATTACTTTTGGATTTGTAATCAATGAACGGAATTAAACACTTGGTAACTAACGTTTTCGTAAAACTATGAACTCACCAGCGTTGTCTGATATACGTGTGTGCATGCTCGCATGTTATAGATTTTGTGGATCGTGGAACTTGTTGTCTGGGATGCTGGCGTGGTCATGGGTCGTAAAACATGGGATCGCGAGACAAGTCTAATGGTTTCGTTCATACGGTTTATGTAACACTTAACAAATGATTTATGCTTCTGCTGAATACGATGAGTTATGCTTTATCTAATGTAATACTTTACTTTAATAAATGAAATTTTTTATTTAAATCTTGTATGAGTTCAATGTGATTGGTGGCTAGATCCTGGTACGTCACACGCCTCGCGGAGGTTCCCGCATGTGGTATTTTGGGGGTGTGACAGTTGGTATCAGAGCCACTGGTTATAGTGAAGTTGGTTTTAAAAACGTTTTTATAAAACCAGACTATAACCGAACAGTTCTGAAAACGTGAATATGACCATGACACTCAGCTCCAGATTGCAAGGTTCGTCTCTCGTATACTCATTGTACTGCGTAACTAGTGAACACTTACATATGGTATTGCATGTGATTGCACGATTGGCACAACAGTATGAATTCCTGTATTACTTGCATGTGTTATATGACTGATAGGGTGGTATTTCCCTAAACATTCGTGACTCACGTTTTGTGATGCTCTTGGTTTGCTACTTGAGTTTGAGGAACCATTTGACATGAGTTAGGAGGAGCTGAGATGAGCATGCAAATCACAATATTATTGTGGGTGCACACATAATAATAATGTGGGGTGCATGCGAGTCCCAGTGAGGCTTAACATGTGAAAAAGGGGTTATGTTCCGTTATTTGATCGGTGTGAAACACAACAGTCTATAAGAGTCATAGCAATAGTTGTCTCTTACTCGGGCGTGATCTTTTCACTCCTCTCTGAATTCTTACGAATCTCGATGCTATCGAATATTACCTGAACACCCATCTGAACGCCTAGCGAACTGTGTAGAATGTTAGGTGCCTGTACGAACGTCCCTGTGTTGGATGTTGCAACATCAATGATTGGTCTATACCTCTCTCACTCCTCTTTGTTTGCTGGAACTCAATGTACTGACGACTTTGACCCCGAAGTGCGATCACTTCTGCAACACTCTAGAAACATACTGTGTATTACTCAACCAACTTGCTAGATCAATGGACAAGAGGATGAGCGTAGTACTTTACCGACCTCAGTATTTGGACGACCCTGATTACCGGCAACGAACACCAGCAAATTGACTTCAACCGAATCCTTAACCCTAGTTAGCGACTTATGGGAGTCAACTCTTACGAATCAATCGGGACATAAGCAATGACGATTAACTATAGCGTGGAATGTGTGGCGGCCAGCACAGTGGGTAGCGCCGTAGGACGTGACATGGAATGAGGAAAAGATGGATCCTGTTGGTGAAAGATCGTAGGGCTCCGTTTCAAGCAACGACATTAGAGGGAACAGTCACGGCAACATCAAGGTACTTGTAATCGTAACCTACAGTGTGGAAATGAAGGTGCCTACGGCATGGATTGGCCGTTGATAATTCAAGACAACAACCAAGGGGATGACGACAGTACTGGAAATTCTCGTAACGAAAACAACAACACTGGTTAAACTACTCGTGTTTTACAGGGGTTTTAATGAAAGCTCTCTTTATGTATAATCATTCATACATAATCCATTTTTATGTAAACCTTAAAAAATATAAAATCATTCATTGTTTAATAAAATGTGTTATGCATGGTTTTCTAAAAACCACCCGTGTTTGCACACAGGTCTTATCGCTAGTACTATATAATAAAAGAAACCATTTATGGGACATATGTCACTTATTGGAGTCATCTATTTTTTAGTTTTCCCACATATCTATTCTACCTAATTATCAATAATTAATTTAACTAAAAGATAATTATACAATTGAAGAGTTGATCCTACTTATGAAACATCCATGCGAACGAGATAAAGTATGAGATTAATCAAAAGAAGTATGAGTTTGGATAATGATTTTAACTTTTAAGTGATATTATGCCAATAACACGAAATTATATATTGTTTACACATATATACTTGAAAAAGTTAATCTTTATTTTTATTTATCTTATTTGGCATATAAATTACATTTGTTAAATCCATACAATATAAGAGTTTTTTAAGGGTATATTATTTTTATTATTTAGTATAGATAATATAATATTTTGAATTTTTCATCAGATTTAGTTATTTATCCTTGAAATCTAATATTATGTTATTCAATTAATATAAACATAATAAAATCACAAATTTCAAATCACCGTTTAGCAATCTTCGATATTATTATTATTATTATTATTATTATTATTATTATTATCAAATATGTTGTTAAAATAATATAAATATAAATATAATATTCAAATATATATCATTGGGTAATTTTATCATCATACATGTGAATATTAGCCATAAACTACAAACAAAAAAAAAAAATTAATACCATAATCCCATGCTAACATAAACCTTGTGTATCCTCATTATTATTAATTTAGTTTTGAGAAAGTGTAATGACATATAAATATAAAAAAAAAATCAAGAACTATCCTCGCAATCACTCTATCTATCGTGTGTCGAGTATATCCTTTTGTTTTTTTTTAAAGATATAACTTTTTTATTATCTTATCTGATATATAAAATTAGATTTATTCAACACGTGTAATACACAAGGTTTTTTTTAGAAGATATAACTTCTTTTATTATTTACTATACAAAATTACATATATTAATGCATGGTGATTTTAAAAATAAAACTTTTTATAATTATTATTTGGTGTATAAAATTAGATTTATTCAACTTGTAAAATATACGAGGTTTTTAATGATTTAATATATAAAATTATATTTATTCAACCCGTGTAATACACGGGGTTGTAACTTAATATTTCTTATATATAAAATGGGACGTTATTTGGTTAATATTCCTATAGAAAGATAGAATATTGGCAATTGAATACAAATGTTTGATTTCGAAAGCTATTGAATGTTGAGGTTTGATGCCTATTCTAGTGGGAACTTTTACATAAATTGAGATAAATGCTCGGATAGTTCTTGTGGTTTGGTGAAATTTCACTTATAGTTCACAACTTTCTAAAATTATAGTTATAGCCCATACCTTTTACATAATCGTTTCTCAGATAGTCCTTAACGTGGATTAGAGCTGACAAATCATGTTATAGCAGGTTTAGCAGGTCTTTGACGACGTGAACAACACAAGTTACTCGTTTAACTACTTTATATCAATGCCTGTAACACAGATGTATGTTTTGTGTACCAAAAAAATGAAATGATGATCCTCAACTTCTAATTTTAACTAGGGATTTTTACATATTTCCTCCTCCTAAGATTAAGAAGCTTTATTACATATTTCCCCAACCCATAAATTCCCATTCCTAACGAAGCCTTATTACATATTTCCCCAATCTCTAAATTTTTATTACATATTTCTCCAATTTCTAAATTTAATTGCATATTTCACCTTCCTAAACACCATATATTACATATTTATCCATTTCATTAAAAATACTCTTATAGAATTACTATTTTACCGCTAATGAGTTTAGTAAATAAATAACTACTATATATTTTCTAGCTTCCTGCAATAATTATAAATTTAAAAGTAACAACTTGAATAATATTTTTAAATCTTTGTATGTGTTTCCAGTAAGAAAAATTACTTCTCTTATTTTCAGTAAAAAATTCTTATTGATAGACATAGATAATTATATATAAAAATCTCATCAATTATATATATTATGTCAAAGATCAGGTATCCTACATCGACTCGGTTCATAGAGCCTCCCTTCATACGTAATTACACATCTCCACTGAAAATAGGAAGTCAAAGTTTTGATTCATATTTAGACAGCCAACATATTTAAAAAATAAAAAAATAATTAATAATAATAATAATCAATTTTATATATTTACTTGTTGAAAACTCACATAATATCCTTATTATTGAGTAGGGATTTTTACATACAAAGATTTAAAAATATTATTGAAGTTGTTACTTTTAAATTTATATATGCAAAGATTTAAAATATTACTCAAATAAAAAACTACAATCACACCAAATACGGTTCACAATGACACTATTTAAACTAAACAAAACCTTAACATACTAATTAACACCCAAACTAAACAATGATAGTATTATGTCGAAGGATCAGTGAGAGCTTGTTATAGAATAATGAAAATCTCATAACATATTGTAGTTATTTATTTAATAAACTCATTGGAGATAAAATAGTAATTCTATAAGAGTATTTTTAATTAAATGAATAAATATGTAATATATGGGGTTTAGGTAGGTGGAATATGTAATAAAATTTAGAGATTAGGGAAATATGTAATAAAAATTTAGAGATTGGGTAAATATGTAATATGCTTTTTAGGAAGAGAAAATATGTAATTAAATTTATGGGTTGAGGAGATATGTAATAAAGCTTGTTAGGAGGGGGGAATATGTAAAATTTTCTTTTAACTATTATTAAAAAAAAAAAGTGAAAAATCACTTGGTTTCCACTGACCCCCAAAACCAACCACGGCAACCACCCAACGATTGACGCCACCAGCAACCGCATTCACGACACCTGCAACTCCGACGCCGACCCTTCACCGTCGATTCCACGACCACAACCTAGCTTCGGTGAGTACACCCCCTAGTTATTTCATAGGTGAATGTGTAGTTGAATTTGAAACTGTTGGATTGTGAAATTATTGAGTTAGGTTAGATTTTGAATTTAAATGTATTGAATCTCCATACGTCTATTTGGAATGAATACATTTGGAGATTTCAAAATCTTTATGAACATTGTATGAAGATTTCTGTTATTTTATAGTTGAATGTGTGGTTGATTTAGGTGTCATTTGTTCCATACGAATCACCTTTAAAGTGCCCTGTTTTTTTGCATACGGATCACCTTTAAAGTGCCCCCTTATCTGCATACAATTACTGTCTGCAGTTTCAACACACTACTGAAATTATTGACTTCTTTAAGCATGCATATTTTTTTATATTTATTTGGATGAAACTAAATTCTTCAAGTGCCATTCTGCTGTGAAGCGTGGAGATATTGTTGGTATCGTCGGGTTTCAGTTTATATGCTTTTATTTGGAGTAAATCTTTTCATTGTCACTTTACTTGGTTCGGATTGTCATTATATTTCTTGAGCATCCCACTTGATGTTTGATGCTTTATTTGGAGTAAATCTTTTATTTGGGTTGAAATGGGTCTGGCTGCTTTGAATCAAAACACTTTTTGTTTAGATTCTCAACTTTTGTAAATAATTAGTATGTTTTATATGATTACAAAAGGCAATGAAGACGACATCGCAGGGGAAGCAAGTTCGAGGGGTATGGCGCCCCTCGGGGCGGTGTACGAAGGCGCCATAGGGCGCTATGTGGTGAGGGGGCACTACATCAGGCCCGACTACGGGTGGACTAAGAACTGGTTTCACCTAATCGCTTCTTTCCCGATATTGGATTTCTATATAGAAGATAATGAAATACATCAAGAAATTTTGTTCAAGTATGTTGAGTACGCCACCTCTAGATTTTGCCATCTAAATCTCACTGCACACAGGCTCTCGCTCACTGCAGCTATCCGGAATCCTGCAGAGGTTTATATCGTAAATAGATCCCTTGGATTACTTTTTAGGAATGGCGTCAAGGAGTTCATGATTAACGATTCAGGTTTGTTTCCTTTATCTATTTATTACTTTGTTGAGAATCATAGTTATCGGTAGCGAACGCACTTTGTAGCGAAGCGACCATGTCTTGCAATTTGTTAAGTAGCGACTCCATAGCGTGATTATAGGGGATTCCGACCAGAGGCGGATCTATAGCTAATTAGGGGGTTCCCAGGTACCTGTTCGATTCGTAATTTATAGTTAATATTTTGTAGTTGAACCTTATGATCAAACGTATTGACTGGTAAACTGAATCAGCGCGTGCTTCTTAAACTTGAGATCCCGAGTTCGAGTCAGTTATGTCCCTATTTTCCAATTTTTCCTTCTGCTCTCTATGCACCTCATTTCTTTGTCTATTCTGTACTGATAGGTTTTAGGGGGCACACCAACTGTTCGATGAAATGCTTTAGCCAGTTTGCTGTTTGATGAAATGCTTTGTATTCAGCTTAATACCTGTGATGTACAATTCATTATGTTTTGTTGCATAAAGCTGATGGAAAGGAAATATAATTGTTGACGTGTTTTCTAAAATCTTATAAAATCACGTGTCTGTTTGGGGTGTATTTTATATGGTTTGAAAGCCCCTTGAGTCTACTTTCTACTCATTTTTTAGTATGAAAGAAAATACAAACGTTAGATGCATGAAAAAAGCAAAAGAAAATAGCCCTGCAAAATGTAATAGGGATTTTTATATGTTTCCCCCTCATAAGCTGGCTTATTACATATTTACCTAATCATAAAATTCAATTATATATTTTAGTTTTCCTAACCCTTATATATTACATAATTCTGTTTTTCATTAAAATTAGGAATAATGGATTTTAATAATCTCAACTATTGTCCATTGGCTAGCAACGGTCCCAACTTCAAAAATTACCACTGACGGTCTCATCTTTTCATATATTGGTCTTCAATGGACCTTGACTAACAGAATGCTTACGCGTTAGGGTTCTGTTAGTTGATGACTGTCGTGAACGTCAATCAAAAACCTATTTAACCTAATAGATAAGGTAAGCATGGTATCGAACCAAAGTAGTATTGTGGTAAACGTTATGAATTAAGTAATGATTAGCTACTTGCACAAAAATATAAATTGGTTGTTTGAGAATTTGATTAAACTAACAAATACTGAACTGGGTTGTAAACAGTAGGAGAAAACAATGGTTCCTCCGGATTTTAGATTCAAAGCAACGTTGATTATGTGTTTAATCGTTACAATCACAGACATGATTGTTTGATTCAACTAATTAGTTGTGGTCATTCAAAGACTACTTACTTTGATTGCATAACAATGAAAGGTTATCAGATGAACAACCAATTGAAATTACCAACCCTAATCACTATCAAATATATTCCGATTATTAGAACTCTCGGGAATTGAATGAATCAGAATTAACATTTAAATAAAATCAATCCATTACAATTAATTAATCAAATCCAAAGGTAAAAAGTATCGAATGCTTAGATTACCGTGTTCACGAATCAGTTTAAACACATAAAAAAATGTTAACTTACAAGAATCCTCCATCCGGAGGAAACCACTAGAGAATTAGCCACTCATCACGGTTCGTTGATCTTCAAATGCTTGAATAATAATTAAAATTATCATCTTGATTATAATATAATAAAAATAATGATTTCAAAATTGATGAACACAAAGCTTCCAAATATAGTAGGTAAGCATGTTATGATGATGATGGATGATGATGTTTGTGTCACTTCAACAGTTGTCTTATGTTTCCCCTTCTTCACGTTCCTCACGTGTACTGCTCCTCTCGATTTTCTAGATTTGTGATGATTTGATGTTGATGGCAAGCAATTAATTCCTCCCCCCAAAAAGTCTCGCAGCCTGTGTGTATAAGAGCATTCACATTCTATCCATCAAATCTTGAGAGATGAGTTTTTAAATTATAAAAAGTGGTTTAAGTGGTTGTGAGTGGAGGAGAGAGAAAATGATACTGTTCATCTGTATATTTGGGGGGACACTGTTCACCCTGTATAATTTTTTAATATATTTTGAAAGTGGTTGTGAGTAGAGGAGAGAAAAAATGTAATATATATTGAAAAGGAGAGAGAAAAAGTATTTGTTTTTAGTGAAAATATATTGATATAGGAGTTGTTTTTTAGTGGAATGTATGTATATTTTTAGTGGATTGGATGTGAATGCTCTAACATGTCGATTTGATGTCGATTTCTAGAGCATTCACATTCAATCCACCATATTTTTATCCTAAATTACACTAAAAAACACTATATTTTCTCTCTCCTTTTCAATTAAATAATATTTTTTATACCTTTATCATTATCTTTTCTCTCTCCTCCACTCACAACTACTTTCAAAATATATTAAAAAATTATAGAAGGTGAACAGCGTCCCCCAAAATATACAGATGAACAGTAACATTTTCTCTCTCCTGCACTCACAACCACTTTTTATACTCTTTATATTTTAAAAACAACACACACATAATTTAGTTATTTGGATGTGAATGCTTAGTCAGCAACAGAACTAGCGAAAAATTTAGGGGTAACCCAATTTTTTATTTTTTAGACCAGGGGTATCCTTTGTATAACGTAGACGAAGTTGAGGGATATTTTTACACTACGAAAACAGAGTTAAGAGGTATTTTTACACTACATATACGGGGTTGAGGGGTAGCTCGTGCTACCCCTACTAACATTGTAAGTCCGCCACTGATGTTAGGCTACTCGGTATGGATGACCCTTCACTTTAGCGTCACACCATAGTCCTTAGGGTATGCCCATCCAAGGATGAAACTAAGGAAAGGAAGTATGAGCCTAGCTCACCAAACTAATTTTTTTTTTAAATTCATCTACTTTTTCAACATTTATTAAATAAGATACAAAAATAAAATCATTAATATTAAAAACCAAACATTACATAAGTTAAAAAAAAACATAACCTAAAAAAATAAAAATCCTAAGAACTACCTCACTTTTTCATGATCTTTTTTTGCATTTTTTTAAAGAGAAAAATGCTCGGATAGTCCCTGTGGTTTTGGCTATTTTCACCTTTAGTCCCTAACTTTCTAAAATTACTTGAATAGTCCCCAACTTTTCATTTTTTTGTTCCCGGATAGTCCCTGAGTCTAACTTCAGTTTGTTTTCTCTGTTAAGAGGGTGTGAAATGACAAAAATACCCTTTCCTTAAAAAGGCCAAACCACAGGGACTATCCGGGCATCTTCTTCATTTTTATTTATAAAACCCCACCACCACACTTCATCTTCAACCTCCACCCACCATCACCCTCCTCCACCCTCCACCATCACCATCACCATCACCGCCACAGTCACTCTCCATCTATCGTTCCCCTTTCATCTTCCATACCAGGTCGCACAGAGAGAGAGAGAGAGAGAGAGAGAGGCAGAGGAATTAGAGACGCGAGGGAGAGAGGAAGGCCGGACGGAGCTCGGCGGAGCCCTCCGGTGGCCGTCATCAGCATCACGACGGCGGCGGTGGTGGTGGTGTTGGCAGCAACAGCGATGGAGGTTTGACGGTGAGGGTTGGGTGATGACACGAGTTTGGTGGTGGGTCGAGTGACGACAGTGGCGGTGGTTCTGCGCGGCGGAGACCGGCGGGGGCACGGGTGCTGGTCTGACGGGTTCACGGTAGCCGCCCCCTCCTATTTCTTTTATCTTTGTTTTTTTCAGAAAATTGATGGTGGTTCATTATTGTTGAAGAAGATTGATGGTTGTGGTGGTACTCGACGGAACCGCCGGCGAAGACGACCGCCGGCAGTGGGATGCCGGTGGTAGATTGGACAGGAGAAGAAAGGGAGGGAGGTTGGGCGGTGGATGGCAGTTGTCGGCTCTGTTCAGATTTGAGCAAAGTGTACAGAATCGATTGGTTGTGTTATGGAGGTGTTTTGCAATTCTGAAAGAAATGATAGGGATGTGAGAGGTTAATTTCTACATTTGATTTGGTGGAGAGTGACTGTGGCGGTGATGGTGGAGGAGGGTGATGGTGGGTGGAGGTTGAAGATGAAGTGTGGTGGTGGGGTTTTATAAATAAAAATGAAGAAGATGCCCGGATAGTCCTTGTGGTTTGGCCTTTTTAAGGAAAGGGTATTTTTGTCATTTCACACCCTCTTAACAGAGAAAACAAACTGAAGTTAGACCCAGGGACTATCCGGGAACAAAAAATGAAAAGTTGGGGACTATTCAAGTAATTTAGAAAGTTAGGGACTAAAGGTGAAAATAGGCGAAACCACAAAGACTATCCGAGCATTTTTCTCTTTTTTAAAATTGCTCCTTTTTTCTTCGGGATAATTGTCTATATCGTTTGTCATTATCTCTCATTCTTTTAGTTCGTTCTTTTCTTGCTTCAACCGAACCCGTTATTCCACATCGCGTTCCTTCGCTTTTTCCTTTTGGGTCGTGACCTCGGTGTACGCTTTAAATTGGGCCATAAACTCGTCCATTTTGTAACCGCCCCCGTTGCGGCTTGTTTTTTTGCAGCTGTTCCTTTTTCGATTTGTCCCTGCCCGAGAGACGTTCCTCCTCTCGAACCGCGTACTCTTTTTCGTCAAATTCGGGCTCTTCGTTTATATTAATTTGGCATCGTGCGTCCGAGCCCCCCGCACTAAAACTACCGGTCTCCGAGATTATTTGTCGTTTAGCCATTGCAACCTCATTTGGAACCGGCGCCCATTTGCTATTGCTTTATAAAACATCCCAAGCCTGTACGTGTGGGAAAATGGACCCATGCGTAGTTTTGTATTTATCGACCGCCTCTTTGAAAACATCTTTGTCACTCATCCTACTACGACGATTACTTGTATATAAATTATTATATATCGACGTGATGTGTGTAAAATGCAACATATAAATTACAACAAATAAGGCATAAAACTAACCCTTTTTAAGTACTAATATTGGAAAAAGAGTGTTTTTGTCTTCCTTTTGTATTTTCAGGATTAAATGAGCTCAAGAACACAAAAGAAGCAAAAAGACATCTAAATCCAACATAAATACAAGAAAAGGAACATAAGTGGATTGCCCGACCCCTCAACGGCATCTTCCCAAGCAAAATAGAGAAGGCAGAAGACTGAACACGCCCCGTGCTCAGCCAGCACGGGGTCGTGCCCAAGAAGCAGCAGAAAAGACAAACCTATAGAAGCTTCTATTGCCCACCACGGGCCGTGTCCAGCGGACACGGGGGCGTGTCGAAAGTACTGCAGGCGCATTAATTGTAATTGCGAATTACAATTAATGAAGAGAGAGAGTGTCAGACGGGCACGGGGCCGTGTTCAGCGGACACGGGGCCGTGCCCAGCTCTCTGTTCAGCCTATAAATAGGAGTGCTTGGATTCATTTCAACTCATCCCTTGGCACACCACCTCTCTCACACTTCATCCACCACCCACCACCATCACAACACCATCATCCACCACCATCATCCATTGTCCATCATAGAGTGTGTGAGTCGTCTCGGGATCCAAGATTGATCGTAAGAGTTCTTGACAATCAAGGCCATGTTTGCCTAAGTCTCTTACATCACTTGGTGAAGACAAAGTGTCTAGTATAATACTTTTTATTTCTAATCTTTTGCACTTTTTATTTGGTTTTGTATTAATGACTTTAATAACTAGTTACTTATGTTGAAGGTGATCTTTCCTTATCGTTTGTCCGTGGTGTCTTGGCATTATTTTACTGTCTATATAAAATAAAAGATTTTCACCATTCATATCTCCACGGTCTATATGGAGGTATGTTGGGTACCTGGTCGGGGGTTAAGGGAACGGTTTGGTAAAGGTCTTGCCATTGTTCAGCGTTTAGAGGTCCTGCAATGGACCTGGGTCAAATTTAGTAGGACCTCCTTCAATGCTTCGCGGTATCGGATGGCGGGGGTCCAAACTCTTTGATCCACTCATAAGTTAACTACTATTAATACTATAACCCGGCTATTTAGGACTGTATCCCTGCTGACTCAGACTACTTAGTCGAGGGTAACGTCACCGCCAAAAGCGGGGCCTACCATAATACTGCATTAATAACTTAATTCATTATCTTCCAATAATCCACCCTTTTAGGATTGTATCCTTGCTGACTCAAACTACTGGGGTGAGGGTAACGTCACCTTCAAAAGAGGGGCCTACTACAATAACTAAGATAATCTCTTAATTATGTGCAAAAGTGCGGAAATAATCAAAGGTTATACTAGATACGAGTCGGAACCAAGTGATTCATCTTGTCTATCTGTTTTTATTTTATTCTTATTTTCAGCATTTTAGTTAGTTTTTATTTTTTCTTAGTTTAAAACCTTTTTCTAAACTTTTTATTTTGATTAGACGTTGAGGATAAACCGGTACTAAAAGCTCTTGTGTCCTTGGACGACCTCGGTATCTTACCAACACTATACTACGCTCAACGATGGGTGCACTTGCCCATATGTGTGTTTAGTGTTAGTAAAATATCGTGTTTTATAAATTTAAAAATCGGCTAAAATAAGTGTTAAAAAGGGCTTAAAATATACACCTAATATATATAACACTTCGCACGCATCAAGTTTTTGGCGCCGCTGCCGGGGACACAAGGATTTTAAGAAAGTTAGGAATCAACGGCCTAATCATCTTTTATTTTTCTTTTTAATTTTTTAGGATTTTCTTAGTTTTTCAGCTTCTGCAGAGCTCAGCACGGGCCGTGCCCGCTGAACACGCCCCCGTGCTAAATCATTGGAACTGGCAATCCTGTTTTACGTCAGACAGTAAGCTGAACACGGGGCCGTGCCCACCCAACACGCCCCCGTGCCCAAGATTCACTTACTGAAAACAGAACCGTTAGATCCCGGCGGTTGGTAATTTCTGACATAAACATGAGTGATAGTAATTGTTTTTACTTTCGGCACTCTTATGGTACGTGGTGTCAATTATGTGGTGGCAAACATGAAGAAGTAAAATGCTACTTTCTAAATTATAGGCCCCACTACATGGACCCACCGACTTCTTACAACCTTAAGAGGGGCGAAAGTAAAAATAAGCACTATTTCTCCCTCGAATGCGCCCAGCCAGATATTCTAGGGGAAATGCTCCTTGATGAGTTATTTCAACTAGAAAAGCTAATTCTGAATTGGTTAAAAGAGCTTAGGAAGGATTTTATTGATCCACCCCAAGACGATAACCATGAAGAAATGTTGGAACCGCATTCCGACAACCTCGTTGCTCCCGAAAATACCTTCGTTCCTAGCAAAGACTTGGACGATAGTCGTCCCTGTGTCGATTGTGCCGTGAAGGACTCTCCATCGACTTCGTTCGGTGCATACATAGACCTGAGCGATTCGGCATACACCTTCTTTAACAAGAGCCCGGGAAAGGGTTGGACTTGTCCACCTAGAATGAAAATAGGAATTACCCTCACCGACAACCTCTTGCGTTCTCGCCTTAGTCTAGGACAATTAAGGTATCTTAGGTACTTTGGGGTTGTTCCAACCAGTCAGGAGCCACCCGATACTAACAAGTTCCTTAAAAACTAGACAACTTCATAAAACAGTCCCTCGACACGGGGCCGTGTCCAGCCAACACGCCCCCGTGTCCATCAAAAGATTCCATTCTGATCAGTACGTCAGAATCCGGACAAACTGTGTCAGAACTCCACCTGCACACGGGGCCGTGTCCAGGATGCTGTCGTTTTCTATAAATGCAGCCAAGAATTCTGCACATTTGGACCAACTTGGGACAGAGATTTGCAGGAATCTTCTCTCAAACTATCCTAGGTAAGTCTAAAAGAAGGTTCCAACAACCCATCTTGTCCTTTCCTATTTTAGCCATTTCCTTCTTCTCCATCTTTCTCCAAGAACTACCATTGAAAGTTTGGAATTCTTCCAACTTT
This sequence comes from Helianthus tuberosus, assembly GCA_030545235.1. Classification (NCBI taxonomy): domain Eukaryota; kingdom Viridiplantae; phylum Streptophyta; class Magnoliopsida; order Asterales; family Asteraceae; genus Helianthus; species Helianthus tuberosus. The sequence continues at coordinate 5,246,150 of CM060370.1, forward strand.
GTGGTAGGGATTAATGAGTTTTGTTCAAGGAATCTTGGTAAAAACATGTTATGTAACATTGTTTTAAGTTATTAGTAGCTAAAAAGGCCCCACAAGTTCAGAAAATAACTTAAAAATCCAAGTTTCCTTGCTCCGAAATTCTGCAGAAAGATGAACACGGGGCCGTGCTTAGTGAGCACGGGGCCGTGTCCGGTCACTGTTTCATTAAATAAACTATTTTCAGTTTATTTTTCGTAGGATGTCGAGTGAAAACAGCGAAACATCTTCTGTGCATTCGTCAAACAGCCGAAGAGGAAGAAGACCCTCCATTGAAGCTACACTTGTGCACTATGTGATAGCATTAAGGGAGGCTCTCGACGAAATTACATCGGTAGAGGAGGTCCTAATCGACCGTATTAACGATCTTACGATGGGACTTGAAAGCAGCTTCCAAGAAATTAACCTTTTGCACCAGAGGTTAAATATTCTTGTAGCACCCCCGATGGAACCAGTCCTTCCTCAACAGGATTGGAACCTGGCACTCGGAATCAACAACCCTACCGGGTGGGAAGACTTTCCGGCGGAACCTCCCGTGGAACACCAGCAAGAGATCCCGGTGGAAGTTGAAACTCCTCAAGCTAATGCCAATGAGCCTTCTTTTCTCCTTCCAAGGGAGGTGGAAGAATGGCTCGCCGACATTTGAGGAGAACCGCACGCGGAAGAAGGAGTTCAAAAAGGCCTTGTTTAACCAAGATTAGTTACTTCTTGGAAATTTTGCTAATTAAAATAAAGTAGAGGCTAGAGCTCCATGGTTTTTTTTTATCTAAGTTTAATCTTAATTTAGGATTATGTAAGTTCTCTCTATGATGAAATGAAATGATGGTTTTAAAGTTTGGATGATTTTTAATGAATTAAACACACTCATGGTGGTAAGGGATGAAAAGGGGAACGAGAAAAATGACCTCATGCACAAGAACAAGGCAACCCGACAATTCTCTCCAGTTCAGAAGGTTCAACACGGGCCGTGCCCAACCAACACGGCCCCGTGCTGAACCACCTGCAGAAAAACGCCCAGTTCAGGTAACTAGACACGGGCCGTGTTCACCCAACACGCCCCCGTGTCCAGACTTCTGTTTCCCTTGTTTTAATTTTGTTACTGGCACTTGAACACGGGGTCGTGCCCGGACAACACGGGGACGTGTTCAGCGCCCAGTAACACAAATTTTTGCTTTGTAAACACCATTTTACACATCTAATCAACCTAAAAATTTATTTTTGGGACACATTGAGGACAATGTGTAATTTAAGTGTGGGGGGGATGCTAAAACCTTGAATCTTGCAAGTCCTAAATACAAGCCTTACACAAAACTCTATTGGAACCGCTAATCACCCCAATTTTTTTTTCAAAAATTTCATTTTTTTTTACTTGTCTAGGTTTAACTCGGAAAATTCAAGTTCTCAAAAAGGTTATATTTTTACAAATTTACAACCGATAGCGTAGTGATAAAAAGAACCAACATAAGAAAATTATGAAAAGGCATGACAAACTTAGTTAAAATTTGATTATATATACTTGATCACATAAAAACCCATTCCCACAAAAGTGAGTTTTGAGCCTTTATTGAGCATACAAATTTACATCTTTAGACTAAATGCTCATTTTTCGTTTCTTGTGTGAATAGCCGCTTGGTTCTTACAACTCTAGAACTTGCCATGACGATACATTCCCGGTCCTTATCAACTTAAACCCGAGTAAGTAAATGATGGAGGCATTAGGACTAACCCTTTTTATTTCTACACCATTATTTTTCTTTTTCTTTTACCACCTACCCAAAAATCCCCCTAGTTAGCCCCTTTGAGCCTAAACCTTTTCATTTCATCACCCAAACCAAAAACCCTTTTACCCACCAAAACCTTTTTCATTTTTAACCCTTTGTTTTAGTAACAAGTTCGGTTTTTCGTATGATAAAAAAAAATGTGTTGATGATGAAGCAAAAAGAAAATAAACAAACAAGTTCATCAAAAATAACTTTGTTTGAATAAAAGCTTCATCAAAATAAAAAGTTACAAAAAAATAGAAAGTCTTACGAAAACCGACACTTGTTACGCTTTTCGCCCTTTTTCTACTAACCGCTAACCACTATCCCAACCACCTACCTTTAACCCAAACCTAACCTTTAACCCACAAAGTCCTCTTGATATTTACAAAGGTATAAAAGTTAAAAAGGAGGAGGATTGATTGCTTGGCAAGCTTATGGTAGGAATAAGTTCCATGTCCAAATAAGTAATTTCTCCGAGTGTGAGTGATTTCACTAAGAAAAATACACCTTCGGCCGAGTGTGAGTGATTTCTCCCGTGAGGTATGTGAACTTGTATATAAATGGAATTTTAAAAAGGCATGTTATGCCCAAATAAGTAATTTCTCCTATGAAACGTTCTAAATAAATCATTACGAATAGGATTGTAAATAAATAAAAATAAAACCCAAAAAGATCTTGGACATCCCGACACTCTACGACAAGCCCAAAACCTTCTCTTCTACCTATTCCATTTGGGAGTGTAAGCCACATATTAAAGAGTTTTGCTTGAGGACAAGCAAAAGTTCAAGTGTGGGGGTATTTGATGTGTGTAAAATGCAACATATAAATTATATCAAATAAGGCATAAAACTAACCCTTTTTAAGTACTAATATTGGAAAAAGAGTGTTTTTGTCTTCCTTTTGTATTTTCAGGATTAAATGAGCTCAAGAACACAAAAGAAGCAAAAAGACATCTAAATCCAACATAAATACAAGAAAAGGAACATAAGTGGATTGCCCGACCCCTCAACGGCATCTTCCCAAGCAAAATAGAGAAGGCAGAAGACTAAACACGCCCCGTGCTCAACCAGCACGGGGCCGTGCCCAAGAAGCAGCAGAAAAGACAAACCTATAGAAGCTTCTATTGCCCACCACGGGCCGTGTCCAGCGGACACGGGGGCGTGTCGAAAGTACTGCAGGCGCATTAATTGTAATTGCGAATTACAATTAATGAAGAGAGAGAGTGTCAGACGGGCACGGGGCCGTGTTCAGCGGACACGGGGCCGTGCCCAGCTCTCTGTTCAGCCTATAAATAGGAGTGCTTGGATTCATTTCAACTCATCCCTTGGCACACCACCTCTCTCACACTTCATCCACCACCCACCACCATCACAACACCATCATCCACCACCATCATCCATTGTCCATCATAGAGTGTGTGAGTCGTCTCGGGATCCAAGATTGATCGTAAGAGTTCTTGACAATCAAGGCCTTGTTTGCCTAAGTCTCTTACATCACTTGGTGAAGACAAAGTGTCTAGTATAATACTTTTTATTTCTAATCTTTTGCACTTTTTATTTGGTTTTGTATTAATGACTTTAATAACTAGTTACTTATGTTGAAGGTGATCTTTCCTTATCGTTTGTCCGTGGTGTCTTGGCATTATTTTACTGTCTATATAAAATAAAAGATTTTCACCATTCATATCTCCACGATCTATATGGAGGTATGTTGGCTACCTGGTCGGGGGTTAAGGGAACGGTTTGGTAAAGGTCTTGCCATTGTTCAGCGTTTAGAGGTCCTGCAATGGACCTGGGTCAAATTTAGTAGGACCTCCTTCAATGCTTCGCGGTATTGGATGGCGGGGGTCCAAACTCTTTGATCCCCTCATAAGTTAACTACTATTAATACTATAACCCGGCTATTTAGGACTGTATCCCTGCTGACTCAGACTACTTAGTCGAGGGTAACGTCACCGCCAAAAGTGGGGCCTACCATAATACTGCATTAATAACTTAATTCATTATCTTCCAATAATCCACCCTTTTAGGATTGTATCCTTGCTGACTCAAACTACTGGGGTGAGGGTAACGTCACCTTCAAAAGAGGGGCCTACTACAATAACTAAGATAATCTCTTAATTATGTGCAAAAGTGCGGAAATAATCAAAGGTTATACTAGATACGAGTCGGAACCAAGTGATTCATCTTGTCTATCTGTTTTTATTTTATTCTTATTTTCAGCATTTTAGTTAGTTTTTATTTTTTCTTAGTTTAAAACCTTTTTCTAAACTTTTTATTTTGATTAGACGTTGAGGATAAACCGGTACTAAAAGCTCTTGTGTCCTTGGACGACCTCGGTATCTTACCAACACTATACTACGCTCAACGATGGGTGCACTTACCCATATGTGTGTTTAGTGTTAGTAAAATATCGTGTTTTATAAATTTAAAACTTGGCTAAAATAAGTGTTAAAAAGGGCTTAAAATATACACCTAATATATATATAACACTTCGCACGCATCACGACGCAAACCAGTTCATGACCGGTTTGAATCTTTCGCCATTTTTAGGTAGAAAGGCTAGGAAGTAAGGGTGGAGGGTACGATTCAAACACTTTAGGGTGTTTGAGTCATTGTCCAGCAAATAATAGTATGCCATGTCAACTCCCCATTCCACTCCCCATTTTGCACTCAATCACTTACAATGATTCAAACACTATCAGGGTGTTTGAGTTATATATTTTTTATTTCTAGAAATTATAAATTATGCATAAATAAATAAAACATATATTAAACTAAATAAAGGTACTTTTAATTAAAAAAACACATTACATAATTAAAATAAATAACATGACGTTAAATTAAAAAATAAATTAAAAAAAAAACCTAATTTAACTATTCGTCGTTGGAATCCGACAAAAGGTGGGGTAAATCTTGTTCTCCAAGATGCTCCACAAGATCATATTTTAGTCTATAAGGCGTATCTTCATCAATGAGCTCGTTATAAGTAGTGTCTTCGAAACAGGTTCGACTAGTGGATCCCGAATATGTACCAGTGCAATCGCGTTTCCGTCGTCTTTTAGAATCATATTATGCATAATAATGCACGCATATACGACACTCCTAATTTTTTAACACTCATAGCACGTATCGGTCGATTAAGTACACCCCATTTTGCCTTTAAAACACCAAAAGCCCATTCCACGTCTTTTCTTGCCGCATCGTGTTGCTTCTTGAACTTCTTTTCTTTCACAATGTGAGGATACGCAAATGATTTCACAAACACGGACCAAGTAGGGTAGATTCCATCGGTAAGATAGTATCCACGCTTGTACAAGTGATTGTTCACGTAAAATGGGCATTTTGGTGCCGTTAAATTTCGTTGAGTAAGAAATAACGAAGATTATTGGAGCACGTTGATGTCGTTTTGTGAACCTTCTGGACCACAAAAGCATGCTAAATCCACAAATTTGGAGAGGCCACCGCTGCGAGCATAACTGTCGGGTAACTGTGTGTCACGACCCCCGACCCCACCCTGGACGGAATCGGGAGCCGCGAGCAGCCAAGTGGTACCGGTGGTTATTTTGAAAACATTGCAGCGGAAATTTCATCAGGACTGTGAGTTAGGAAAATATCAGAGTTTAGAAACACCGGATTTTATTTATTAAACAGATGGGGATAAACCCATGTTTTATGAAGGTATCTTTTAATATGGGATAAACCCGATTACATAAAACAACTTTTCTTAATTTAATTTAATTAATAAAATAAGCCACTTCTGTAAGCCTTTTGGTGCCGTATCCAACTCTTATTCCAATCATACTGTAATCACCTGAAACGCGTTTTAAAAAGGTTTGGTCAGCAGGAAATACTGGTGAGTACATTCATTTTGTACAAAAGACACATTGTTATAATTTACAGTATTAAGAGCGATTACAATGTTTATATCAACCAATTACCCAACGGTATTTGTCACTCGACTAGTTTCTGTGACTATGGTCATATCACCCATTGGCTAACCCGTTGTCCAACGGTGACGGTTATCAAGTAATGTATTCAAAACCCCACATACCGGCTGTAATTGAAGACTACAAAGACTTAATCCATGTAGTTATAACTTTGAAAATAAATAGGGTTTTGGAAATAATTTGGTAAAAAGAGAATGACTCACATTATAAGCATGCAGTATTGATTTAACAAGCTTCTTGATTCTACTCCTTCTGATAATTAAGCATATACTTTATTGTTCTGAACCTTCTGATGATTAATCAGCTTGTTTGATTGTAAGTGTATAGTTGGGAGTATTCTGATAGTTAAACATATAGTTTAACAGAGTGGAATACGTATTAGTGTTAAACCACATCAAACCTAACGATGGTCACGAGATCCGAACCTTAACAAAATTCACAAAGTATAGTCTTATTTAGACAGCACTTTGGCATTTGTTAGTTGGTTCCTGAATCGATCGGACAGAATATCGCATCGGTGATTATTGGTTAGAACACCAACATATAGAGAGAAGAATAGAAGAAATGAGCAAAGGACAATGAATCCTAAGCTTCCTATTTATAGCTAGGAAATATGAAATTTCTAGGAACTTTCCTATAGCTTTTCTAGGAAGTTACTTATACATTTTCTAGGAAGCTTTCTACCCACATATATATCCTCTTGCACCTTCCTCATATATATCTATTTAGGTGTTTAATTTGTTTAGTTAATTAATATTACTTAGCTGATTAATTAATCTTACTTAGCTTAATTAATCTTACTTAACTGATTAATTAATCTTGCTTAACTTAATTAATCATACTTAACTGATTAATTAATCTTACTTAACTTTAATTAATCTTACTTAACAGATTAATTAATCTTGCTTAACTTAATTAATCATACTTAACTGATTAATTTTCCTTAATGGTTTAAATCAAGTAATTTACTTAGCCGATTAATTAAATGACGTAATTAACTGATTATTTAACTTACTTAGCTGTTAAGTATACTTATTTATTAAGGTTTCTTAACTGCTAAGTTTTACTTAACTAGTAAGTTTACTTAATTGCTAATTATTCTATTTCAGTAGCTTCCTGATTACGAGTTCTAATTTCTAGATAAAACGGAACTCGTATTAGTGTATTAACCTAATTCAACTTTAACGATAATCACCAAATCAAAACCCTCACGATGAATGAAAAAGTATAGCCGTATGCCGGCAGCACTTAAACATCCATTGGATCGGTTTCAATTGATCGGATAAAGTATCGTACCAGTGATTAGAGTTATTACCCTAATAACGGGCAGAGTTTCGGGTTTTAGAATATAATACCCGAGCTATTACTTTGCTTTAATAGACACTAAGAGAAAGAAAAGAATTGAGCGATTTCAACTGAAACCCGAACTCCTTATTTATAGGGCTGGAAATGGGGCGTGTCGCGGCCCGCGTAAACTTGAAAGGCACTCTACGCGGCCCGCGAGGGAGTTTGGATCAAATCGAAGGTTGCTGGGTCATCGAGGGTCTTGACACGTGTAACGACACGTGGCCTTGATCGTTATCTGGTAGTTTGCCTTGCTGTTGCGGCCCGCGTAAGCTTGGATTAACTCTTACGCGGCCCGCAAGCGAACCAAAAATCTTGTTTTTCTTGATTTCTCCAAGCACGAAGGTATTTCGGGTCCGTTTCTTGCACTCGGGGTGTATTTAGGAGTGTTTTAAGGTTACGTTAAGGGTCCTAGGAGAGTCGTTACATCCTCCCCACCTTGTTTTAAATCTCGTCCTCGAGATTTGGGCTACGATATCTCTTTCCGAGTTATGTCACATTTTAAATAATAGGCTTAAGGTAAATGGCACTCTAATTGAGTCAAAATATGTTCAAATTTTGTGAATACAAGAGTAGTTTATAAGAAATAGAATCCAATGGTTTAACTGAATAAATTCCAGAAATCGGTATCAAATGGATGAAGTGTAATGATATAATCATTAGAATGACTTAAATTTACATGGGTTAGACCAAAAGAAAGATTTATGACTAATAGATGTCTAAATCGAATGTGAACTATTTTTAGAAATAATAGAATTCACTGTCAAAGGAAAATTTACCTTGGTTGTCAATCAGTGTTGTAAAAGTCGGATTCCAAGGCCGAGTACTCGGCGAGTACTCGGTCCTCGGAACCCCTCCGAGGCGACTTCCTCCTAGGCGGACTCAATTAGTCGGCCTCGGTCAAACTCGGTCAAACTTGGTGCCTAGTCGGCCTAGTCGGCGCCTAGTCGGACGTAGTCGGAAAGAGTCGGCCTAGTTGGTCTAGGCGGTCAACGAGTTTTGTTGACTTTTAATTAGTCAAAATCGGTCAAAATCGGCCTACTCGGCCTTGTACTCGGACTTGTATTCAGAATATTTGAACTTTAAACATGTTTCATTTTAAATTATACTCAGTTGACATGAATTATGCTTATTTTAACATATGTATAATATATAACAATTAATTTTCTTTATAGTTACCATGTCCGAGTACTCCCCAAGTACTCTCCGAGTACTCCGATTACTTCCAACTCCACAGTCGGCCGACTAGAGACCGCCTAGCGACTTTTACAACACTGTTGTCAATTATAAAAGATTTAGAATCAACAAGCTCAACTGAAGAGAAGTACGAAGATGATGTGTCAACTATCGAATCATAACATGAGGAAGAATCAGTGTGTTTGACATTATTGAATTACAAAGATACCCCAAAATACAACAATGTTTAGTGTAAGATCGAATTAACTTAAAGTTGTATTAAGACCACTTTCAAGGATGAGTCAAGTGAAAGGTATATATATGGATTAGCTCAAGCTACAAGTCTATACCGACGCCACAAGGTTTCATAGTGATCGAAATAATAATAACGGTGACCGGACGAGTTCACCGTGTTTTAAATCAAATGAAAGCGCAACGAAGTAAGTTTGAATGTTTGTTTCAAACAAATCTAGTAGGATTTTCGTTTGAAATTGAAACAATTGAATAATGTTTTTCGATCGAAGATGATAAAGCAATAAATATTACGAAATGCTCGATCGATGATGTACGAACTGTTAAGAGATACACTGAAATATGACATGAATTTGTGTACCATTATCTTAACACACGATTGTGTTAAGATTGCTTTATGATAAACCAACAAAGTGGATTCAATATAGATAAATAAATAATTAAATCCATACATGATTAGTGTAAACGAGATTATCGCAAGCTTCAATTTTCTGAAAACGTCACCACAAGGTGATCGTGATTAAAGAAACGATTCAATGAAGTCAAAGACCAAATAAGCATGTTATGGTTCAAGAGAATTGAAGTGCTTATTGGGATTATTTCGAAGATGATGGCTTCAATTCATCATATGGGACCTTGAATTGAATACGTAATGCGAGCAAGTTCAAACAATTGAACTTGGTTTAAACAAAACGAGTTCATGTATCAATAAGAAAGTTCGGACATGATCACAACAAAACTATGTATGCCAAAGGAAATTGAATTTTTCAAGAAATTAATTGACTCGATATCAAAGAGTCATCGTTTTGCAATAATGCGGTTCACAATGCAAAAATCAAGTATAGTGAAATGATATTTGAGTTTTGATAAAACAATACATTGGAATGAAGCCCTCCAGTGGTCTTCATAAATCAAACGAACCACATGCGCAACAAACAGTGCATGTGTAACGTGTGGATTTACCAAGAAATGAAACAAATCAATATTCGCTACTATGAAAGAAATCCTCATGGTATGATGACCATTAGGGGGAGTAGCATTGCGAAAGTCAACTCATTATATGCAGAAGTCAGAATTTCAACAAAATAATTTAAGAACTTTACCTGGAAATTTCGTGTGATAACTGTTGTTAAGTGATATTACCATGGAATGTCGAACATTGTGTATTTGTCATAAATGAAATAGGGGGATTGCAAAGGTATGGGAATTCTTTTGCAACTCCAATAATTATGAGTCTTATTAGACTATGCACCAATGATTGTGAAATCTTGTTCTACCATAGCTCAGCGAGATTCATGCCGTTTGTAGGATCACGTGGCAAAGTGCCGCTTTTCAATTAGTAGTTCTTCCACTGACGGGATTAGCATTGTTGTTGTCGTGCCCAGTCATGTTTTTCAAAGGCCTTGCCTCGAAAGTCGGGTGTGATATACTTCGACGTCCGCTGTCGTATAGTTTAAGTTTCATGTGTATTTTTGTGCATTATCACAACTTTACATGTTTCCTACTTGCGTTAATAGTCTCTGGTAACGTATTGGAAATTCTTATACTTTTGATGGCATCCCAACTTAAAGGGGTTCCATTGTTTATATTGTCGCATGAGTTACGAGGCAGATGATCAAACGAAATAATGTTTGATATCAGAATTATAGATATATGCAAAAGATTCCTAATAAAGAAATCTAGAATTATTAGTGACACTTATGCTTGTGCTTTATTCCAAATTGTCAATCCTTATGGTTTTTCGATTTCCTTATAGATATACATATCTATATAATCATACATACCATTCATAAGGTCAATGTATTTAACAGATTGATTTTTTTCCAAAAACAAGTCAGGCATCAGGGCATGGTACTATTTAGGGAATTTTGTCACTTGTTTGACATATTATACTCCTTCTTACCCGGTTCTTGCCGGAGAGGTGATTACTATATTTCCCATAAATAGTATCTTTTCAAGATTTTAAAACTGCCTCTTTTATTAAGACTTTCATCCAGAATTAAGGAAATTTGTATTCCCATAACATATCTTATTCTAGACCAAGTAGTATCAGTAAGCAAGACTTAACAACAATTAAGTGTTATTGCTTATTTTATCGTACTTTGCAATGTTCTAATCATTATTCTTACGGCATACCAATATCTATCACATTATACTTATACAAGTAATTAGCTCATCTTGAATCTCATATTAAAGCATCTTTCTTAAGTTCAAGTCTAAATACTATCCTGAGTGCTACCAGAAGATATCAAGTTCCTAACTCTTCTTTTAAACTTAGGTATTTATTTCAACACCTAATTGCTTAAACAAGTGGCTCTGATACCACCTTCTGTCACGACCCCCGACCCCACCCTGGACGGAATCGGGAGCCGCGAGCAGCCAAGTGGTACCGGTGATTATTTTGAAAACATTGCAGCGGAAATTTCATCAGGACCATGAGTTAGGAAAATATCAGAGTTTAGAAACACCGGATTTTATTTATTAAACAGATGGGGATAAACCCATGTTTTATAAAGGTATCTTTTAATATGGGATAAACCCGATTACATAAAACAACTTTTCTTATTTTAATTTAATTAATAAAATAAGCCACTTCTGTAAGCCTTTTGGTGCCGTATCCAACTCTTATTCCAATCTACTGTAATCACCTGAAACGCGTTTTAAAAAGGTTTGGTCCGCAGGAAATACTGGTGAGTACATTCATTTTATACAAAAGACACATTGTTATAATTTACAGTATAAAGAGCGATTACAATGTTTATATCAGCCAATTACCCAACGGTATTTGTCACTCGACTCGTTTCTGTGACTATGGTCATATCACCCATTGGCTAACCCGTTGTCTAACGGTGACGGTTATCAAGTAATGTATACAAAACCCCACATACCGGCTGTAATTGAAGACTACAAAGACTTAATCCATGTAATTATAACTTTGAAAATAAATAGGGTTTTGGAAATAATTTGGTAAAAAGAGAATGACTCACATTATAAGCATGCAGTATTGATTTAACAAGCTTCTTGATTCTACTCCTTCTGATAGTTAAGCATATACTTTATTGTTCTGAACCTTCTGATGATTAATCAGCTTGTTTGATTGTAAGTGTATAGTTGGGAGTATTCTAATAGTTAAACATATAGTTTAACAGAGTGGAATACGTATTAGTGTTAACCCACATCAAACCTAACGATGGTCACGAGATCCGAACCTTAACAAAATTCACAAAGTATAGTCTTATTTAGACAGCACTTTGGCATTTGTTAGTTGGTTCCTGAATCGATCGGACAGAATATCGCATCGGTGATTATTGGTTAGAACACCAACATATAGAGAGAAGAATAGAATAAATGAGCAAAGGACAATGAATCCTAAGCTTCCTGTTTATAGCTAGGAAATATGAAATTTCTAGGAACTTTCCTATAGCTTTTCTAGGAAGTTACCTATACATTTTCTAGGAAGCTTCCTACCCACATATATATCCTGTTGCACCTTCCTCATATATATCTATTTAGGTGTTTAATTTGCTTAGTTAATTAATATTACTTAGCTCATTAATTAATCTTACTTAGCTTAATTAATATTACTTAGCTCATTAATTAATCTTACTTAGCTTAATTAATCTTACTTAACTGATTAATTAATCTTGCTTAACTTAATTAATCATACTTAACTGATTAATTAATCTTACTTAACTTTAATTAATCTTACTTAACTGATTAATTAATCTTGCTTAACTTAATTAATCATACTTAACTGATTAATTTTCCTTAATGGTTTAAATCAAGTAATTTACTTAGCCGATTAAATAAATGACGTAATTAACTGATTATTTAACTTACTTAGCTGTTAAGTATACTTATTTATTAAGGTTTCTTAACTGCTAAGTTTTACTTAACTAGTAAGTTTACTTAATTGCTAATTATTCTATTTCAGTATCTTCCTGATTACGAGTTCTAATTTCTAGATAAAATTGAACTCGTATTAGTGTATTAACCTAATTCAACTTTAACGATAATCACGAAATCAAAACCCCCACGATGAATGACAAAGTATAGCCGTATGCCGGCAGCACTTAAACATTCATTGGATCGGTTTCAATCGATCGGATAAAGTATCGTACCAGTGATTAGAGTTATTACCCTAATAACGGGCAGAGTTTCGGGTTTTAGAGTATAATACCCGAGCTATTACTTTGCTTTAATAGACGCTAAGAGAAAGAAAAGAATTGAGCGATTTCAACTGAAACCCGAACTCCTTATTTATAGGGCTGGAAATGGGGCGTGTCGCGGCCCGCGTAAACTTGAAAGGCACTCTACGCGACCTGCGAGGGAGTTTGGATCAGATCGAAGGTTGCTGAGTCATCGAGGGTCTTGACACGTGTAACGACACGTGGCCTTGATCGTTATCTGGTAGTTTGCCTTGCTGTCGCGGCCCGCTTAAGCTTGGCTTAACTCTTACGCGGCCCGCGAGCGAACCAAAAATCTTGTTTTTTCTTGATTTCTCCAAGCACGAAGGTATTTCGGGTCCGTTTCTTGCACTCGGGGTGTATTTAGGAGCGTTTTAGGGTTACGTTAAGGGTCCTTGGAAAGTCGTTACACTGTGATCCCCCCTCATATATTGACCTCGCAACTCCGTTGGACACATTCTCTAAACAAAATGTGTAAAGTCAAGACTACCCAACATCCCTGGAAGGTGATTTTTCTCCTCATGAGCTTGGTACAAGAGCGCAACGTCGTGGCTAGTAGGTCTACGTAAAACCTCGGAAGCGTATAAATTACATACCGTTTCGCAAAAATTTTCGAGACATTCACGGGAAGTCCTTTCGGACATATTTAAATACTCGTCTGGAGGGTTACCGATTGCAAGTTGCTTGATCGCCGACGTAACTTTTTGCATCGGTGTAAAACTCTTCTTAAAATACCCATCCCGGGTCTCTTGAAACCAAGAGTTATTCGCTTGCACGTCACTCACAATTTTTAAAAACAACCTTTTCGACATACGAAACCTATGACGAAAAACCTCTTCGTTGAATACGGGCTCCTCGACAAAATAATCTCTCATAAGGTTTTCGTGACATTTCTCTAGATCTCGACGGGCAGATTTCCTTTTTCTATAAGTACCCGTGTCTTCCAGTTCGGCGGCTTCGTTAATAAGATTTTGAAAAAAAAAATTAAACTACTATCGCTTGAGGAAGAATCGTCGTCTTCACTAATATCAATTGAAAGGAATAACGGTGGTATATCATCCATTTTTAGAAAATAGAAGTGAAAAATGGAAGAAGTTATTTTTTTTAGAAAATAGTTGGATGGAGAAGAGAATGATAAAAAATGGTGTTGAATGGTGTTGTTTTTATAAAGAAAAGTTGATTTTTTTTTTTAAAATAACGGCTAGTTCAACGGTATTATTCCCCTCAAAAGGCTAGTTACAAGCAGTGACTATACACCGAAGACCACACTCACCGCTCACCAAAATTGTGGCGGCGGCAATTCACCGATCGGTGAAAGGTACTCCCCGAGGGAGTCACCGCATTCATACCGACCCCCTAATCCTGACCATCTATTAATTAATCATGGGCTAAGATTAAATGAGTGAGATTGAACAAAAAGAAGTAGCATGAGTTAATTTGAGGGTATTATAGTTCATTCAAGTCAATAGTTTCTCTCTCCACCAATTACCTCCCATTTTTAAAATATTAATAACTTTTTCATATGACATTATTTTTTTTATAAAAATTGCACCATAAAAACGGGTGTTTTTTATCTTTAAAACGAGCACACTATTGTTATACTTTTGAAACAAAAGTTTTCGATATCCCAGATGCCTAAAACGCAAAGGACAAAAAACACAAAAAAAATGATTTTTTTTTCTAAAACACAATAGACTAAAAACATAAAAGAAAGTGTTCCTTCTAAAATGCAATGGACAAAAAACACAAAAGAAAATGTTTTTTTTTTCTAAAACGCAATGGATCAAAAACACAAAACAAAGTGTTCTTTCTAAAACGCAATGGACTAAAAACACAAAAGAAAGTGCTTGTTTCTAAAACGAAATGGACCAAGAAACACATAAAAATGTGTGTTTTCTAAAACGCAATAGACAAAAAGCATAAAAGAAAGTGTTTTTTTTTTTTCTAAAACGCAATAGATTAAAAACATATAAAAATGTGTTTTACCTGAAACGCAATGGACTAAAAACACTTCAAAATGTGTCTTTCTAAAAAGCATTGGCCTGTAATTTCTAGTTTTCTTATTGTAAATTGTTAGACTTTGGAAAATGAATGAAATGAAAAAGAGAATAAAAAGAAAAGAAAAATAAATTTACATTATATGTATTTATTAGTTAGAGAATTACTTTTAGATTTTGACGTCCAAAAATATATTAGGGTGCATAGTTCAAGTTGGGTGTTTGGTAGCCTCTTGATGATTCCATTAAGAGGCTAGCTATCTCTAAATCAGTTAGCATTAAGTGTGTTCGGTTCACTAACAGAATACCACTGAATCAGTTAGTTAGCCTCTTACCCATTAAGTTTCAAAATAATGCTGAATGAATATTTTACCCTTACACGCACCACGTCCTTGACCCACCACCACCAACCAATCAGGCAGAGCCACGTCAGTCCTCTTACTAGTTCAGAATCTCTTACACAATCAGACCTCTTAATGGCTCGACAGTTATTGGTGTAGAGCTTGCAAGCAGGCACTTAATATTTCAAAATAGTAGCTCTACCAAGGATAGTCAATCTCTGCTATGAGCCTATGCCGGAACCAATACCAACTACATAATTAGAACAAAAATGTACAGAAGAATAAGCTAGGGACTTTCACATCATTTTTATGCCTATAGGACAAGAACCTAGAAGGAGTTCCTTGTGAAATTTAGTATAGCTGGTGCATGGAATAAATGTCATAAAAATGGGGTTGAAGCTATCGAGTTATTCAATCAAACATAGTAATTTTAAGGCCGAAGTGCATTATGACAGTTATTTTCCTTTTTGGTTGTATAGATGGTTCAATGGATCATAGAGATTGCATTTTCTCCATCTTTGCAATCGAACCATCCAAGAATTGTTGATGCTAAAAAAATTGTTTTGTACATAATTAAGGGCCATATTTCTTGTTAGACCACTCGTTATAGAATAACGCCCCTCTCCTGCGTGGCTCCTTTTGGGGTGATGCGGCGTTAAGCCCCGCCCAAATGGGGTGTGAATTACTGGGAAGGGGGGATGGTGGAATTTTGGTGGCCACCACAAAGAAACGGTCTTAACAATTAAATGTATTTTTATTTAATTTTCCGTAATATGTATAATATTTACGTGGATGGAATTGGCGTAACTATTTCCATTTTTTCATCTCTAAGTAGCGCTCATGAACACATGTATTCATGTGGAAAAATATACAAAAATTATACATATAATACTTTTAACATGCCTTTTTGTCACACCCCAACCGATGGCGGAATCATCGGGGCGCGGCACTAGGCGAATCAGATTGCTCAAGAGAATCCATAACAACTATATTGCGATAATATTTATTACAATTGTTATCCCATACTAACAATAATACAATCACGTAAGTTATCACAGATTTCTTGTCCGAACAATACAAATCCGACAACCTAGATTTTAGGCGAGTTTCTAGACTTCCTAGCTTGGTTTGATGTAGATAGCGATCTAACCTGCAACATACGTTAAAACAACGTCAATACAAAAGTATTGGCGAGTATACAAGTTTTGATAGAGTATCGTAAAAGTGGTGAAAAGTGCTGCGAATTACCAAATGCATAAACGGGATACCTCAACATACATGCATAAAGACAGATACTACAGCTAAGTCACTCGAGCTTCGACCGCGATTGCTATTCATCCTAACTAGACCCCGTCGGGTGCTATAGTACTATACTAGTTAAGGCGGGACCTCGTGAGTATGAGTCCTAACGCGTATGTAACTAGCATCACGTATAACTATGCATAACAGTCATTCGCAAGTGATAAATAGTTTGATCAGATAATTCGTTTGATAAGTTCGGTTGATTAGGAACGTATGTTACACCCAAAATGCGATTAAAAGGGGTTTGAGTATACTCACTATGCGTATTTAGCGAGGACACAATTTGATTGGATTTTGGGTGTAACATACGTTCCTAATCAACCGAACTTATCAAACGAATTATCTGATCAAACTATTTATCACTTGCGAATGACTGTTATGCATAGTTATACGTGATGCTAGTTACATACTGTTAGGAAACTTTATTTGTAAGTATTGAAGAAAATCACAATCAACTGTATCTATGAAGAGATCACAGTCCTGAAGATCACGAACTAGAAAAAGAAGATCAGATGGGACAACTGGAAAAGCACAACATCTACTTCAAAGAATTACAAGTTAATCAAGAGCTGAATTGGATTATCAGAAAAGGTCATTTCTGATGGATCTGATGATATTTCTGATGAAATATCATCAGTATCTGACGATTCTGATCATCAAGGATTTTCTGATGATTTGTTCATCAGAATTTCTGATGAAGTGGTTTATCAGAATTTCTGATGAAACAACCCACTTGTCTGAAATTGGCTCTGTCCTGCCACAATTACCGAAGCAAGTTGACATTAAATGATATCATGATGAAAAAGGCAACTTGAACGTTGGAATCAATGAATATGTCAATTGGCTACTTTTTGCAGGAATTATTGTATGAATAAACTATTGTTTATTCATACAAGCCGACTATAAATAGAAGGCTCAACCAGGAGAAGCAAAGTGAGTTTGAAGCTTAGCATTCACACATACATCTAAACTCCATTGCTCTCTCCCCCACAGAATTCAAGATTCGTTTGTATTAGATAATAATCTTTCAATCACCTTGTAAACCATTTTTGTTTCAAAGTGATATAAACTTGATAACTCTGTAGGTCTTGTTTCTTGAAAATCTGATTTCCATTTCCGCACATCTTTTTCACATCTACTGAAATCACTTGCCATATTACGTGAAAAGAAGTTGTTTAGAGCTTGTACTGGGTTTAACATTTGGTATCAGAGCAGATTGAATAAACTATTTTCAAACGATCAATCGCTCATCTTCTTTTCTCTAAGTATGGCCAGCTTTTAATCCTGAAATAATGCTTTTAACATTGGTTCTATGTCTAAACCTCCGACTCTGGTCAGAGAGGAATACCCCCAGTGGAAAATCAGGATGGTCAATTTCCTTAATGGTCATGACCGAGCTCTGTTTCAATCCATTGAAAGGGGTCCACATATACCAATGACTGCTATACCAGCTATTCCAGCAACTGACCAATCACCTGCTATCCCTGCCTCCCAAGCTCCCAAAAGTGAAATACTTTGGAGTGAGGAAGACAAGGAAAAGGTGGCTGGGGATGAAAAGGCAAAGTCACTTTTAATTATGGCCATCCCCAATGACATATTTTCACAAGTTGATGCATGTGCATCAGCTAAGGAAATATGGGATCAGTTGGAAAATCTTTGTGAAGGAGGAGAAAGGATGAGAAGAAACAAGAGAACAAATCATGTCTCATCTTATGAAAGGTTTAAAAGTTTGCCAAATGAAAGGTTAAATGATACATATCAAAGATTTACAAAACTTTTAAACGAGCTAAAGAAATTTGGTATAACAAAATCAAACGATGAAAGAAACATAAAATTTCTTGATGCCCTTCCTAGAGAATGGAGAAGTCTCACCATGACTTTATCATCAACCCTAGAACTAGGAAACATGAGTCTTCATGACTTATACAGCATCTTGATCCCCAGAGAGGAAGAAATTTTTGAAGAAGCTGTTCAAAGAGGGGGATCTTTAGCTCTAATCTCCAACTCACAAAGATCAACAACAACAAATGATCCACAACCTTCAAACAGTCAAAATCTTGAAACTTCTGATGCATCATCAGACTTTTCAGCTTTTGCTGAAGCAATAGCACTGCTCACCAAAACATTTGAGCAGAGGTTGAGGGGAGGTAACCAGAGATACCAGAGGAGTGACAAAGGAAGGATGGATGGAAGATCTAAAGAAGAGTTTAGATCTAAGGATAAAGGGAAGGCTGAAGTTGTGTGTTACAAGTGCAAGCAGAGAGGTCATTATGCATCAGAATGCAAGACCAAAAAGCTGAAGGATGTTGCCTATTATGAGAAAAAGCTTTAAGAAGCAAAGAAGCAGCAACAAGTAAGCTTAATTGCTGGAACAGATACATGGATATCTGATGATTCTTCTGATGATGAAGAAGAAGAATTGGCAAATTTTTGCCTCATGGCACTCTCTGAAGGACTACCAGAAACTTCAGAACAAAAGGTAAATTTAGACAATCTTGATCTTGAACACAAGCTAAACAAGCTCATGTCAGATTTTCTAAATCTGCAAGAAAAACATAAACCAGATATTAGAAAATCTGATGAGTTGCAAAGGACTTTGAATAAAATCATTCTTGAAAACCAACATCTTATAGAGGACAGTTTAGATAAAAGAGCAAAAATTGAGTTTTATGAAAATGAAAGAAAAGATCTTTACAAGAAAATCAATGACAAAGAAATCAATGTAAGAGGTTTTCAACAGGCTAAAGAATTCATAAATTTTATTGAGTCCACACCAAAGAACAAAGGAGAGGGTTTAGGTTATACAAGTGCTACAAGCTCAAATAGAAATAAATCCACTATCTTTGTAAAAGCAACTCATCAAATTTCTAATAATTTAGTGTCAGAATCTGAATCTGAATCTTGCAAATCAATCTGTTCTTAATATTCTTTTGAAAAAACAAACAAGAGTGAATACAGTCAAGAATCTGTAAAAATTCCAGAAGCAGTTCACTCATCTTTTCAAAATTATCCAATTATTCCATCACAAGAAGAACTATCAGAAAATTCTGATAACTCTTGTATGTGTGTTGACATACTGAAGCTTGTCCAATACCATCTTCAAAAGAAAAATGTAAAATCTGTTAATGGCTCAGCATATAATAGAGTTTCTGATGCAAAAACAAGAAGAAATAAAAATAAAATGATTCAAATTTCATCAGAAACAGTACCCAAGCATGCCTGGGTACCAAAAACCCTCTAATCATTTCATTTCAGGACTATCATGTGCAGCAGATCTGGTACTGCGACTCAGGGAGCTCCAAGCACATGACTGGGGACAGGAGCTTACCCAGCAACTTTGTTTCAAAGCTGGGTAGAATAGCAAATTTTGGAAATGAAGTAAAAGGAAGGATCATGGGATATGGATGCATTAAAGGTATGGATGTCTAACCATAAACGAGAGTAGTCTTTGTTAAAAGGCTTATCACACAATTTGCTTTGGTCTGATAAATCACCAGAAAATCTGTCAAATTCTGACAACATCAGAATTTCTGATAAGTTATCAGAATTCTGGTGAACTATAAGTAAATATGCTGATAATCAAAAATATTATAGTTCATTAAAACAAAGTACTGCATGACAACATCCACATTCATATTTCTTGTTTAATTTTTTTTTGTGTTTGAATTTTTTATATTTTCCCATGTTAGTGCTGATAACGTCATTCAAACAGAAAATTTCTGGGAACTCGTTAAAATAGATATTTCTCTCTCCTTCATTTATTACACCCCATCATGCTTAAGAAAGTTGAAGTGACACATTGGTAGGCTACAATGATACATTACCAGAAATTAGCCACCTAGATAAATCAATGCATATGTAGTGAAGAAGGAACATATCTCTGTTTTTTTTCTGTTCTCTGATAATCATTAAAAAAAAGGGATTGTGGTGAAGAAAATTCACAGGTTGGTAGCTTCCATTTATAGCAAATATTATATTTACTATAAATATTCACCACTTTGAGTTAAAATCGGTCATTCTCACTTCTCTTCTTCATCACATATTCACACACACTCACAAAATGAACTCCATCAAAGATAAATGTTTTCCACTTGTTCTTTATCCATATCATAATCTAAGATTGAGGACAAATCTGGAAGGTCCTCAATGGGAAGGGTGTCAAGTTGTATTCAAGATGCTCATGAATAGCAACTTAAGCTATGCCCTCACTGCTCACATATGTGTTCATCCAGAAATTCTTCAAATCTTCTGGAAAAATGCAACACTATCTGAGTTTCATAACAGGGAGCAGATGGTCATCAAGAGTGTGGTGCTAAATCAGCAAATTCTGTTAAATGAAGCCACCATCAGGACTGCTCTTCAACTAAATGATGATAATGATGTTCTGATGTTCACAAGGTATCAAAAGGAAAATGTCTTGAGGGAAATGGGTTATCACACACCAAACCAACAACGGGCAATCAACAAAAATGGCTTTAAAAAGCCATGGCAATATCTGGTCACCCAGATGGGTGCATGTTTTTCAAAGAAGGTCATCAATCATCATGAAATATCTCTGAAATTGATGGAGCCTATACTAGCACTGGTACTTAAGGTACCTTACAACTTCTCTCATTATCTGATGAGTGATTTTGTAAGTAATATGTGGGTTGCTAAGCCATTCTTGATGTATCCTCGTTTTCTAACAAAGATAATTACGAGTCAGCTAGACTTTGCAGGCATTCCTGCAAGTTATCCAAGGGCTGACATGAGACTTCAAGAAAACATGGGTCTTAGCGTGCTTGTACCCACTAACAACAACTTTGGGATGATAACTGATCTATTGTTGCTTTTGGAAATGGAACATGGTGAAGGAGTAGATATTAATTAGATTTTATTTAGTTTCTTTTGTTAATATGTTTGCTTACTAGTCTTCTGGTTTGTGTTTTTGGGAAATAGGTAAAGATAAAATGATAATCAGAAATCAAACTCAAAATTTTCTGATAAAATGGGACAAAATCTGGTTATTCAATATTTTCTGATAAAACTTCAAAGATAACAAAATGTTTTTAGAAAATATCAGAAAAGTCAAAGAAACTTGGATGCTACCAGAAAAACAAATGTAAGTCTTCTGATCTTTCCTTATTCCCTCTCATCTCAAAAAAATAAATAAATACATAAATAAATAAATAAAAAATGGCACTCATAAGTTTAGGGGGAAATCTCAGAAATATTGATAAAAAGACTAATTATTTATGTTAGATACATCTCAAAAAGTCAACAGAAGTTAAAACAAAAGAACACATATGGTCAATAGAATTTCTGATGATTTTATCAGAATGGGACTTTCTGACTTATGAAGAAAAGAGGGTACATATGAAGAAAGATAATTGGACCTTTTATCTAAGGGGGTCCACAAAGAAGAAAAGGTGTCATTGAACCGATAGTATTATCCAATCAAAAATTAGTGCAACACTTTCAAGAAATGACTGAAGAAACAACAAATTGAAGAGTCAAGTTGAAAGGACTTAACCACGATTCCATGATAAACAATTTCATTAATGTCTTAACACCCACGATCCAACGGTTATTTTTTGAACCAAAAACTCAGCATACACGATCTAACGGTTATAAAGACAATTAATGATCTCTTTATCACTATCTCATACCACGATTAATACTCCTTCAACTCCTTCCACTGAATACACCTACAATACTCTCAAATTCTCTCATATCCTAAAAACCTCTGTTTTTCCCACAAATCAAAAAATCCCTAAATTTCAAACCCTAACTCAAAGAGACCAAAAATGGCAGAAGTTAACCTCAATATTCCAATTATTCAACATGAAGTACCTTTTGTCGAGGAAGCAGAATTTCTACCAATGAAGGAAAACAATCTGCTGATGAATATAGAGTATTCAGAGTATGATAAAAGATGTCAACTTCTGGTAGAATATCTTACAAAATGCCCAATCTCAGGAGCACTGACAAAAGAAAGAGAAATACCAGAAAGGATGCTACAGCAATTTGTTTACACTTTTAAAGAAGTTGAAGAAAATCGGGTGTCTGCTCATGTATGGGGAAGTGTCTATGTAGAATTAACTCCAGCAAGAGTAAGAGAATGGCTTGGATTACCTATTCTTGGCAGTTACACAGAAGCCCCAAGCAAAGAAGACTTATTAGACTTCGTCATTGGGCTTGGATACAAGAAAAGAGATATCAACAAAATTGGAGCAATAAGAAGAAGTGAATTGCCAGCCATCTGGCAAGTGATGATGGAAGTGTTAAACAAATGTCTCACCTCAAAGATAGGAGGAACTGATCAAATCAATCAAGCTATTCTGACAATCATGTTTGGACTCATAAATGGGTTCAAAATTGATTATGGGTCAGAAATCTTTAATCTTCTCAAAGGATCAATCATCACCAGAAATGGAAGAATAACATCTCATCTGCCATATCCAAGGTTAATCTCAATTTTCATTTCTGAAGCATTTATTGAAAGAAACATGGAGATTCCAATCTTAGAAGACATCTGGAGATCAAAAACAATGAAGGCCTGGAGTTCAAATCACGGATGGGAATCAGACAAAGATATCCCTGTGTTACCAGAATGCATGTTATGCTTCATTGCACCTGACTCACAATACAGAATACAACATGAAAAAATTATGATGAAATCAACCTCTCCCACAGAAGAACCAAGCAGAGAAATTGTGAACTGCTCTTCATCAACAGAAAAAGGAGACGATGAGAAGTCCTCACCATCAGAAAATGAGGGTGTAGAAGAAAGAATAATTCTGGAAAAAGCTAACTTGGAGATAGCCCAATCACCAGAAAACGTAGAAAAGCATGCTGAAAGTCAACAGATTTATGAAGCAGGAATTCATCATGAATTTGAAATTCATCAAACACATGATGCAGGATCACACATTGCTGGAGAAACACAAGGTGTTGAAATTGAAGCCACTGAAGTCATTCATCATGAAGAATCTTACATTGCTGGTACATCCCTTTTAAACACTGTTCTAGTAGAAACTCACAGAGAAGAAACAAACTCAGAAAGTTCTGTTAATGTTTCTTACAAAATAGAATACAGAACAACGAATGTTGATCAAGAGGTTACTAGTTCCATAAATCTCAACTCTGATTCAGAAACTGAGGAAGAGGATGAGATCCCAACAGATGGAGATCAGGAAACTGATCAAGGAAATCTGGCTAAAGGTAATTTGTTTACCTCAAAAACTTATGGAGGATCATATATTGATATGATTCAAGGAAATAAGGAAATCCAGAATGAGAATGAGTTTTTCATCACTGGTGGAGATAATTCTGGTAAATTCAAAGCTGCACCAAGTGTGTTGGCTAAGAATGACCCTATCATCTCTAAAACAGCAGCAAATGTGTTTGCAGCTGGAATGTTAGAAGGAACATCTGTTGTTCCAATTATCCCTGAGAAACCCATGAACCAAGAAAATTTAAAGAAATACTGGAAAATGTGTACAAAGTCTGCAAAAGAAATCCAGTAGAAGAAAAACTTGATATGTTGCTGTTAGAAATACAAGGTCAAAAGGCTGAAATGAAGACTTTGTCAGAATCAGTGAAGGAAATGAAGAAACAAACTGAAGAAAACACTGAAGCACTAAAGTCTCTTCAAAAGATGAAAGAAAAGGCACCAGAATCCAACATCTCTGCATCAGAAATCAAAACGATTCTCACAGAAATAGAAAAAATCAAAGCACAAGTTGCAAAAGTGATTGAATCAAGGCAGTCAAGTAGTACAAATAGAGTTTTGGAAGAAGTTACCATACTAAGGGCAAGTAATAATAGTATCACAGATGCTCTTGAGAAGCTGTCAAAAGAATGGGCTGAAATTCAAACAAAAGCTCAAACTGAATTTACAAATATTCAGAAAAACATACACAGCAACTCAAAACAGGTAAAAGAAGTGCAACAACTGGTAGAGAAGATGCAATTCAATATTGTAAAACTAGCCAAAGTGAATCCATAAGAACTCATGAAAGAAATTCCTGCTGAAAGCTCACATCAAGAAACTCCAAAGTCAACTCCTCAATAATCATCAATCTCACCAATCACAAAAACTGGAACCACAGTGATGGGTCCTCCTCCGAATGTTCCAAAAGAAGAAATACTGAAAAGGTTAGCAAATGCAAAACCTCAAGTTATTACAAATTTGAAATTGCTAGCATCTGTCCCAAATCCAACAATATCTGATGACTCAGCAATAAGTAAGTATATGAATAAACAAATTATGAATGAATGGGAACAAGAAGGAGAGTCAGCAACAAAATCAAAGACTGTTAAAAGAAAGATCTCTGAAACCAAGTCTATCATGGTTAAAGAGATTGCACGAGATATAATGATATTTCCTGAGACCAATCTGGTGAGCTACTATCTGACAAAAGAAGATACAGCACCAAGATCACTTTCTCCAACCAGACTGGGCTTAAGAGAAGAAAGAATAAAAAGAGGGTCAAGCAGCATTCACAAACAAAATTGGAATCCAGTAAAAAGAATTCTAAATGTAAGTGAAGTAAAGAGTGCAATTGATGATATTGGAGGAACTGATGTGCAAAACAGATACACACTTCAGAGGGAGAATGGAGAAGAACAGAAGGTGACTGATGAAGAAATAGCTGACCAGTTGCATCCTTTAGACATTCTGTTTATGAAGGATCATTATGAAAAGGAAAAGAAAAATAATCAAGAAGTCAGAAGAGCATTAAATGGCATATCAAAGGCTGGAATACTGCTATTTGAAAGAATAGCTTTTTCATACTTTGATCTATGCATAAATTTTGAGCATGTACACAACAAAAAGGTATATGTCAGATCACCAAAGACAAAAGTTCCTTCAGACATAGTAGAAGATGCAAGATCTGGAGACATCATCATACTGACAAATGCAAATAAAGAACAAGATTATGGTGTAATCTTCAGAGATCAGGATGAAAACAAAGCTATGTTCAGAAGTTTTGACATCTGCAAGTACTCAAATCAAACTCTGAGGTATATCTTGAAAACCATGAACAAAAGACAAGAACATCTTCAGAAGATAGAAAAGAACATGGAGGAAAGCAGAAAAGAAATTGAGCAGATGATTGAAGAATGGATTCAAGCAAGAGAATGGTATAAAGACATGTATGTCAGCTGCAACAAATACATCTCCTACAAAAAGAAGCTAAAGACAGGAGATAAGCATAAGAGAGTGAAACTTAACTGAAAGAACTATTTATTTAACTTCTCATCTTTTATGTAATTTGTTTTAACTTCAGTAACTGGTTTATATTTTCAAGTATTATATTTCCACTGTTTGGAAATTTTTCTGTTTATGAGGTAGTTCTTTTTCTTACAATACTTAGGGGGAAACTGTTAGGAAACTTTATTTGTAAGTATTGAAGAAAATCACAATCAACTGTATCTATGAAGAGATCACAGTCCTGAAGATCACGAACTATAAAAAGAAGATCAGATGGGACAACTGGAAAAGCATAGCATCTACTTCAAAGAATTACAAGTTGATCAAGAGCTGAATTGGATTATCAGAAAAGGTCATTTCTGATGGATCTGATGATATTTCTGATGAAATATCATCAGTATCTGACGATTCTGATCATCAAGGATTTTCTGATGATTTGTTCATCAGAATTTCTGATGAAGTGGTTTATCAGAATTTCTGA
The DNA here is from genome assembly GCA_030545235.1 of Helianthus tuberosus. Taxonomy (NCBI): domain Eukaryota; kingdom Viridiplantae; phylum Streptophyta; class Magnoliopsida; order Asterales; family Asteraceae; genus Helianthus; species Helianthus tuberosus. The sequence continues at coordinate 5,272,177 of CM060370.1, forward strand.
TGAAACAACCCACTTGTCTGAAATTGGCTCTGTCCTGCCACAATTACCGAAGCAAGTTGACATTAAATGATATCATGATGAAAAAGGCAACTTGAACGTTGGAATCAATGAATATGTCAATTGGCTACTTTTTGCAGGAATTATTGTATGAATAAACTATTGTTTATTCATACAAGCCGACTATAAATAGAAGGCTCAACCAAGAGAAGCAAAGTGAGTTTGAAGCTTAGCATTCACACATACATCTAAACTCCATTGCTCTCTCCCCCACAGAATTCAAGATTCGTTTGTATTAGATAATAATCTTTCAATCACCTTGTAAACCATTCTTGTTTCAAAGTGATATAAACTTGATAATTCTGTAGGTCTTGTTTCTTGAAAGTCTGATTTCCATTTCCGCACATCTTTTTCACATCTACTGAAATCACTTGCCATATTACGTGAAAAGAAGTTGTTTAGAGCCTGTACTGGGTCTAACACATACGCGTTAGGACTCATACTCGTGAGGTCCCGCCTTAACTAGTATAGTACTATAGCACCCGACGGGGTCTAGTTAGGATGAATAGGAATCGCGGTCGAAGCTCGAGTGACTTAGCTGTAGTATCTGTCTTTATGCATGTATGTTGAGGTATCCCGTTTATGTATTTGGTAATTCGCAGCACTTTTCACCACTTTTACGATACTCTATCAAAACTTGTATACTCGCCAATACTTTTGTATTGACGTTGTTTTAACGTATGTTGCAGGTTAGATCGCTATCTACATCAAACCAAGCTTGGAAGTCTAGAAACTCGCCTAAAATCTAGGTTGTCGGATTTGTATTGTTCGAGAGGACAAGAAATCTGTGATAACTTACGTGATTGTATTATTGTTAGTATGGGATAACAATTGTAATAAATATTATCGCAATATAGTTGTTATGGATTCTCTTGAGCAATCTGATTCGCCTAGTGCCGCGCCCCGATGATTCCGCCATCGGTTGGGGTGTGACAAATTGGTATCAGAGCCATAACTGTAGGGAATTAGGCAAGACTCGACCTAGTCCGGGTCGACGTCTTAGAAATTGACCTAGTCTATAGTCTAAGTACCAACAGGCCGACTCGTACAAAGCCCAGTAGGGTTTGTATTGGGCCTACTCGATACTCTCGATTGAAATTACTAAAAACTACAACTTTGTGTGAACACCGCTTACTACAGCTTCACACGAAGAAGCCTTTCCTAAGGCTGAAATACTACTTAGCCTTTCCTAAGGCTGACACAATGCACATGTTTTCGAAAATACTCGCATATCATAACCGAGTGATCCCGTCGAGACCAGGTGTGAAAGCCAAGAACTCTCGATAGGATTGCTCACTCAGCGCATTTTATAGCACGAGAACCTTTCATCGAGTTAGGAGTGACATCCACATCTCGACGAAAGTCTCCATTTCGAACTCTAGTGGAACTCACGAATTTATTCGAAGAGCATAACCACAACTAGGAACGAAGTTGTTAAGTTAGAGGTGAAACTCGTACCTTAATAAACCGCTGCACTCTTTAAAATGGTTATCAAAAAGCTCCCACCAAGGACTCGACCATGAAAATGACTCAAGCCACGCGATGACTAGGAAGAAAAATGCCATGAGATGCATCCCAGTGGAAGCATGAAGTCTTCTAGGTCAACGCGCGTGCACGAACTTGTTGAATATAGTTGAGTTACCTTGGGTAGTCAACGCCTAAACACCCGAGGCACTCCAAATATTTTACAAAGACTACGACTCGCCGATTATACGTACGATAAACTTGGTTATGCTTTATGTGTTTATTTTACAATTTATCAATTTTCGCTCCCTGTTTTACAAAACGCACAACTCGCGCAACCATCGCAATCTAAAACGAAGACTGAACGTTCGCAACAAAACTAATGCCAAATTACTCGCTTATGCTCTCGCTCACTACCCCTCATCGCGTCCTCGCGTATTCTACATCGATATGTATATAAGTGTAAACTACAACTAACCATATCTAAATACAAACAAATCATTGTGTGAGAACTTAGGAATGTCGTGTCTCCTATGTGGCTCCTATGTGAGATCTATTTATATTGCACGATACAAGTTTTGATCGCGCTCAATCGCGTCGCAAACTCAAAAATCATTATGATCGAATCTCATTCCAAATCACTCTCTGTCTAGATGCCTTCCAACGACTCTACCTCGAGACGAACAACTAGGAGAAGAGCCAAACAAAGCGCCGATAAGAGGATTGCCTCACTTGTGACCAAGGAAGTGGTCAAGCTCATTCCTCGAATTGCCGCTCAAGTGCACTCTCTCAGCAACTCTCGAGCCTCAGAAGACTCCAGGACGGAAGTGCCGCAATCTGTTTTTCTCTACAAACACTTAAAAGCCTGTGACCCGGTGGAATTCACAGGTGAAGAAGGAGTGACTCAACTACTCCAGTGGTTCGATTCTATCAAAGTTACCCTTCGTCAAAGTGGGTGTCCCGGTAGTTTCCGTACTACTTGCGCTACCAGAGTATTTCAATCACGAGCACTCGACTGGTGGACCGCCGAATGTAACAAACGTGGGATCTCCGCAGCTTACGCTCTCTCTTGGGATGAGATGAAAGAGCTCATGAAGAAAGAATACTGCCCTCCCCACGAAGTTCAAAAGCTAGAAAGTGATTTTTGGGAAATCAAGCAAGACGGAAGTGACAATGCTGGCTACACCGCAAGGTTCAAGCAGCTTAGCGTAATCTGCCCAAGTCAAGTCAACACTTCAGAAAAAGCCATTCCTAAGTACATTCGCGGCTTGCCTGAGTGTGTGGGTGATTTTGTCGAAGCTTCACGACCTGCTACCATCGAAGAGACCTACCGTTTAGCCGCCGAGATCAACGACAAACAAGTCTTGGACGGATCCTTCTCCAAGAATCCTGTCAAACAAGCTCATCAAGCAATCATCATCGATTCATCCGGTGATTCTTCCAATGATTCTACCGATGATTCTTCTAAAGATTCCACAGACGATGCCTCTAGCAAATCATCAGACGAATCCGCCGACGGCACCGCATCACCTCAAGAAGCTCAGCCCAGCCACAAAAGAAAGACAATGAGCCCAGACTCTTCAACAACTGGAATAGCACAACCAGAACCTCTCCGAGCAGTTCCAGTTCAATCGAAACGCGCCTACAACGGAACTCATCCCCTGTGTTTCACGTGTACGTATCATCACCCGCCAGAAGCTAACTGTCGCTACTGCGCAAATTGCAACTGGTATGGTCATTTTACCCAGAACTGCCGCACAGGACCGCAACCTTGAGAAACTTCAGCAACAACTGCAGACTCTGCAGAAGTTCTCAACAGCAACGTTACTTTGCTTCTAATGTTGTTGTAATAATACGACTTATCGCCATCGATCTCTTCTATGTGTGGAACTTATTTTATCTTTCGTCGCATGTGGATTCTATTTCTCCCTTATACTCGCACACAGTCTAAATGCTAGCACTATGTACTATATAATGTATTTTACTGTCACGGCCCCCCGACCCGGTTTGACCCGTTTCAGGAGCCGCGGGACAGAAATCCCGTGGTATTTAATTAATTGAGTTTAACAGCGGAAGTTTTCATCAGGATCTTTTTAAAGCTGAAATATTTCCCGATTATTTTATTTCACAACTCGGGATAAAACCCGGTAATTTACAATCTTGAGACTTCACGGAGAAATCTTTTATTTTACAAAACATGTTTCTTTATTTTATCATGAGCCACTTCCTTAAGCTTATAGTGCTTCACGGCACTTTTTCTGGATCATAACAGATCACCTGAAACATGTTTGAAAAAAGTTTTGTCAGCGAGAAATACTGAGTGAATCATTCTATTTACATAAAATGATGCATAGTTATTAATTACAGCATAAGAGCGATTACAATGGTTTCTATCTTATTTTTATCTGGCGCTCTGTCACAATGGTGACAAGTCACAATGGTGACGATGGTCATACCACTATTAGGTCAATGAACCTAAATAGTGATGATTATCCCTAGTAGGTCAATGAACCTAACTGGGAGAAAATTAGTAATGTGCACAATACCCCACTAGCCAGTGATTCAAGATATCCACGACTTAGTCCCTGTAATTATAACTTTTTGAAATAATTTGAGGTATTGTAAAATAGTTGATAAAAAGAGAATGACTCACATTGTAGATTTAATTAGAGTAGAGTCTAGCCTACTGATTAGCCTTTTAACCTAAATTAATAGCAGGCACACAATTCTGGGTTAGTAATCAATACAGCATTTACGATAACTCATGAGATCAAACCCTCACAACGAATGACAAAGTGTGATACTTAAACATCCATCTAATTAACGACGAATGACAAAGCATAAACCCTAATGTGGGCAGCACTTAAACATCCATTGGATATTTTAATCAATTGGACCTTGAATCGTATCAGCGATCGAGTTATTACCCTGATTGCGGCGTCGATTAGTGATCCATGTGTGTTAATTGTGGTAAACAGAGCATAACTCAGTGTATATTTGTAATTTGATCGTCGAACGAATAACAGAATGCAAGTGCCAGGCCCTTCTATTTATACCCAAAATTTGCACCTCCCGCTAGTCGCGGAAGAATCCGCGGTACGTGCCGCGTATCGCCTGGGGTGTCAAAGTAGGGTAGGCCTGCTTCGTCACCTATCTAGCCCTGATGAGTCGACGTTGCATGAAAATTCTATTTCGACAGCATTTTATAAGGATAATCGTTAATAGGGTTTTACCCCCCTTGAGTTTTAGGGGCCCTGATTCTAATTCCAATTATTCTGAAAATTTTAGGGTTTGTGCAGAATCACTTGGGTGTCTCAATTAGGGTTTCCTATTGGACAATTAAAATAATAAATATGACTTTTGATGAGAGTTGTTACATTCTCCCCACCTTAATAAAAATCTCGTCCTCGAGATTTATTGGAATAATTGAGGATACTTTTGTTTCATTTTTTATTCCAGTTCCCAAGTGTATTAGGGTCCTATCTTTGAATCCCACTTTTCTTGAACTAACACTAATCGTTTTTTTTTTGGAATAAATAAGTATATCGTCGATGAAGACAATTACAAATTTATTCAAATATGGTTTACAGATCCTATTCATTATGTCCATGAATGCTGCAGGTGCATTCGTTAATCCGAAGGACATGATGGTAAACTTGTAATGACCATACCTAGTTCTGAAAGCAGTTTTAGGTATGTCTTCCTCTTGTACTTTCAATTGATGATATCCGGAATGTAAGTCGATCTTAGAAAAATATCTATCTCCCTGGAATTGATCAAATAGATCATTAATTCTAGGTAATGGGTATCGATTCTTAATTGTAACCTTATTCAATTTCCTATAATCAATACACTTTCTCATCGAACCATCCTTTTTCTTAACAAACAACACTGGTGCCTCCCACGAGGATAAACTAGGTTGTATGAAACCTTTACTTAATAATTTATCTATCGGTGTAGTTCTTGGGATTGGCTGAATCCTAAATTCTACCCCCCTATCTGGTGGTAACCCTAGTAACTCTTCTGGGTATTCTGAAACTACAGAAATTTTCTTAAGTTCTTTATCTTTAGTATTAATGATTACTGAAATCATATATACTATTCCTTGCTTTCGTTCATAATTAGCAACTTTCATTACTGATATGAACTTCATGGCTTATCTCCGGTAAACATTATTACTTCTCCAATGGTTGCACAATTTTCTATGGAATTCTTATCACAGATAATTTGAGCATGGTTGTTTACTAACCATTCCATTCTTAACACAACATCGAATTCAACTAATTTCATAGATAATAGGGTTGCAGAAAATTTATGACTTAAAAGTTCTATTTCTACGTTTTGCAGAACCTTATTTATTTTTAAATGAATTCCCATCTGCCGTTTCTACTGTAGAAATTTGCCTAATGCTGGTTAAAGGTAAGTTAAGAGTTTGGCAGAATGAAGTATTTCTAAAACTTTGGTTTGCACCAGATTCAAATAATACTTTTGTGTAAACGTTGTGAACTAAGAACGTACCAGCTACCACATCTGGAATGAGCTCTGCTTCCTGAGCAGTCAGTTGGAAGGCTCTTACATTCCTTTTTGCTCCTTCTGCAGGTTTGGCTTTATTGTCAGATGGTTTGTTCAGTTTTGGACAATCTGGCCTAAGATGTCCAGCTTCTCCACAGTTGTAGCAGACTGAAAATTTCTTCCTCCTGCAGTCTTCTTCTTGATGCCCCAGAATTTTGCTAAAATTGCAATATCCTTTGCATCTTCCAAAATGCTTCCTTTTGCAAAAATTGCAAAATGGGCTAGTGGAAGATTGCCCATTCCCTCCTCTCTTGAAATTGTTATGGTTACCCGGACGGAATCCTTGGGTAATCTTTTGGGCTACTTCCTTCCTTCTATTTTCTTCTCTTGTCCGTACTAATTCGTCGGTCAGAGTATTGGCTAAATCTACTGCATCATCAATCGTGCGAGGTTTCGCAGCCTTGACGATATTATGGATTTCGGCAATCAATCCCCAAATATAACGAGAAATAAGTACCGGCTCTGGCGAAGCCAGGGTTGGTACCACTCGAGCATACTCGAAGAATGTTGAAGTATACCCTCGACAATCTACATCCACCATCCGGTGGGTTAGAAACTTATTTGTCATTTGTTCCTTTTCATACTCGGGACAGAATTTTCTTTCTACAAGACTCTTAAATTCTTCCCATTTCATGGCATAAGCCCTATTTCTTCCTTTTGCTTGTAACACTGTATTCCACCATTCTAGCGCCCCTTCTTTGAAAAGGTTTGACGCGTACATGACCTGATCATCCTGAGCACATTTACTTATGGCAATTACTGCCTCGGTTTTCTCTAACCAACGCAGTGCCGCAGTCGCTCCTTCATTGCCTGCAAACTCAGTGGGTTTACACGCAAGAAATTCTTTGTAAGTGCACCAGGCTTTGCAACTTTCATTTTCTTAGGGAGCGGAGCTTGTCGTGGTTCATTCTCATGATTAGTATGATTATTTCCTCCGTTTATGCTATTACTGAAGTTATCTTCAGAAATACGTTTGCTAGGAACGATTTGTTGTGGTTCTATTGGATTTTTAACAGCAGCAACGATTGCTGGAATAGCGTTGGCTATCCCTTGAGCAACTATTGCTGGAATAGCGTTGGCTATCCCTTGAGCAACTATATTTTCTATATCCTGCCTAGTCATATATTGATCCCCCGGTTGTTGCTCAGATTGATTAATCTCATTAACTGGTTCATTATTAGCGTTTTCCATCTGATAACTAATTTATAGATAAATAATAGTATAAAAGAAATAATCCAATGTCACAATTAATTGCACATAATCACGTAAACGAATATACAAACAAAATTGTAAATTTTCTAAAATTTCATTTGTTTTATAGATTATATTATGCTTCTATATACACTCGTTTTATTATTTTACACATACTGATTTTACTATTACTATTACACAACCACAGTTTCATAAATCCCCTATCCTTTGTCAGATGATATTCTAGTAACGGCGTTCCCTTTCATCGTATTTCCAGGAGATCTGTCCCCCAATCTCTTGGATCCTATTCCCAGCATCCATTAGTTCTTCACCAAAGTGGTGGAGTTCAACCATATTCTCGTTACTCATTGGTGGATTTGGTAAAGGTTCTGGATTGCACTGAGGAAAAAGCTTATAGGGATTGTTTTGTAACTATATTTCATTAGTCAACCATTCGTCTATTTGCGAGTGGATTGAAGGGTTTGGAATAGCTGGTTCTAAGTTCATTGGTAGTTGTGTTTCAAGAGAGTGAATAAAAACATTTTCATTAACAGGCTTAATAGTATTATAGCTTGTCAATATAAAATCTAGCTCTTCCTGAGATGGTAACCCCTCAATTTGCCTAGAGCTTTCCCCAATTTCCATTTTCTTAGGCTTGGGTTTCTCGAGAGGTAAAGCGTTGAATTCTATAGGTTCTTCTATGTCTGGTATATACCTATTGAAATCTCTGGAAACCTCTATTCTTACTGGATAGAGATTTAAATTCTGAAGAGCGTCAGACAAGTCACTCATGCTGTTATGCAAAATACACACCATTACTAATTATAACAAAATTTTTATAGAAAACCTTTAAATATTATTCCAGACTGTGTAACTACAAAACAACTGAAAATTAAAACACACTAGGTTTTATTTATAAATTTATTTATTTACTGAATAAGGTTTCTAGACTGTAGATAATAAAGGTAATAAAATTTGGGTCAAATTATTTAAGGATTTGCATTAATTGCTACATTTGCTAGCATATAAAGATCTGCCCATACTGTACACAATTAGTCAGATAATAAAACACATAATCACAAAATAGCAATTAATAAAAATTAAGTATTTTCTAAATACTTAATTGGCTTAAATCAGTGGCTCGATCAGTGCCTCTGATACCACCTTTTACTGTCACGGCCCCCGACCCGGTTTGACCCGTTTCAGGAGCCGCGGGACAGAAATCCCGTGGTATTTAATTAATTGAGTTTAACTGCGGAAGTTTTCATCAGGATCTTTTTAAAGCTGAAATATTTCCCGATTATTTTATTTCACAACTCGGGATAAAACCCGGTAATTTACAATCTTGAGACTTCACGGAGAAATCTTTTATTTTACAAAACATGTTTCTTTATTTTATCATGAGCCACTTCCTTAAGCTTATAGTGCTTCACGGCACTTTTTCTGGATCATAACAGATCACCTGAAACATGTTTGAAAAAGGTTTTGTCAGCGGGAAATACTAAGTGAATCATTCTATTTACATAAAATGATGCATAGTTATTAATTACAGCATAAGAGCGATTATAATGGTTTCTATCTTATTTTTATCTGGCGCTCTGTCACAATGGTGACAAGTCACAATGGTGACGATGTTCATACCACTATTAGGTCAATGAACCTAAATAGTGATGATTATCCCTAGTAGGTCAATGAACCTAACTGGGAGAAAATTAGTAATGTGCACAATACCCCACTAGCCAGTGATTCAAGATATCCACGACTTAGTCTCTGTAATTATTACTTTTTGAAATAATTTGAGGTATTGTAAAATAGTTGATAAAAAGAGAATGACTCACATTGTAGATTTAATTTGAGCAGAGTCTAGCCTACTGATTAGCCTTTTAACCTAAATTAATAGCAGGCACACAATTCTGGGTTAGTAATCAATACAGCATTTACAATAACTCACAAGATCAAACCCTCACAACGAATGACAAAGTGCGATACTTAAACATCCATCGAATTAACGACGAATGACAAAACATAAACCCTAATGTGGGCAGCACTTAAACATCCATTGGATATTTTAATCAATCGGACATTGAATCGTATCAGTGATCGAGTTATTACCCTGATTGCGGCGTCGATTAGTGATCCGTGTGTGTTAATTGTGGTAAACAGAGCATAACTCAGTGTATATTTGTAATTTGATCGTCGAACGAACAACAGAATGCAAGTGCCAGGCCCTTCTATTTGTACCCAAAATTTGCACCTCCCGCTAGTCGCAGAAGAATCCGCGGTACGTGCCGCGTATCGCCTGGGGTGTCAAAGTAGGGTAGGCCTGCTTCGTCACCTATCTAGCCTTGATGAGTCGACGTTGCATGAAAATTCTATTTCGACAGCATTTTATAAGGATAATCGTTAATAGGGTTTTACCCCCCTTGAGTTTTAGGGGCCCTGATTCTAATTCCAATTATTCTGAAAATTTTAGGGTTTGTGCAGAATCACTTGGGTGTCTCAATTAGGGTTTCCTATTGGACAATTAGAATAATAAATATGACTTTTGATGAGAGTTGTTACATTTACCCCTATTATGCGTTCTTGAGATAAGATACGATAAACGTGCAAGAATCAAATTAATCATGGGTGCACACGGGGATTATTTTGGTTAGTGCACGGAGATCGTAGTGAGTTTCAATGATGCCTTAACGTTCAGGGCATGATTAAGCGTAGTTGATACGCCGCTGGTACTTCCTATATATAAGCGTCTTGACCATGTCTGACGAAGTGTGGCACCTATCCACGGAGCAGAGGCGCATGGTTTAAACACGAAGGTGTTTCGCTCTGCCAACTGAATTTTTGTGAAGAAAGTGTCGTGTGCAGTTGGAACGTAGACCTATTACACTATTGATAGATTCGACACACTAAACTATACAATCGCAAGGCGTAACAATCTCAATCACAACTCAAGGCGTGCAATCGACAGACTTTTCGTAAGTCAACACGCTTACTGTTTTGGTCAAAAATCACCTAAGCAATTTAGTGATCAAATTAGTTAAGTGAGGTAGTGTGCTAGAAAGTGTATTGAAAATGTGCTTGTTAAGTTGTTTAGAAAATCAGTATTCAGGATACGGCTCAGGATATTGAGCTGTATCTATGATTAAACTATGAGCAAAAGTAAAGTAAACGACACGAGATGTACGAGGAAAGCCCTTGATCAATCTAGATCGACGGCATAAAACCTCGGGAGCTGACAATCGCAGCTGCCTTGTTCTTCTATTGCTTCAAATATCAGGATACAGTGCAGGATGTGGTGCGGATCGACTATGTGTTACAACGAAATTTGAATACAAGTGTGGTGTTTGCAATGAGCTAGAGAGTGAAAGTATTCGAGAGTGTAAGTGAAGATTGTGTGCCTTAAACTGATCCGCCCCCATCTATTTATAGTAAAGATAATGTAACAAACTACCCTAAACTTCCGGGATCCACCGAATATTCCTTAATCGAACGTTGTAGACCTGGTCTTTCGGGTTCAACGTCTCTCCTTCAACAAACACGTCCGAGTCTTGAGGAGAAGAAGTCCACTTGACCGTTAGCAAGTCTCAGCCTTTAACATGCACGTGGTTAATTCAATAAACCTCAGGATATCACCCAAGATGTTAGCAATATCCTCTTCCAGCATCCTGGTCACAAATAAACAAATAAAGGCAGGATATTGGTCAGGATATGTATGCTTAGAAAATGAGCCATAACAATTGTCCCCAAATATATCGGTTGGGATACCAATCCAACGGATATATTTCAAAAATCTTATCCCATAACTCAAGGCATTTAAAACGAAGCGACGATCAAGATCACATCGTAACTTCCAACGCGTTTTTTACTCAATGGAGATCCACAATTCCCCTATATCTTCTCTTTTCTTGTTTGAAAAGCAGATATCTTCAACAGAACCTTCAGGTAATTCTCCATTTCTGATTTTCTTCCTGTCAATTTACTTCACCTTACTTGCAATGGATGCCGAGACCTTCACCCAGCAGAATCTCCTAAAAAATCCCGAAAAGGAGATCTGCGCTTTTGACAACGCAGATATTGCAGCTTTAAGAGCCTCCGGCGCTTTCCCTGACAACACGGTCTTTAGACCATTCGATCGGTCAATCCGATCGGATGTTTCTTCCACCGAATGGGTTTGTTTTCCAGCATATCCTTTTTCATTAGGTCTTCGATACCCTTTTCCTGAATTCATGATGCAATTCTTTCGAATTACCGGCATCTCTTTCGCTCAAACCATGCCCAGGGTTTGGAGAGTACTAATTGTACTTAACCAAATCAAAAACCTCCATTGTTCCAACCTCCGCATCGAGGATTTACCTATTGCTTATCGCCTCCGATCCCATGGCTCTAGCCTATTCTTGCTCTTCTCGACCTCCAGCAAACCCCTGATTCTCAAAGCCACCAAAAACGAAGACGGATGGCAACGCAAATTTTTCTTTGTCAAACGAGACTCCATTGCTGAGGGTGCCAACCTTCCGGTGGAGTGGTTAACCACCGGTAGGGTCATAAATATTCTCATAGACCATTTAATTTTTTTCTTTTATTAATATCCTTCTTTTCGATCTTTATGCAGTGAACTTCAAGGAAGTCGCTCCCCCTACCGCCGAGTCAGAAGAAAGAATCAATACTGTTTACCGGTTACCTGCAATAGACAGGACTTTCACCACACACGTCCCGAGTTCCAGCCAATACTCGTCATCCGAAATGTCTGGTAAGGATTACTTTCAAAATAATTAGTCAAGACAGTATAATAATAAAACGAAGAGTAAAACTTTTCCCTTTATGCAGCACCGGCCAAGATCCCTGAAGTCTTTGACCTCGATGAATTGGATAGTTATTCTGATCAGATCCAGGTCAAGAAAGAACCTAGCCCCAAGACCACAGCTACATCCAAACCCAGCAGCTCCAAAGCCATCATTATTCCCAAACCTTCACCGGCTACCAAGCCCCGAAGTTCAAGTTCCCGCAAAAGGAAAGAACCTGATTCCTCTGACACATTTCCTTATGAGAAGCACGGGTTCATTGAAGCTAGCGGGTTTATGACTTCTTTTCTTAACCAGGTTAGTATTCTCATATCATATCCTGCAATTTACATTATTATCAAAGATTTATCAATATTAATACTTATCGTCTTACCTTTGTAGGGTCTTGAGCGTTTGGTTAACTTATATCAAGAATCCTGCAAGCTCAACAAGACGCTTGAAACCAAACTAAAGGAAGCTGAAATCACAATCTCCGATCAAGGCATGATCGCAGCCGCCAAATCTCGTCATTATGAGCAGAAATTTAAAGCCATGACTCAAGAACACCAAGCCGCTCTCAACAAAGCTACTCTTCAAGCCCAGACCGATCTCGAAGCTGCCCACATGCAGTACGAACGGGATATGGTCAGCTACCGGGAAAGCCTCAAAAGTTCCGTCGTCATTTCTCTTCTCCAAGCCAGGTTGAAGATGGCCCACGAAGCCAAAACATTAGGTTTTGAATGCCCTTCTTGGGATGTCGGTGCTTGGGAGACCAAGCTAAAGAACCTCGGAGGTACCTCTTCCAAATCAGCTGTCGAAGAACCTTCCCAAGCAGTTGAAAAAGCAACTGATGCTGAGAAGGATGCTGAGGCGGATCCCAAGGCGGATGTTGCTGAAACCACTATGGACGAAGAAGGCACTACCCCCTAGAGCTCATTTCCTTTAAATTATTCGAACAATTTTATGTTTTTATGAACAATTTTTATTTCTGTATCGAAACAATTTGATAGCCGAAGGTGGATGGGTCCTGGGTTTCAGGATGAAACCTTCGGTTATCAACCAGTATTGATTGCTTCAAGAATAATTTTGTTTTTCCTAAGTATAATTCTTAGCCTTGCAAAAAAATATTATATTGCTATCTTATGAAAATATCCTGATCAATATGCTCAGCGATATATTGTAAAAACTTTTTATTAGATAGAACTTCCAAATGCTCGTTCAACTTTGTAGAAAGCTTGTTGGAAAACAACCTATTTTTCCAAAACCAGTTTTCGATAATACTTAAATGATCAAAGTTCCAGACTAATACTAACTTCAAACACCTTAATCAAATATCCTGAAAAGGACTTTGAGAATATATCAGGATACTTATAGTGTTACTAAAAATTTAGACGATGTTTACAAAGGAAAGATCATACCAGAAATAGGATATAAACCTATTACCAAACTTCAATCCCTTTGCAACTCTTCCAATGAAGGTGTCCCCTGTGCTAGGTACTTAGTGCATTAGCCTCATCCTTTTAGCTTTACATCACCACCTTGGTAGGAATGTCCCCTGTGTACAATGTCTTCAAATACTTTAGAAATCTTCTGAATGTCAGTTTCCATTGTATAGGCAATTTTTTACGTCCCAAGGGTAAAACCCAAGGATGTACTGAGATAAATCCCTTGTATCCTGGGGAAAATCCCAAATTTTCATGCGCTACAGGCGGGAGTGTATAAACTCCAAGACTTAGAAAGGTGAAAACCTTTAAACCTTAGAGAGTATGAAAATACCCTTTCGTGAGAGAGGGTGATCAATCCTCATATACCTTTAGGATTCAGGATATAGCCAACAGTAACGAAATTGTCAGCCACTTTTACATGGACTGGTCCCGCCACCTTGAACTATCCCTGAATAACTTGCGCTCCAGGCGGGGTGTTTAAACCCAATTCGGAAGAAAGGTGAATACCTTTAAACCTGTGAAGGGATCAGTATCCCTTAAACGTGAGAGAGGGGGCTAATCCTCTAATCTTTCGAGTTATCCTGAGTACATATCCTGGAGCTATATCCTGAAACATATCTTGCAAAACAATTGTAAACTAAGGTGGGTGTTAGCTTGGCTAACACCCCTCCGATGCTTAAGTCAGTATTGGATTACAAAGAATAAATTAAACCAAACATATTTAAAAAAGGTAGAATTCATACCATCCTCAGTTAGAAATTGAATTCTAAACTCACTTGAAATAGAGCTTAAGGTGTATAGCATTCCAAGATCTCGGTAGCATATCCCCCTCCATATTCTTGAGTCTGTATGCTCCTTTCCCTGCTTCTGATTCAACTTCGTATGGTCCTTCCCATTTTGGAGCTAACTTGCCATCGGCAGGATTAGTAGTATTCTGAAAAGCCTTTCTTAACACCCAATCTCCAACCTTAAATCTTCTGGTCCTAATATTCTTGTTATATGCCCTGGATATTCTCTGTTGATATGCCGCCATCCTTAGCCTTGCCGCATCTCTCTTTTCATCTATAGTGTCTAAATCCTGACTCAAGGCTTCAGGATTCGGCTCAGGATCATTTAGGGTAGATCTTGCAGTAGGTATTGTCATTTCCGTTGGAATCATTGCCTCTGCTCCAAATACCAAGGAAAATGGGGTTTGGCCTGTTGCATTCTTTACCGTTGTCCTATCAGCCCACAAAACAAAGGGTAATTCTTCTGCCCATCTTCCTTTTTTGGCTCCAAGCCTTTTCTTTAAGTTATTGACAATTATCTTATTTGAGGATTCTGCTTGTCCATTCGCTTGAGGATGTACTAGAGTAGATGTTACCATTTTGATTCCCCAACTCTTGCAAAAGTCAGTAGCTCTCTTGCTTATAAACTGAGAACCATTGTCACAGATTATTTCGGCTGGTACTCCGAATCTGGTCAGGATATTCCTCTTTATGAAGGATACTACTTCTTGGTCTCTAACTTGAACAAATGCTTCCGCTTCAACCCACTTAGAGATATAGTCCGTCATTGTTAGCATAAAAACTTTTCCTCCCGGAGCTTTTGGTAGCTTTCCCACTATATCCATACCCCACTTCATAAATGGCCAAGGGGAAACAATAGGATATAATGGTTCAGCAGGTTGATGCAGTATGTTACTATGTCTTTGACATGCGTCACATTTTCGAGCATATTCTGCGGCATCTTTTCTCATTGTTGGCCAATAATATCCTGTCCTTAATACTTTTGAGAATAACGACCTGCCCCCAGTATGGTTACCACAATCCCCTTCATGTATATCCTGAAGTACTTCTTTGGCTTCAGGATCCTCCAAGCACCTCAAATACGGTCCTGCAAGAGATTTCTTGTATAAAATATTATTTATAATAGTGAATCGTGATACCTTCATCCTAAATGCCTTAGGATTTTCATTTCCAGGGATGTGTCCTTCTTTGAGATATCTCATGATTGGAGCCATCCAGGATTTAGGATCCTCTTCAGGATGCTCTGCTCCAGGATCCTGAATACCCGCTACTTCTTTATACTGAGGATTCGTTGCAGGATATAAGACATGTAATATTGGTATTTGGGTCCCTTCAGGTATCCTGATCGATGATCCCAAATTTGCTAAGGCATCCGCTTCAGCATTATCCTCCCTTGGTACCTGTTCAAGTATAAAAACATCGAAATATCCTGCTAATTTTTTGAGAATATCGAGATATTCGATTAATTTCTCACTCTTAACTGCATAGGATCCATTAAAATGGTTAGTAATTAATAAAGAGTCAACATATACTTGCAGATTTTTGATACTCATACTCTTAGCCAATTCTAATCCTGCAATTAAAGCTTCATATTCTGCCTCATTATTAGTAGCAGGAAATTCACACCTAATAGCCTGGGGTAATATGTCCCCCTGTGGCGATTTTAGTAGTATTCCTAATCCTACTCCTCTTACATTAGATGCACCATCAGTATATAATGTCCAGGATCCTGAGGATTCTCCTAACTGTTGAACTTCTAGGTCTACCTCGTCCTGAATGTCACTACTAAAATCAGCCACAAAGTCAGCTAAAGCCTGAGACTTTATGGCATTTCTAGGTTCATATACTAAATCATAAGCACTTAACTTTACTGACCACTTGGCCATCCTGCCTGACATCTCTGGTTTCCTAAGCACATTTTTGACAGGATAATTTGTTTTAACATGTATCCTATGTGTCTCGAAATAATGCCTAAGCTTTGTCGATGCCATGACTAGAGCTAATATTAATTTTTCTAAATGAGAATACCTAGTTTCAGCATCTAACAAACTTTTACTAACATAATAAACATGATATTGCTGACCTTCATGGTCTTTTATAAGAACGGCACTTACAGCATTCCCTGATACAGCAAGGTATAGGGATAGTGGTTCACCATTTTCAGGCTTCATCAATAGAGGTGCGGTTGAGAGATATCGTTTCAAATCCTGCAGGGCTGCTTCATGCTTCTCCCCCCATTCGAATCTTTTGTTCTTCTTCAGGATATCATAAAAGTCTTTGCATTTCTCTGAGGATCTCGAGATAAACCTGTTTAAAGCTGCTACTCGGCCTGTCAATCTTTGTACGTCCTTCATATTTGAGGGTGATTTTATATCCAGGATAGCTTTGATCTGCTCTGGGCTTGCTTCTATCCCCCTTTTTGTCACCATATACCCAAGAAACTTTCCTGCCCCCACTCCGAAATGGCATTTAGCAGGATTTAGGTTCATGTTGTATTGATCCAGGATATCAATTGCTCCCTTGATATCCTGGAGGTGATCCTCCGCCTTTTTAGATTTCACCACCATATCATCGATATATACCTCCATGGTGTCCCCCAGTTTATCTTTGAACATCATGTTTACCAATCTTTGGTATGTTGCACCTGCATTTTTCAAACCAAAAGGCATAGCTGTATAACAATAAATACCTGTTGGTGTCATGAAGGCAGTATCCTCCTGGTCAGAAGGCTCCATTTGGATCTGTTGAAATCCTGAGGATGCGTCCATGAAGGTCAGCATTTCATGCCCGGCAGTGGCATCTACCATTGCATCAATGTGGGGAAGAGGAAATGGGTCTTTAGGACAAGCTTTGTTCAAGTCTGTGTAGTCTACACAAACTCTCCATTTCCCATTTTTCTTCTGTACCACAACCACGTTTGCTAGCCACCTTGGGAATTTAACCTCTCTGATCATCCTGGACTTCAATAATCTCTCAACTTCCTCTTGGATAATCGTATTCCGCTCAGGAGCAAACTTCCTTCTTTTCTGCTGAACATGCTTAAATGATTTATCAATTCCAAGCTTGTGAGTGATGATGTCTTTGGATATGCCTGTCATATCCTCATGCTTCCATGCAAACGTTGACATCCTGCATTTCAAAAAGTTAATTAATTGTTCTTCAATATCCTGAGGGATATTGGTCCCTACGAGCACCGAAATATCGGAATTATCCTGGTCCAGGATAATTTTCTTCACATCCTGCTCCGGATCCTCCACGATATCTTGGGCCCGCGTCTTTAATTGCTATGCTGCACTAGGTTTGGTTGAGGATTTCATCGAGGATGAGTAGCATTCTTTCGCCTCCTGCTGATCGCTATCAACTTTGACAACTCCCCAAGGGGTAGGTATCTTGATGCATTGGTGATATGTTGATGGCACGGCCTTCATATCGTCAATCCACGGTCTTCCCAGTATGATGTTATAGCAGGATAGAGAATCCATCACACAGAAACGTTGTATCGAGTTGACTCCGTCAACGTATACTGGCAACTTTATCTCTCCCACTGTGTTTCTAGCCTCTCCACTGAACCCAACAAGCACAGTAGACTTTGAAGTGATATCCATCGGAGATACATTCATTCTCTTCAGAGTCTCTAGTTGGATTATGTTGACGGAGCTGCCATTATCAACCAGTATCCTGCGTACAAAATGGTTAGCCATATATAACATTATTACCAGAGCATCATGGTGGGGATCCTGGACAGTATCCCTGTCATCAGCATCAAAAGTGATCACTTTGTCAGTTGTGAGGGTAGTCATCCTGACAGGTTTTTCTCCCCTTTCGGCCTTAGCTTCCTTTGCATGTCTCTTTGCTGCCGAGTACGAAGTTCCATAAATGTCGGATCCTCCTGAAATGAAGTTGATTATCTTGGCATCCGCGGGAGGTGATGCTGCTCGCTCAGGATCTTTCTCAGTATCCTGGCCCTTATTCTTCTTTCTCCCCAAGAGATCTTTCAGATATCCCTTGCTTAATAGATAGCTTATTTCTTTCCTTAGAGCAATGCAATCCTCAGTTACATGTCCGAAATCTTCGTGGAAAGCACACCATTTTGACTTATCTTTCGAGTCAGCCTTTTGTTGATTCTTCCGAGGCCACCTAGCCTTGTCTCCTAGACCCTGCATGGCATACATCAATTCAGGAATGTTAACAGAAAAACAATATTCAGACAACTCAGGATACTCTTCAGGATCCTCATCTTCGACAGCATTCACTCTCTTGTTCTCATTTCTACCATATGGCTTAGGCCGATATGACTTGAATGAGGATTCTGACTTCCTGTTAGTTGACTCATAAGTGTTGGATGAGTTCATTCTCTCTTGCATCTTCCTGTCATCTTCCAGACGGATATATCTCAAAGCCCTGTTACGAGCTTCGTCGAGATTCCTGCAGGGATTCATTACAAGATCCTGATAGAACTGAGAATCCTTTTGTAATCCCATCTTAAAAGCTTGCACAGCTGTTGCAACATCAAGGTGAGGAATGTCCAGGGATTCCCGGCTGAACTTGTTCACGTAATCCCTAAGGGATTCTTGAGGTCCCTGTGTTATCCTGTAGAGATCACTTGTTAATTTTTCAAAGCTTCTACTACAAGAAAACTGACTATTAAATAAATTTACTAAGTGAGCAAAAGATGTAATCGAATGCGGAGGAACATTCAAGAGCCACTTTAAGGCTGATCCTGTTAAGGTTGAACCAAAACCCTTACACAAGCATGCTTCCTTGAGATCTGGAGGGATAGGGTTAATCTCCATTCTTTCCCTATACTGGGCAATATGCTCCTCAGGATCCGTAGTTCCGTCGTAAAGCTTCATGTTGGGGGTTTGAAATCTCTTTGGGATCTCAGCATCACAAATAGGATGTGCAAAACGAGATATCTTATGGCTGTCTTGGGACACTTCCGGGATCGGCTGGACCACCCCAGGTACACTGGATATCATGTCCTTCAACTTTTGAAGTTCCCTAGTAAGTGCTGATGTCATACCTGTATCCTGCAAAGATCCACTATTGTTAGTAGCATAAGTATTATTATTATTTGACACGTTACCCGTTGGAGGATTTTGCCCATATCCTGAAGCATATCCTGAGCTCCTCATGGTTGACATCCTGACCGAGGAGGGTATTTCAGGAGTATGATTCTGAGGAAGGCTGGGCACAATATTCCCCCTGTTATCCTCAGTATACATAGCTGAACTAAAGTTCAACGTTCTGGGATGTAATGGAGTGACATTATCCTCAGCAGATCTGCTCGAGCCAGAATTCAGGAGTTGTATTTCCCTTAAAAGCATTTGGTTTGTTTCCTGTTGCTGCCTCATTTGTTCCTGCACACTTCCAAATAAAGTAAGAATTTCATCATTAGAAGCTAGAACGGGAGCAGATTCCTGAACACTGCGAGTAGGGATAATATCCTGAGGTCGTGAAGAGGCTGGCATCCTTGGAGGAGGTGGTGGAAGCACCGAACCAGTAGTAGCAGAAGTCATAGCAGACACAGTAGAGGAACTCATGTTTGATCTTGAGGCTATTATGGACAATGTGGCAAAAAGTTTTGAAAATAGAAAGCCGATTAGCGATTTCACAAAAAAATTTAGTAAAGAGAGCACCACTTGCCCCACGGTAGGCGCCAAATTGTTTTGGTCAAAAATTACCTAAGCAATTTAGTGATCAAATTAGTTAAGTGAGGTAGTGTGCTAGAAAGTGTATTGAAAATGTGCTTGTTAAGTTGTTTAGAAAATCAGTATTCAGGATACGGCTCAGGATATTGAGCTGTATCTATGATCAAACTATGAGCAAAAGTAAAGTAAACGACACGAGATGTACGAGGAAAGCCCTTGATCAATCTAGATCGCCGGCATAAAACCTCGGGAGCTGACAATCGCAGCTGCCTTGTTCTTCTATTGCTTCAAATATCAGGATACAGTGCAGGATGTGGTGCGGATCGACTATGTGTTACAACGAAATTTGAATACAAGTGTGGTGTTTGCAATGAGCTAGAGAGTGAAAGTATTCGAGAGTGTAAGTGAAGATTGTGTGCCTTAAACTGATCCGCCCCCATCTATTTATAGTAAAGATAATGTAACAAACTACCCTAAACTTCCGGGATCCACCGAATATTCCTTAATCGAACGTTGTAGACCTGGTCTTTCGGGTTCAACGTCTCTCCTTCAACAAACACGTCCGAGTCTTGAGGAGAAGAAGTCCACTTGACCGTTAGCAAGTCTCAGCCTTTAACCTGCACGTGGTTAATTCAATAAACCTCAGGATATCACCCAAGATGTTAGCAATATCCTCTTCCAGCATCCTGGTCACAAATAAACAAATAAAGGCAGGATATTGGTCAGGATATGTATGCTTAGAAAATGAGCCATAACAATTGTCCCCAAATATATCGGTTGGGATACCAATCCAACGGATATATTTCAAAAATCTTATCCCATAACTCAAGGCATTTAAAACGAAGCAACGGTCAAGATCACATCGTAACTTCCAACGCGTTTTTTACTCAATGGAGATCCACAATGCCCCTATATCTTCTCTTTTCTTGTTTGAAAAGCAGATATCTTCAACAGAACCTTCAGGTAATTCTCCATTTCTGATTTTCTTCCTGTCAATTTACTTCACCTTACTTGCAATGGATGCCGAGACCTTCACCCAGCAGAATCTCCTAAAAAATCCCGAAAAGGAGATCTGCGCTTTTGACAACGCAGATATTGCAGCTTTAAGAGCCTCCGACGCTTTCCCTGACAACACGGTCTTTAGACCATTCGATCGGTCAATCTGATCGGATGTTTCTTCCACCGAATGGGTTTGTTTTCCAGCATATCCTTTTTCATTAGGTCTTCGATACCCTTTTCCTGAATTCATGATGCAATTCTTCGATATCTTCATCGCCTATCGCCATCGACATTTGTGTTATCTGTATTATCTGCGTCATGTTAGCACACACGACCTCGCTTCACGAGACGAAACTAATAGGGCTAAGACATGGTGGTGTTTTAGCCGTAACAGCAGACTTTCATGGAAAAAGGCCATGTGGGCTAATGTTAGTTAAAATTGTAGTGTTGTTAAACCCAATCGAATCGCATGTCTCCATCGCTTGCAACGCACCGACTGTCACTTATCACTCGACGGTTGTCGCTTTCACTTGACGCTATCGCTCATCGCTTTACGTGTGTCGCTTATCACTTTTCACTTATCATCACCGCTTTCGCTTATCATGTTAGGTTGTGATATTAATCGATTATTACCTCACTTGTATCGCTGAACTGAGATTCAAAAACGACTTCATCGCTCAGTTCGCCCAGTCGAGACTTAATCCAACCCTTCCCGTTTGGATCAAGTCATCGCAATTCTGTCGGTACTATGTCGACACGGATGACACTGCCTCACGAGACGGAAGCCATATGAATAAAACATGGTGGATACGCTGCTGGTACTTCCTATATATAAGTGTTTTACCCATATTGTGGAACTTTCGTGGGAAGGTGCCATGCGGGGCCGACCCTAAATTAAATTTTCGATATAACTAAAAAAGGCTTTGTTTACGCCAATTTAAAAAAAACGACCTTTTCTTGCAAAACCTTTCTAAGAACTAATCAAAATCTTTGTGCAATACGAGATTTTCATGAGACATTGGTGTGACAGTCGACTCAAGTCAATGTCGTGTGGCGAGAAAATTTCGTAAAACGAGTTTTAATCACTTTGAAATCTTTTAGTAACCTAACAAAACCCTTCTCATCATGCGGGTGTGAACATCGCTACAGTTAACGCCGCACCGCGAGAAAATTTTCTTAAACAAGTTTTTCCAAATTAATCGACTTTTCAAAAGTCCAAAACGCTTTAGAATCGCATTCTTGTGAGTGTTATCGCCTTTTAATCATGCGGATCGCCTTAACTCGTCGCTCTCTTTAGTCTTCGCAATGCCCCCGCATGTGTATACTCAATCGATCGCTCGCTGACTCGTCGCTTTTAATCGCTACCTTCGTTCGCATCAACTCTCGCGACCCTTCTTGTGGATTAATTTCGGGACGAAATTTCCTAAAGCAGGGGAGACTGTAACAACCCACACTTTCGTGCGTTGTTACTAGTCGTTATACTCGTTACGCCTAGCACCAGAGATTCGGATCATAATGTACCTTGACAGTCGTGATGTGTCGCAGTGCAACTCAGTACTCGAAACACACAATAACATTCACAATGACATTGAGAAAGGACCTATTCTACCCTCCCCGATGACCGTGAAGCGTCGTAAGCAATCGCATATTCGAAACGAAACCCGGATAATTGTATCGCAACTTTAAAATATGGATACGTAAATACGGCCCCAAGTGATTAAATAGATATATGACAATGATAATAATAATTAAATATAGAAAATGCGTACCCAAAACTATCACAACGCTGAATTTCCCCGCACCGAAGAGCCAACCGGAATGGCTATCTGTTCATAGACCATCCGAACGGATTGCCATCCGAACGGATGGGCCATCTGAACGGATCGGCCATCCGAACGGATGACCATCCGACCCTGCACACCACACCTCCTCTCCTCTTCCTTGCCTATAAATACGCCTCAGTCACATCAAGAACACTTGATGTGACTGCTGTTGTTCGACCAGAAGCTCTTGGACCCCTTTTCTCTCGATTCCTCGCGATTCCGGTAAGATTTCAACCTAAATCTTGTACTTCTCTGATCTACACTCGATTCTACACCTTTCTATCTTTTAAAACTCAACTTTTAACCGTGAAATCTACTGACTTGAGGTGTCCTAAGATGTCACGGCCCCCAACCCGGTTTGACCCGTTTCAGGAGCCGCGGGACAGAAAATCCCGTGGTATTTATTTAACAGCGGAAGTTTCTTCAGGATCATATTAAAACTTAAAATATTTCACGATTATTTTATTTCACAATTCGGGAATAAACCCGGTAATTTACAATCTTGAGATTTCACAGAGAAATCTTTTATTTCACAAAACATGTTTCCTTATTTTTATACTGAGCTACTTCCTTAAGCTTGTAGTGCTTCACGGCACTTTTCCTGGATCACAACAGATCACCTGAAACATGTTTGAAAAAGGTTTTGTCAGCGGGAAATACTGAGTGAATCATTCTATTTAATAAAACGACATGTTTGTTATAATTTACAGTATTAAGAGCAATTACAATGTCTCTATCTTTTGAATTAACTGACCCAGTTGTGACTTGACCGGACTTATGACTGTGGACATATCACTTGCTGGGTCCTTTCACCCACAAGTGATAAATAATTAGTAGCTATGTGCACATCCCCCCACATACTGGCAGTAATTTCAGATTACATAGACTTAATCCCTATAATTATAACCTTTGAAAATAAACCTGATTTTGAAAGTAATTTGATAAAAAGAGAATGACTCACATTGCGGATTTATTATGAACAGAGCTTAGCCTACTGATTAGCCTTGATAACCTAGTTTAAATAATCATGCACACAAACTAGGTTAGTAACTTAATACAGCATTTACGATAACTCACGAGATTAAAACCTTCACAACAAATGACAAAGTGCGATACTTAAACATCCATCGATTTAACGACGAATGACAAAGCATAAAACCTAATGTGGGCAGCACTTAAACATCCATTAGATAGTTTAATCGATCGGACATTGAATCGTAGCAGCGATCGAGTTATTACCCTGAATTGCGGCAGCACTTCGTGATCAGTGTGTGTTTTGTAAGAAACAACTTATAAGTAATTGTACGTAACGAATTTTAACGTCGTAATATGTAAACAGTTCAAGACCCAAGCCCTACTATTTATACTGAAAATTTCACCCTCCCGCGTGTCGCGGAGGGTGACTCTGTTTCTGTCGCGTGTCGCCTGGGGTGTCAAGGTAGGGTAGGGTAGGTTAGTCACTGGTATAGGCCTGGTGAGTTGTTATTCAAACGAATTTAAATTTTGACAACGTATTTCGAAGATAATTATCAATTAGGGTTTACCCCCCTGAGTTTTAGGGGCCCTAATCCTGATTCCAAATGCTCTAAAAATTTTAGGGATTATGCAGAATTACTTGGGTGTCTCAATTAGGGTTTCCTTTTGGATAAACTAATACAATAAATAGGAATTTTGATATGAGTTGTTACATTCTCCTCACCTTAATAAAAATCTCGTCCTCGAGATTTACTGGAATAAATGAGGATACTTTCGCTTCATTTCCGATTCCAACTCCCAAGTGTATTCAGCTCCTCTCTTTGAATCCCACTTAACTTTGACTAAAACTAGTCGCTTGTGTTTGAGAAACTTGATCTTTCGATCCTCAATTTGAAGAGGTTTCTCAACAAATTTCAGCTTTTCATTTACCTCTATATCTCGAAGAGGTACTACCAGTGATTCGTCTGATAAGCATTTCTTGAGATTGGATACATGAAATACATCATGTACTCCAGCTAATTCTTCTGGTAGTTGTAAACGATAAGCAACTGGTCCTATACGTTGGATCACTGAAAATGGTCCTACGTACCTTGGACTTAACTTTCCTTTCTTACCAAATCGAACAACTCCTTTCCAAGGGGAAACTTTTAATAGTACTTTGTCTCCCACTTGGAATTCAAGTGGCTTGAGCCGATTATCTGCATAACTCTTCTGACGATCGCGAGCCGTCTTCAGTCTTTCCTTGATTTGAGTAATTTTATCAGTCGTCTCTTGCACTATTTCAGGACCTGACAATTGACTTTCTCCTATTTATGCCCAACAAACTGGAGTTCTGCACTTTCTTCCGTACAGTGCTTCAAATGGGGCAGTTTCAATACTTGAATGATAACTATTGTTATAGGAGAATTCAATTAATGGTAAGTGATCGTCCCAATTTCCACCAAAATCTATTACACATGCTCTGAGCATGTCTTCTAGAGTTTGGATCGTCCTTTCACTGTAAGTCCCGTGAAACGGATCTTTCAATGATATCAAACCTAATCTTGTGAGAGTGCGGAAACCAATCACAAGATGATTCAAGATAAACGAAAATAACAAGAACACCGAAATAACCTTTAAACTTGCACACGATTCTATTACTATGAACTAGCAAAATCGTCTGGTACAAGTTCACCACTACCAATCGATCGCCTCCCTCTCTAGAGAAATTGTAACAATAATGTTCAAACCCTAAAACAAGTTAAAAACTTGTTTATATACTAAGGGGCTGTTTGGCAACATCTGAACCATTAAGTGCTGAATGAATAAGAGGTCTGAATGGGTAAGAGGGTCTGAATGGGTAAGTGCTGAACCAGTAAAGTGTTGTTTGGTTCCATATCTGAATGACAGTGTAAAATGACATTTTTACCCCTCCCCACAAAATAAACCCATTATAGAATTTTTTTCTATAAAACCCTATCATCATCATCATTCATCATCAGTATTCATCATCACCCCCCACCCCCTTCCCCTTTCTCTCCCTACCTGCAACACCGCCACCGCCATCATCATCTCCGCCACCGATCTGAGTTCTCCGCCACCGCCATCATCATCATCAACATACGAAGGTAACGGAGAAGATGTTCAAACCTTCGCCGTTGGAGATTCTTCACCACCGGCCGCTGATAACGGCGGCGGCGCCACCGAAGAGTTCAGTGATTCCAAGTCACAGGTATCTCTAATTTTGTTCAATTTTTCTCAATTACCGCCATCATCATCATCATCTCCGAGTTCATCCGCAGCAACATCAGATAAGGGATCGATTACAAGCAAAGATGAAGATGTTGATGAGATGATGATGATCGATGAAGATGATGACGATGACGATGATGTTCGATGATGGGATCGATTAGGGTTTGATTTGGGGGTTTCGATTTGGGGGTTTCGGAGATGGTGGAGGTGCAGGTGGCGGAGATGGTGGAGGTGTTGGCGGAGATGGTGGAGGTGGTGGCGTCGGTGACGATGATGATGATGATGATGATGATGGAGATGGTGTCGGAGGTGGTGTCGGAGGTGGAGGTGGTGGCTGTGGAGAACTCGTGAAGAAGAAGGAGCAAAGGGCATACAAGTCCAATTTTCATTCAGAGATGAGAAGTTGCTGAACCATTCAGAGCTGAATGGTTCAGTTCAGATGTGAGGTTTTTGTGAACCAAACAAGGATACCTCTGTCCGATTCAGAGGTTTACCTCTGAATGGAGCCATTCAGAGGTAACCAAACAGGCCCTAACTCAAGCCCAATTCCCTACATGGGCTCCCCTTGGGCCTGCTTGGCCCACATGGCCTAAAGCTTGGCCCAGGTGACCTATAAAGGTCCACAACCTAATATAAACTAACCCGGTAAGGCCCAGTTCGTAACCATAGCCCGTTGTATTAATTTGATGCGTCAGTCTCACACTTTAGGGCCTAACAATCTCCCCCTAGACTGATGCCATCAAATTGTCTTCATAACATGAAATCAGCAACGTCTTCAACGAAGTCTATGGTTGTCACTATGCTGCAGATGTTGTGGAAGTTCTTGACTTCTGAACTCTCAGCACTGGGTCTCTTTCTTCAGCTTTTGTGGTTAGCTTCATATCAGGATCTCGATCAGCTTTGCTTGAAAATCTTGTTAAAAAGAATGTGAGAGGAGGATTCTCAGCAACTCTTTTCTTCTTCAATCTTTATCTTTCAAGCAGATTCATGGTACTTCTTCAAATGTACTTTCACGATCAGACGACAATTCGTATCCGATTCTTCTGACTCAGGTACATCTTGTTGTTGTGCTGCTTCAGGCTTCTTCAGCAACTAACAGCATCTCAATCTACATCAACCCCTGTTCTTGATTGAAATCAAGTTCTGCACATACTCACAAACTCATAAGCAAACATTTCTTATGCAACAGGGAGAATACCTTATGAACACTAGGTACATCAAATTTCACAATTTAAATTCTTTCAACTTTTGATGATCAGTCAAATCTTCAAGAACGGTTACATTTTTTTTATTTTAAGAAAAACAAATAAACACTCTATTTTTGGATTTTTTTCAAATTTTTTTTAATTTTTGAATTTAAGAACTAAAAACAAATAAAAATAAAACTCAAAATAAAAAAAAACTACCATAATATACAATTACAATTGCAATGGGATCAAAATTCATTCTCAGGCAGACTAAGGAACACTTTTCCGTACGAGCCTAATCAAACTGGTCTATGCGATTGTCAATATGTTTGTCCACTTAGACTTTAACGCTCAACTTTCAATTTTCAACTTCATGATATGCTTAAGGTGATATTATACTATTATACCCGTGTGTCCCATTCCAAGGCATACCCCCGCGATCTAGGTAAGCACAACGATTCATCGTAGCAGGTGAGTATACTGATGTCATCCTTTAAGATATCCTGACTGTATCTAGGTCTGCATATAATCTGTTTTATCATGTTTTGATTTCTTAACAATGAACACTCAAATAAATACTAATCAAATCCTGGAAATATAAACAGCACACTCTATCATGCAAGTATATCTTCCCTACCACATATTTCACAAGTCCAATCCAGATTTCTGAAATCTTAACTGGGAATAGGTTGAGAAGAGAACATAATAGATCTTTTGCAGAGATGGTATAATATACAGATCAAATGAGTTTTTCTCAGTTTGATATAGGTTTCTTGGGTTTCTTTTGGGCACTTGAGGCCTCTTTCGGGTGTATTAGATCTATAGCGCGACAACGTACAGCTAGGTCAGCATGTATCTGGATACAGCAGAAGCTGTCGTTGCCTAGCACCTCCAGGTCAGCATATATCTGGATGCAGCAGAGGAGGTACACGACTTTTCAGAGAAGATTTCAGAATCAGATCAAAATTGTGTGTATCGGGACAACATACAGACATTCAAATAGAAATGAGCTAATTCCAAGTGACTTTCTTTCCTGGGTTCATGTACAATTTTAGTTCTGAACAGAAGGACAGCCAAGATATCCCCGGATGATTCAACAATATAAAGACCCGAAACCTCAGATGTTGTCTATCTATCAACGCAAGATTTAAAACCATAAAATCATACGCCGTTGGTATGTTACCCACATGGTACATAGTTCGTTATGTTTATAACACTTAGTATCTTTTATCATTTTGAGCGTCAAGCCTATCGAAATATCGCAGTAGATCCTAGTCTTTTCAGCTATGGCACCTTACATGTGTTAGTCAAACCCTTTAACACGAACATTTATTTCACTTCCCATATCATGCAATCTTTCTTTTTTTTCTTTTTCATTTTCTAATGTTTTTGTATTTTTCTCATTTTCTCCCCCTAAAACAATGCATATATATATACAACAAACTCTTTTTGTGTTTTTCTTTTTCTGAGTTTTCTTCCCCTTAAACTCTATATCTATCTATATGTTCCTCTCCCCCCCTAAATTTGTGCATAAATCTTGTATTTTTGCGCAAATTTACCATTTAGTAGAGAAAGAACACTATATATACAAAATAATGAACTAAGAAAGAGAAAAAATATATTTTTTTAACCGTTCTGTCATCAGATTGAAGACTAATCAATATTCAAATCAAAGTACTGAATTTAAAAGGTACCTTTTGCTGATCATTTCTTACTTCTTTAATCTCCTCCAAAGGAAACATATTATCTGTAAAAAAAAATTGAACTTTTTGCAACAGAGAAATGTTACCCGTTTTTATCTCTGGAACAACCGCTATCAACATTCCATAGATTGTCAACAGCTCCTCCTTGGTTGTTCCTGAAAGGTAAGGAGATTAGTAAGACATGGGTACCCAGGCCATCGTGGTCCTGGGATTTCCTGAAGCATCAAAGTAAGACACTTCTTTCAAACACAAGTCCCCATTTGTTTCAAGGATTGGAGACGTTGCTGCCTTGGATTTGGGTTTCCAAATCTGTTTCGATTTAACAAACGTGTTTGTTGCCTTCGGTTGAGCAACTTTAGCTGTTTCAGGTTTATTGGTTTTAGAAAAACGTTTTTGTTCCTGAGAAGCTTTGCGTTTGTTTTTGGCAGCGTTCCAATCCCCATCAGAAGGTTTAACCTTGGGATTCACATTCTTCATTGCCTTAGGTGATGATACCTTCATAGGCTTGGAATGATAGTTATCCTTTGATGTAACCCTCTGATTTTGTATATAGTAGGGTACATAGGGACGCCGTGTGCAGTTTCTAGCAATATGACCCGCAATGCCACAGTTGTAGCAAGTTTGTCTTTTCATCGGAAAGACATTTTTAGCAGCTTGGTTTGCTCTAGCAGGTCCTGAAGGACAAACCGGTCCTTTTTGTGTTGGATGTGCCTGCACATTAATTTCAGACGAAGACGAATTTGGGTGCTTGTACTTGCTATTTGCAGAAGTCTTGTTACTCTGAGCACCATTCTTCGTCTTTTCTCCCTGATTGGAGCTTTCAATCACCTTATCAGGAGCCTTATGAGATCGTGATTGTCCTTGGTGAGCAGACTTCTTATACTCTCGATTTTGATCTGCTCGTTTTGGCTCCTTTTGTGTGTTGTGAACCGGCTCACAAACACCAGCACAAGAGTGAGCGTTGACTTTTTGTTGCACTTTTGGACGATGAACACAATTTCTAGCAATGTGTCCAGGAATTCCACAGTTGAAACATGTCTGTCGTTTTAATGTATGGAGATTCTGAGAGCAAGCAGCATTAGCCGATCTGATTGGTCTAGATGACCGAGCTTGCTTAGATTGCTTTGGTTGTGTTCCGTGTGCCTTTTCTGAATTCTTCTGTACCTGTTGATCAGAACTAGCACAAGCATGAGATTCAGACAGATGATGTTTTTCGTCTTTTATAATTTTATCAGGATCATTTTGAAAAGACGATTCAGTTTCTGTTTTAATTTCCTTTTCAGAAACATTTTCTTGTGACTTTTCACTTAATGTGACCACCTCTTCTTTTTCAAAATCTGGTTCAGATTTAATTTCAGAAGATGTAGAAGTTTCATCAACACGTGTTTCATCAATGCACGTATCATGTGAATCTACTTGTGGTTTACTTTCAGTCATGGTTTCCAATGTGGTCCCACTAGATTCAACATTAGGGACATCCACTGAGGCCGATTCAGAAGAAGAATCACGATACTCTTGATTTTCTTGTGAAGAAGTTTCAGTGGTTTCACTGAATGTGTCCTGAGGGACCTCACCTGTAACACTATCATCAACCAAAGGGTTAGAAACATCACATTCACAATCATTAACTGAAGAAAATTCATCATCAGACTTATTGTTCAAAGTTTCACCACAAACATTATCAGTTTTGCCCAAAACATCAGGCTCACTAGACGAAACATAAGCATAAAACGACGCAAGCAAAGACCGACCAAAAGCAATATCAGATTCAGTTTGTTCAAAATAATTTTCAGAAATATTAGTATGAACAACTGGTTCACTCCCAAGAACATCTCCACATTTTACTTCAGATACTTTATCTGCACATGAAGACGAAGAGTTAGGATCAATAGAGCCTTTAGAAACAAAATTTATTTGAGCAGACTTCTGTTTCTCAATTGGTCTGTCATTAAATGATGACTTATTGTTTTTGGGACCATAAGTCATTCTACTCTCATTCATCATCTCCTCCTCAGTCATGGGTAAATAAGTATAATTGTCATTATAAGGAGGAGGAGCCTGATTAAAACCCAAACCACGCCCTTTATTTTCCTTGTATGCGAGCTGTTGATCACACAAGTTTTTGACTAATTTGCTGGAAGAATCAAATTTCTTAATATTAAGCTCATTTATTTGATATCTATCTCTGATATCTTCCAGTTCCTTAGTCACAGCGCACAGTTTCTCCTGAACATATAAGAGTTTAGATGATTTCACACTTACATCATCCTTGAGTTTGACGATGTCTTTTCGCTGAGCTTCAATCTTTTCTTTATAAAGTTTTTCGTTTTTTGATAAAGTAAAGTTTTTATTTTTGATATCTTGATAATCTTGAATTAGCTCAGCGTTGTGTATTCTATAAACTTCAACTCTTTCTCTACACTCAGGAGTACAGAAAGCAGAAAGTACATCTTCAACAGTCATTTCTTGAACCACGGGTTTGTGAAATATGAATGCCATAATTTCAGTGGGTGGTTGATAATTTTATTCTTCTCCTCAAAACACAAACCAAACGAGAACCTGTGTACTTGCTAACTCAAACCCTTTGCAAGCGAATGAACCCACTTTCTGAACCGCACCTCAAAAATCTTTCAAACACTTATCACAACCAAACAAACAATTTTTTTTTATTACTATTATTATTATTATTAAAAATCAATGATTTGGTAATAATAAACTAATGATTAACTTATGATTAATATAATTATTATAAAAATAACTGTCTTCTTCGTTCAAAAACAAACACCCCGCAACCCTAATTTAATTTTCAGCCGCACCGGAGATGATGATGATCGATGATGGTGTCGGAAGAGACACTGAAGACTGATAATATGGCTGATGACGATGTCGTTTGTATGGCCGGAGAAGGTGACCGGAGTTGCAGGTTACGTCGGTGATGAATGGAGATGAAGATGGTGCTAGATAGATGAAGTTGCAGGTTCTGATGTGAAGATGATGAACGTCGTTGCGACTCGGAAAATCAATGACTCGAGACCTTTAACGATTGCGACTCGAAAACAAAAAGAGATGACTCGAGATCTCGGTTGCGACTCGGAACCGTGGTTGCGACTCGAGACGGTGAAAATTGATGAGTCGAGACCGTTGTTGATGACTCGAGACCGTGGAGGACGATGACTCGAGACCAGGAAGATGAACTCGAAACTGATGATTGCGACTCGAGACTGAAAGTTGATAACTCGAGACCAATTGTAGAGCAGTGAGTCGAGACCTGTGAAGTCAAGACCGAAACGGTGAGAAGATAACTCGAAACCTTATGAGTCGAGACCAGTGAAAGATGAGTCGAAACCGGCAACTAGATGAAATCCCACTCGAGACCTTTGTGTGATATACCTTTGATGATTAGTCGAGACCGATGGTTGCGAGTCGAGACTGTGGAGGAGGTTGCGACTCGGAATGGTGGAGACCTTATCTTGGAAAGAGATGGGACTCGAAACCGATGTGATAGATCTCTGAATTATCTTGAAAACTATTTTTGTATTAGCTCGAAATCTGCAACTTGAGATATTTTTGTTTTTCAAAAGCAATTTCAACAAAGTTTCCGAAGTATTTGGGATTTTTCAAAATTTGTATTTGGACTTTTTGAAAATAAAGATTTTTCAAATCTTTTAAAAACTTAACAAACTAAATAGTATTTTCGAAAAGTTTTTAAAAATTTTGACAATAACACTTAAACACCTTTCAAAAGATCAAACCACCAAAATATAGCAATTTTTTAAGAAATCCGATGAATACTACGAAGAACGCGAAGAACACCGAACCAAAAATAATGAAAATCTTGAATCTTTGATATCACACCGAGCCTAGAACTAGGTTCTAATGGCTCTGATACCACTTGTAAGTCCCGTGAAACGGATCTTTCAATGATATCAAACCTAATCTTGTGAGAGTGCGGAAACCAATCACAAGATGATTCAAGATAAACGAAAATAACAAGAACACCGAAATAACCATTAAACTTGCACACGATTCTATTACTATGAACTAGCAAAATCGTCTGGTACAAGTTCACCACTACCAATCGATCGCCTCCCTCTCTAGAGAAATTGTAACAATAATGTTCAAACCCTAAAACAAGTTAAAAACTTGTTTATATACTAACTCAAGCCCAATTCCCTACATGGGCTCCCCTTGGGCCTGCTTGGCCCACATGGCCTAAAGCTTGGCCCAAGTGACCTATAAAGGTCCACAATCTAATATAAACTAACCCGGTAAGGCCCAGTTCGTAACCATAGCCCGTTATATTAATTTGATGCGTCAGTCTCACACTTTAGGGCCTAACATTCTCTTTGTCCGTCTGTTTGGGGATGATATGCAGTACTCAGATTTAGTCGAGTTCCCATAGCTTGCTGGAAGCTTTTCCAGAAATGAGAAGTAAAACGACTATCCCTATCCGAAACAATGGAGAGTGGAACTCCATGTAAGGATACAACTTCATCTACATACAATTTTGCCAACCTTTCCGTACTAAAGGTTTCTTTCATTGGTAGAAAGTGAGCAGATTTGGTTAATCGATCTATAATTACCCAAATCGCATCATTACCTTTTCTTGTTTTGGGTAACTTAGTAACAAAATCCATTGTTATAAGTTCCCATTTCCATACTGGCATTTCTAATTGTTGTAGTAGACCTGAAGGTTTCTGATGTTCTGCCTTAACTTGTGAACAAGTAAGACATTTAGAAACATATCGCGCTATATCCTTTTTCATTCCTATCCACCAGAAGTTCTTTCTTAAATCTTGGTACATCTTATTGTTTCCTGGGTGCATAGTATACCTAGATTTATGGGCTTCTTCTAAAATCTTTGGTCTTAAGTCTCCCTGCTTAGGTACCCAAATTCTACTTTTGTGGAATCTCCAAATTCCATCTGCTCCTTGTTCTAATTCGTTTATTCGTCCTTTCATTCCTTCAGAATCATCCTTGATTGCTGTAGCTTGAACATTCTTCAATTGTTCCATTAAATCTATTTGTAGATTTAATCTGAGAGCACGAACCCGTCGTTGTTTCTCATAATACTTACGACTTAAGGCATCTGCAACTACATTTGCCTTTACTTCGTGATACTGAATATCACAGTCGTAGTCACTTAGGATTTCCATCCATCTCCTTTGCCTCATGTTTAACTCTTTTTGCCCAAATATATATCTTAAACTTTTATGATCTGTATAAACAGTAAATTTACTTCCATACAGATAATGTCTCCAAATCTTAAGGGCAAAAATTACGGCTCCTAATTCTAAATCATGAGTCGTATAGTTTTCTTCGTGCTTTTTCAATTGCCTTGAAGCATATGCAATCACCTTTTTGCGTTGCATAAGCACACATCCATATCCTAGTTTTGAAGCATCACAATATACTTCAAAATCTTCAGTTCCTTCTGGCAAGGCTAAGATTGGAGCATTTGTTAATTTCTGCTTCAAAATCCTAAAAGCTTCTTCTTGTTTAGATCCCCATTCAAACTTAACGGTTTTACAGGTTAGCTTAGTTAATGGAACAGCTATCTTGGAAAAATCCTTAATAAACCGTCTATAGTACCCTGCTAAACCTATGAAACTTCTAATTTCCATCGCTGTTTGTGGACCTTCCAATTGGTAATTGCCTCTATCTTAGCAGGATCTACGTGAATACCTTCGTGATTCACCATGTATCCTAAAATTTCACTTCCTTTAACCAAAATTCACACTTCGAGAATTTGGCATAAAGCTTTTCTTTTCTTAACAAAGTTAAGAGTGCATGAAGGTGTTCACAATGCTCTGTCTGACTTTTGGAATAAATAAGTATATCGTCTATAAAAAAAATTACAAATTTATCCAAATATGGTTTACAGATCCTATTCATCATGTCCATGAATGCAGCAGGTGCATTTGTTAACCCAAAGGGCATGACTGTAAACTCGTAATGACCATACCTAGTTCCGAAAGCAGTTTTAGGTATGTCTTCTTCTTGTACCTTCAATTGATGATATCCGGAGCGTAAGTCTATCTTAGAAAAATATCTAGCTCCTTGAAGTTGATCAAACAGATCATCAATCCTAGGTAATGGGTATCGATTCTTAATTGTAACCTTATTTAATTCTCTATAATCGATACACATTCTCATTGAACCATCCTTTTTCTTAACAAACAATACTGGTGCTCCCCACGGGGATGAACTAGGCTGTATGAATCCTTTACTTAGTAATTCATCTAATTGCTTTTTCAGTTCTAACATTTTTGTGGGTGCTAACCGATAAGGTGCCTTGGCTATCGGTGTAGTTCCTGGAATTAGATGAATCCTAAATTCTACTTCCCTATCTGGGGGTAATCCCGGTAATTCTTCTGGAAATATATCTGGATATTCTGAGACTACAGGAATTTCCTTAAGTTCTTTACCCTTAGTACTAATGATTACTGAAATCATATATACTATTCCTTGTTTTCGTTCATAATTAGCAACTTTCATTACTGATATGAACTTCATGGGCTTACGTGGTTTATCTCCTGTAATCCCAAGTACTTCTCCGGTGGGTGATTGAATTTCTATGGAATTCTGATCACAAAGGATTCGAGCATGTTTGGCTACTAACCAATCCATTCCTAATACAACATCAAATTCAGCTAATTTCATAGGCAATACGGTTGCAGAAAATTTATGACTTAAAAGTTCTATTTCTACATTTTGCAGAACTTTATCTATTTTAACTGAATTCCCATCAGCCGTTTCGACTGTAAAAATTTGCCTAATGTTGGTTAAAGGTATATTAAGAGCTTGGCTGAATGAAGTATTTATAAAACTTTGGTTTGCACCAGAGTCAAATAATACTTTTGCATACACATTGTGAACTAGGAACGTACCAGCTATCACATCTGGAATGAGTTCTGCTTCTTGAGTGGTTAGCTGGAATGCTCTAACATTCTTCTTAGTAGCTCCGTCAGCTATCTTGGCTTTGTTGTCTGCTGGTTTGACCACTTTAGGACATTCTGTTTTGAAATGTCCTGCCTCTCCACAGTTGTAACAAATTATGGATTTCTTCCTACAATTTTCTTCACGATGTCCTACAGTTTTGCAAAAATTGCAATATACCTTGCATTTTCCAAAATGTTTCTTTTTGCAATTTTGACAGAATGGCAAAGTTGAAGATTGCCCTGTTCCTCTTCTCTTGAAGCTGTTATTATTACCCGTTCGAAATACTTGGGTAATTTTCTGAGACAATTCCTTCTTTCTGTTTTCATCTTGTGTGCGTACTAGTTCGTCAGTTAGGGTATTAGCTAATTCCACAGCATCGTCAATAGTGCGAGGTCTCGCAGCTTTAACGATATTGCGGATTTCACTAATTAGTCCCCAAATATAGCGAGAAATGAGTACCGGTTCTGGCGAAGCCAGTGTTGGTACCACTCTAGCATATTCAAAGAATGTCGAAGTATAACCACGACAATCTACACCCATCATCCGATGATTTAGGAAATTATTTGTCATTTGTTCCTTTTCATACTCAGGACAGAATTTTCTTTCTACAAGATTCTTAAATTCTTCCCAAATCATAGCATAAGCCCTATTTCTTCTTTTAGCTTGTAACACAGTGTTCCACCATTCGAGTGCTCCTTCCTTGAAAAGATTTGACGCGTACATGACCTGATCATCTTTGGCACATTTACTTATTGCAATTACTGCTTCGGTTTTCTCTAACCAACGCAGTGATGTAGTTGCTCCTTCATTGCCTGCAAATTCAGTGGGTTTACAAGCAAGGAATTCTTTGAAAGTGCAACCAGGCGTTGCAGTTTTCATTTTCTTAGGAAATGGAGCTTGATGTGGTTCCTCATTATGATTAACATGATCATCGCCTCCGTTTACACTATTACTGAAGTTATCTTCAGAAATACGTTTACTAGGAACGATTTGTTGCGGTTCGATTGGATTCTTTACAGCAGCAACAATTGCTGGAATAGCATTGGCTATCCCTTGAGCAACAATATTTTCGATATCTTGCCTAGTCATATATTGATCCCCTGGATGTTGCTCAGACTGATTAACCTCATTTACTGGTTCATTACCAATGTTTGCCATCTGATAATTAATATATATAATTTTATTAGTATCTGATAAATAACAATTATACACAAAAACAATCAGACAATTTTCACAATACACGTATAGTCAAAACTATCGATTTCTCGATTTCATTTTATATCTTTTATAGTATGCATCACTACACACCAATATCTTACAGAGTTTTATTCGTAGTTATTTTACAGACTGATTTCACTATTACTTTTACTATTAAACAACCACAGTTTTACCATCCTACGATCTCTCGTCACTTGTCGTCCTAAAAACGAAGCTCCCTTTCATCATACTTCCAGGCAATTTGTCCCCCTATCTCCCGGATTCTATTTCCTGCATCCATTAACTCTTCGCCAAAATGGCGAAGTTCTGCTAAATTCTCGTTACTCATGGGTGGATTTGGTAATGGTTCCGGGTCGAACTGAGGAAGAAAGGAATAAGGACTATTGATTAGGCTTTGAAACTGCCAATCATTTGTCCACCATTCGTCTATCCCCAGAGGTTGAGTATGAATTATAGGGTCTGGAATTGCTGGTTCTAAGTTTATTGGTAGTTGATTTTCAATAGTAGGGTACAGATTATTATTAATTGGTCTGACAACATCACAGCTTGCCAATGCCCGATCTAATTCCTCCTGAAAAGGTAACTCCTCCACCGGTCTAGAACTTTCTCCGACTTCCCTCTGGATTTGCCTAGAACTTCTTCCATATTCCATTCCTGGTGGCCTAGAATCTTCTCCCAATTCCATTTCCAGTGACCTAAAACCTTCACTGACTTCAACCCCTTTTCCTTTGTCTAAAGGATTTTCTATTTTAGGAATTTTCCTGGCTGTAGGCTTCCTCCTACGCACACGTCTCCATCCCACAAATCTCCTCCTTTTCTTGGGTTTAGGTTTTTCTGGAGGTGGTGAAGCATTGAATTCAACAGGTTCTTCTATGTCTGGTATTTACCTATTGAAATCTCGGGAAACCTCTATTTTTACTGGATAGAGATTTAGGTTCTGAAGGGCGTCAAACAAGTCACTCATGCTGTTATGCAAAATACACACAATTACTAATGTATAACAAAATTTTCATAGGAAATCTTTTTAAATATTATTTCATACTGGGTAAATACAAAACAAATGAAAATTTAAAACACACGAGGTTTTATTGTAAATTTATTTATTTACTGGATAAGATTTCTGGACTGTAGGCGCTAAAACTTGATTTTAAAATATTTAGAAATTTGCATTTACTGCTACAGTAGCTAGCATATAAAGATCTGCCCATTTCTCATCTAATTTGTCCTCCCAAGGTGTTTTACTGGTTAATTCCTGGGTTTCCTGTTTAACCTTCTTCTCTCGGGATTTCTTTATTTTCTCCTTACTTTTTCTAATAATCAGACTTCTTTTACTAGGAGAAAGTGGTTCTTCATACTGTGCTTTACGGACAAATATTCCTTCTTCAGGAATTACATAAGGTTTTGTTTGGGATGAACTTCCCTTCTCGTTGGATGACCTATCTAGTTTAAGATAGATGTTTGACAGCTTTTGTTTACCCATACTGTAACTAACAAATAGTAAGTTAATAAAACACATAATCACAAAATTGGCAATCAGTAAAATTAAGTATTTCTAAATACTTAATAGGCTTAGATCAGTGGCTCTGATACCACCTTTTTCTGTCACGGCCCCCAACCCGGTTTGACCCGTTTCAGGAGCCGCGGGACAGAAAATCCCGTGGTATTTATTTAACAGCGGAAGTTTCTTCAGGATCATTTTAAAACTTAAAATATTTCACGATTATTTTATTTCACAATTCGGGAATAAACCCGGTAATTTACAATCTTGAGATTTCATGGAGAAATCTTTTATTTCACAAAACATGTTTCCTTATTTTTATACTGAGCCACTTCCTTAAGCTTGTAGTGCTTCACGGCACTTTTCCTGGATCACAACAGATCACCTGAAACATGTTTGAAAAAGGTTTTGTCAGCGGGAAATACTGAGTGAATCATTCTATTTAATAAAACGAATTATTTGTTATAATTTACAGTATTAAGAGCAATTACAATGTCTCTATCTTTTGAATTAACTGACCCAGTTGTCACTTGACCGGACTTGTGACTGTGGACATATCACTTGCTGGGTCCTTTCACCCACAAGTGATAAATAATTAGTAGCTATGTGCACATCCCCCCACATACTGGCAGTAATTTCAGATTACATAGACTTAATCCCTGTAATTATAACCTTTGAAAATAAACCTGATTTTGAAAGTAATTTGATAAAAAGATAATGACTCACATTGCAGATTTATTATGAACAGAGCTTAGCCAACTGATTAGCCTTGATAACCTAGTTTAAATAATCATGCACACAAACTAGGTTAGTAACTTAATACAGCATTTACGATAACTCACGAGATTTAAACCTTCACAACGAATGACAAAGTGCGATACTTAAACATCCATCGATTTAACGACGAATGACAAAGCATAAACCCTAATGTGGGCAGCACTTAAACATCCATTGGATAGTTTAATCGATCGGACATTGAATCGTAGCAGCGATCGAGTTATTACCCTGAATTGCGGCAGCACTTCGTGATCAGTGTGTGTTTTGTAAGAAACAGCTTATAAGTAATTGTACGTAACGAATTTTAACGTCGTAATATGTAAACAGTTCAAGACCCAAGCCTTACTATTTATACTGAAAATTTCACCCTCCCGCGACACGCGGAGGGTGACTCTGTTTCTGTCGCGTGTCGCCTGGGGTGTCAAGGTAGGGTAGGTTAGTCACTGGTATAGGCCTGGTGAGTTGTTATTCAAACGAATTTAAATTTTGACAACGTATTTCGAAGATAATTATCAATTAGGGTTTACCCCCCTGAGTTTTAGGGGCCCTAATCCTGATTCCAAATGTTCTGAAAATTTTAGGGATTATGCAGAATTACTTGGGTGTCTTAATTAGGGTTTCCTTTTGGATAAACTAATACAATAAATAGGAATTTTGATATGAGTTGTTACATAAGATGATGTCACCAAGAGTTCATATGAACTTCAAGGTGTGACCTCATTTCACCATGAACAACTCAGATCTGGGTGATTTCCACATGTTTTCATAACATTCTCACCTAAAAATCTATGTTTCTAATCAAAGTACTGTGCGCTTTCGGGTTAAACATGAGAAACCGTCAAGAACGGCCAGATCTGATGGAACGGGGTGGTTCCCGGCCGTTAGAACGGGTCGGAACTGATGAAATTCCATTTGTTTAAACACGATATCACACCATCTCAGTAAAACCACAAGTATTCCTTCCAAAAACCATCAAGAACAGTTGATCGGGACGTTGGAACGAACTGTTGTCCACCAGCCAGACAGGTCATCCGACCGGATAGCATGTCATCCGACCGGACAACATGCCATCCGACCGGACAACATGTCATCCGACCGGATAGCATGTCATCCGACCAG
The DNA here is from genome assembly GCA_030545235.1 of Helianthus tuberosus. Lineage (NCBI taxonomy): Eukaryota > Viridiplantae > Streptophyta > Magnoliopsida > Asterales > Asteraceae > Helianthus > Helianthus tuberosus. Next base: position 5,312,596 of record CM060370.1, read on the forward strand.
ATAGCATGCGCTATCCGGCCGGACAACATGCCATCTGACCGGACAACATGTCATCCGACCAGCTAACATGCCATCCGACCGGATAACATCTCATCCGACCGGACAACATGTCACCCGACCGGACAACATGCCATCCGACCGGATAACATCTCACCCGACCGGATAGCATGCCAACCTAACAAACAACATCTCATCCGACCGGATGTCTGTCATTCGACCCAAGGAACTGTTGTCCGACCGGATGAGCACCATCCGACTGGATATCAGTCATTACGACAAGATTTCCGTTTAGTACACCATCGCTTATGCTACCGTTCCATGTTTATGATAACTCAGGCGCACTCTAAATCAATCCAATCAAATTGTGTCCTCGCTAAATACGCACAGTGAGTATACTCGAACCCTTTTTAATCGCATTTTGGGTGTAACATACGTTCCTAATCAACCAAACTTATCAAACGAATTATCTGATCAAACTATTTATCACTTGCGAATGACTGTTATGCATAGTTATACGTGATGCTAGTTACATACGCGTTAGGACTCATACTCGCGAGGTCCCGCCTTAACTAGTATAGTACTATAGCACCCGACGGGGTCTAGTTAGGATGAATAGCAATCGCGGTCGAAGCTCGAGTGACTTAGCTGTAGTATCTGTCTTTATGCATGTATGTTGAGGTATCCCGTTTATGTATTTGGTAATTCGCAGCACTTTTCACCACTTTTACGATACCCTATCAAAACTTGTATACTCACCAATACTTTTGTATTGACGTTGTTTTAACGTATGTTGCAGGTTAGATCGCTATCTACATCAAACCAAGCTAGGAAGTCTAGAAACTCGCCTAAAATCTAGGTTGTCGGATTTGTATTGTTCGAGAGGACAAGAAATCTGTGATAACTTACGTGATTGTATTATTGTTAGTATGGGATAACAATTGTAATAAATATTATCGCAATATAGTTGTTATAGATTCTCTTGAGCAATCTGATTCGCCTAGTGCTGCGCCCCGATGATTCCGCCATCGGTTGGGGTGTGACACTTTTGGTCTTTAAAATATCAGAAAAATAATACATATGTTCTCAATCCATAAAATAAATGAGCCAGGCTCGAGCCAAGCCGATCTGACTCGTTTAAGTTTGAGCTCGAGCTCAACCTGGCTTAACTCGATTACAACTCCCTTATAAGATCCCTTTGACTTTAAGAGGAACATTAGTATATATAATGTAAGCTGCATAATTTAATCTAATATAGCAACAATTATATTGTAGACTAACATTAAAAATAATCTTTAAGTTATGTCAAAATTAATCCAACTAATGTTCATCATTTTAATGGTGCTTGGATGGCACGAATCTCATTTTTACTAAGATTTGTTTTGACTTTTTAAACTATGTTCAATGAAGTTGTTCACTCTTAATAAGAAAAAAAGCGGAGACGATGGCTTGACCGTGTTCCAAAGAAAAGCCAATATAAATAAGTCTTTAACGCCTTCTATGAAAGCACTGGATCAATGACGAACATGAACATTGCACTTGATTCATGATGTGAAACCAATAAATAGAAAGATATAGAAGATGAAACCCTTTATTATTGAATTATTCATCACATATTTCATAAACCGAAAGAGTATACATTATCTACAAGCTAGTTTAGATCACTAAGATCTAAACCTAGCTTTCTCTCACTAACACAAAGTCACTCTCTCTCTATAATGTGCACAAACTGTTGAGGAATTACTTGGGTTTTGTGAGAGTTGCACAAAGCTTTTCACAGAGATTTTACCTTGTACATAGATGGTCACTGAGATGCCCTAATCCACTCTATACAACACATATATATAGGCTAGGGCAAAGTCTGGTCTGAATATACATAAATTCGGACAATCTCATAAGTTCTGACAAAACTCAAGCCACAAATTCGGACCCCTAAACCCTTATATTGTCCGAATTTGGTCAATAACTTTGACTTGGCCTTTGACTTTGTTGAACAGAACTGATAAAGCACATTTACCAGCAAGAGCTGCACTTACATACTCCCCCTTAACTACCTTAACTATTGCTATCAGTTCTGTATGGCATCGATAATCTTCAGTCACCGGAAACTGCACTTACACCTTCTTGGGTTCAAACTCATTTTTTTAATCTTCAAATGATTTTGATTTATTGTCATCTACTTTGGTATTTCTTTGAACATTCACATCGGAGACTATTCATGAATTTTATATAATATAGAGTAAAAATTAGAGAAAACAACAAAAACACTACTATATTAGAATCTCTATAATAGAAAAAGACTTATAGAAAGCAAAGTACAACCTTTTTATTTAGAGGCCCATATCAACCCTCTATATTATTATCGCGAGTGTGTAGGAAAAAAGAAAAAATAAATAAAATAAGTGTTTGTGAGTAGAGATAGAGAGTTGAATGTGAGATGGAGCCTCCAATGTGAATGTTCTTATCACCTTCGTCATCGTATGTTAGACGGCAAGGAAATAGCGAAGCCAGTTCCATCCACATATTTATTATGACCTTCATGTAGACAAATAATTAAATGTTTTCTATTAAATGAACGAATATTCTCTGCTATTGTGGCTCACCTCACGATCCATATTCAAAGTGGGTCATCCCATTCGCCTCACCTAGCTTTCACATCATCTTCTAGTATTCTACTAACACGGTAACTGTATCAATTAACACCGAGATTATATTTTCCGACGATGAAAAGAGAAAATTTAGGGTGTCCATTTAATAAAAATAAGTTGCGCTTGAATAAATGAAACAATTAACATGTGTTCAAAAAGATTTAGTTGGAGTGTTATTTATATTAAAAATTTAATGATTTAATTTAAATATGTGACCGTTGTAGATTGACGCAGTTGAAATCAGATCCACGCATGGAAGTCGACATGAATATCCAGCCACACCGTGATCACACCACCTTCGGTGTGGTATTCCACGTCGTTAACCCGTGACACATTAGCGCACGGTGTGATTTCCTCCCCTCGCCCAATAGTCTTTAACACCATCTTGGGTTCAATCTCATGTTTTTATCCGTCGAATGATTTTGATATACTGTCATCTACTTTGGTATTCCTTATCACCTTTATCTTTATTTCAGAAGGCGAAGACATGGAAATAGTTAAGCCAATTCCATCCACGTATTTCTTATTCATATTTAATAAAAATAATACCGAAAATATTTAGTATAAACAAATATACAAGTATATATGGTGGCAAATTAATAGAAAAATACTATATAATTCACTACAAAAAAAAATGAGTGACAAATGGTTACTTTTCTCTCGGCCATCTCCCTTCGTCATCCTCATGCATTTTTGCAATGTTTTCCGCAGTCATCCACACGTCTACGGCACAGAACGACACCGCCAATGATCGCCTAACATTGCTTGCCATCAAATCAATGATTAAAGGTGAGCCGTTTTTAAAACGTTAATAACTCTTTCATATGACATTTTTATAAAAATTGCACTATAAAAACAAGTGTTTTTTTTATCTTTAAAACAACTATACTATTGCTAATTGGATCACCCTGATCGTAAAACGCAATTCACAATGGTAAAACTCAGATCATAAAACGCAATTCAAAACCCAGGTCGTAAAACGCAATTCACAATGGTAAAACCCAGATCGTAAAACGCAATTCACAATAATAAAACCCAGATCGTAAAACGCAATGTTAAAACTCGGGTCATCAAACGCAGTTCACAATGATAAAACCTCATATCGTAAAACGCAATTGTTGAACCCATGTCGTAAAACACAATTCAAAGTGGTAAAACCCAGATCATAAAACGCAATTCGAAAACCCAGGTTGTAAACGTAATTCACAAAGGTAAAACCCAGATCATAAAGCGTAATTCGAAAACCCAGAACATGAAACACAATTCAAAAACCTAGATCGTAAAACGCATTAATTGATGAAATTCTCCAGATTTCTTACACAGATTGAAGCCGATTTCTTATGATTTCTTCAAGATTGGCGAAATTTGAATGCTAAACACTAACAATCGAATGAATTGATTGATTCGCTTAAAAAACACGAGGAAAAAATGAGAAAATTGTGTGAAATTGAATCATTGATTGATGAAGAAAATCGCAATATAATGTAGTGATTATGAAGAGAGAAAGTAAAGAAAATGTTGAAGACAATGGATTTTTGAAGATGGTGGGTTTTGAGTATGAGAGAGAGAAAGACAAAAGATGAGCTAAGATTGACTAAAATGCCCCTTCCTATGTTTTTTTGTTATCTGTCACATATCCTATTATTGTTTCCTACACTTCTTACCCACACCGATCTTCTTATTTGATCCTCTCCCTTTATCTTGATTGAAAACTTTAGAATAAATTAGTACTTTTAGTTATTAAGATATATTGGTTTAATAACTAAATCCCGATTGCACACCTATTTTACCTTTTTTGCATTGCTAACTCTTAGATTAGTTTTCTAATTCTTGAAATTGAGAGGGTAAGGAAAATCAAATTATACATTGTTTAGTAATTTTATTTTTCATTTTATCTATATATTATATATAATTTTTTATACAGTGTTCCCATTTATTTTTCATTTTTCAATGTTAGTAACTTTTCGGCTTGATTCGGTTTTAAGTCTCAACGGTCTAGTTTCTGTTTTGATAATTAAAAATCGTTACTAACGGTTTGATTCACGATATAACTTAAAAATCGTTAAAACCAGACCGTGAACACCGCTACTCATTTTAACAAAAGTTGGGAACACTATGCATCCCTTATAATTTTTTTAATATTTTTTAAAGTAGTTGTAAATAGATTAGAGAGAGAAAATGTGATGATAAAGATATAAAAGAAATATTATTTAATTGAAGAGAGAAAAATCAGTAATTTTTATTCAGGGTGAAAGTATGATGGAATGGATGTGAATGCTATTAGGCATCTTTATAAACTATGTGCAATGAAAGTCAAGTTAACAGGTGTAGACATAATATTCACCAGGAAAAGCCAAGTCAACAAGTCTTTGGTTGTTACCTTTATCGCGTGAGACACATGGAAATTGTGAAGCCAATTACATCCACTTAGGGTACAAGAGTGGTTAATCATTTGAGAGTGGTAAACTTAAAAATCAACCAATGAGAGTGTGCCACGTCAATCGGTGAAAAGTGTTTAAACTATGCTGAAAAGTGTTGACAATGGTTAGACACTTGCTGAATTGGTAAACCTTTTTTTTTCATTTTTAGTTTTTTTAATTTAAGATAAAATGAATAAAACATCAAACTTTTATAAATAAAAAGAAAGCATTACATTAAAAGCAAACAGGATTTTCTTGAACCGCAACATCTTCATCCTCATCATCATGTTGCTCTTGGGTATCCGACACGAACTCTTCATCGGAGTCATCTTGTATGTCTCTCGGTGATTGTGAGCTTGGGGTTTGAAAAGCAAACGGGTTAAAAGCATTTTGGGCGTCTAGGGGGTAATCATAAAAACCGGGTCGAACAATCGTCGGACAACGTTACTCTGCATAGCCTTATTTCTTATCACCTTAACGTAGACAACGTTACTGACTATTTTCTATTTATTCATTGAATATATATTCTCGATCTAATAACTGATTGAATAAACAATAGAAGGTGACATATATGTTAGTTATTTTATTATCAATTTATCATGAAGAAATAGGAACAAATAAAAAACACAAAAGATGTTCGTATAACTAACTATATATAGTCGCAAAAAGATTAGAATAATACCACATAATCAACTACCAAAAATGAGTGCCAAATGGTTGCTTTTCTTGCGATCATTTCTCTTCGCCATCCTGACACACCTTGCAGCATTTTCCACACCCATTCACAACGCACCAGCACTGAACGGCACCAACGTTGATCGTCTAGCATTGCTTGCTATTAAATCCATGATTGAAGGTGACCCACAAGGTCTCTTGACCTCATGGAACCATTCCAGCACTAATTTCTGCCAATGGCAAGGTGTTACATGTAGCCTTCACCACCAAAGAGTCACCCACTTGAACCTCTCATCTGGAGGCTTGATTGGTACGCTGTCTCCTTCCGTCGGAAATCTAAGCTTTCTCAGGGTCATTCAGCTTTTTAACAACTCATTTTCCGGTGAAATTCCACCTGAAATTGGGCATCTCTTTAGATTACGACAATTACATCTTCGTAACAACTCTTTCACGGGAAACATTCCAGCCACCATAATGAACTGCTCCAACCTCCAATTCCTTATGTTGGGTGGAAATAATCTGCTCGGCAAGATCCCAAATGAAATCGGGCGTCTCTTTAGATTACAAACACTAGATCTTTATAACAACTCTTTCACGGGAAACATTCCGACCACCATAACGAATTGCTCCAACCTCCAAGTCCTTTACTTGGGTCTCAATAATCTGGTCGGCAAGATCCCAGATGGGATTGGTTCATTGTCCATGCTTAGCATCCTTGCCCTTCAAAGCAACATTCTACAAGGCGGAATTCCAAATGAAATCGGGCGTCTCTTTAGATTACAAACACTAAGTCTTCATAACAACTCTTTCACGGGAAATTTATTGTCCATCCCTCCTACACTTCATATGCTCCACTTAAGTTTTAATAACTTTGGGGGGAAATTACCTTCTCTCACAAACGGTTCGGCTTTAATAGTTTTGGACCTATCACATAACTATTTTGTTGGATCACTACACAATTTGGTGTGTTCCAATGGTGTGAGCAAGATTGAGTATCTTAATCTGGGATATAATCAGTTGTCAGGTGTAATTCCGGAGTGTTGGGAGAAGTGGTCGAGTTTAATAGTCTTAGGCTTGAGTAATAATAATTTGTCTGGTGAGATTCCAAGAACATTGGGTTCGATACCTTCATTGCAATTATTGAACATGGGTGGGAACAAGATTTCAGGAAGTTTACCTTCTTCCCTAATGAATCTGTCATACTTAAAGGTTCTTCAACTTGAACAAAACAATATTGTTGGAATCATTCCACCATGGATTGGAATAAAACTCACTCTGTTGAAACTTCTCAACCTAAGATCCAACAATTTTTATGGAACTATTCCACACCAGCTCTGTTATCTTTCACATGCCCATATCTTGGATCTCGCTCATAATAACTTGTCTGGAAATATTCCAAGATGCTTTAACAACTTTAGTGTCCTTTCCGGCATAGAGACCAACTTAGAGAATACGGTTTCAGTCTCATTTAGTAGCATTCCAATCTATCCTGTTGTGTCCTTGGTGACAAAAGGACGAGAAGACACGTATGAATATATTCTAGGACTGGTTATGCTTTTGGACCTTTCGAGCAACAATTTTTCTGGGCGGATCCCTACTGAGCTTACAAGTCTCCACAAGTTAAAATCATTGAATTTATCAAGTAATCAACTGACAGGAAATATCCCGAATAAGATTGGGGACATGAAAGAACTTGAATCTTTTGATGTTTCAGTAAACAAGCTTTCTGGGGAGCTTCCTGTAAGCTTATCAAGGTTGAATTTCTTGAGTAGCTTTAACGTTTCATACAACAATTTGATAGGACGAGTTCCATCAAGTACTCAGATTCAAAGCTTCAATGAGTCCAGCTTCGTTGGAAACAAACTTTGTGGAGCTCCACTAACTAATGATTGTGTACGTGTTGACAAACCTGATACAACAAGCGACCAAAAAGAAGACGGTGGATCACACAAAGTAGATTGGGGGTTGATTATTAGCATAGCGCTTGGATTTATTATTGGGTTTTGGGGCATTGTGGTTTCATTAATGCTCAACAGATCATGGAGAATCACATATTTCCGTCTCTTGAGGAAATTGATCAAGGTATAAGGTTTATGATGTTATGCATAAGTATTATTGTGATATGTTTTCTAAGTGACCATAAAAAAGCAGCTCCTGGGTCACTTGGTGTAGTTCCCCTGCAGTCTGCTTTTCATAAAGCTTATGTTTATTGTTGTATTTCTGTTCGGTTCTCGTAGGGTTGTTTTGTTACGTCTTTCTTTGTTATTGTTAAACCAGCTTCCCGCTGATTCGTTTTCTAATAATAATATATAATCGTTCCAAAAAAACTATGTACACTTTATAAATTTGCATACTCAAAGTTCAAGACAGGTCCATATAACATATAGATAAATCAACAAATGTACATAAAACAGTCCTAAAAAATCAGGTCGCAACCAAAAATTCTCACTCGAATGGTTAGGTTGTTGATTTCAACTCCATAATTGCGGAAAGAAGCGTGTAATTAGGCGTTAGGCTCCTACTCGTTAATGGTAAATTAGTCATCGGTGAGCTATCACTCTCCACAAACCATTGCTCTATCGCCCTGTGATCGTATGTGTAGCCATCAGAAGCAACACATGGATCAACCATAACATCCTGGATCAAAACATCATTATATTATGAAAAACTAGTGTTGTTCGATAAAAACTGAAAGAAAAAATGTCAGAATCTTACCTTGCGTATGGGGCATATGAAGTGGTTAGGAGGGGTGGGTCGCGTCATGGATGTGGATCTTTGAGCTGCATCTGCAACTGCTTTTAGTCGTTCCAATACAGAAACAACCTTGTTTTTCAAATCTGGTCTATCTTTTCTTCGAAGCTCAGCGCAGCTCAACCCCAAATATGCTAACTCTTTCGCTTCATCAATAGGCCATTCACCTGCATCTTGATCCAACACACTGGCTAACTCATCGTTTTCAAGAGCTGTTTCCACAACATGAGTAACTGCAATTGCCTGTCTTGCGGTCAACAGATGCAAAATCACCATACCAAGAGCGTATACATTGGATTTTGTAGATACTAATCCTGTTCGTTGATACTCTGGATCAATATAACAAAGGGTTCCCGCTGGACTCGTGTCTTTGTATATGGTGGATGTGGAAGAGAAGTCCGATTGAAGCATTGTTGAGAGACCAACATCCACAAGATTTTTATCAAGCAGTATATTTGCTGGTTTAGGTCATGATGAACGATTGATTTCGGTTTCACGTTATGAAGGAAGTTTAGAACTGATGCTACTTCCCCCGCGGTACAGAACCAGTCGAATCACGGGATCAATGGTGTCTCATGCGAAATAATCGCTCGTCCAAACTCCCGTTTTCCTTGTACTCGTAGACCAAACAGCCATGATCCACACACACCGATTAGAATCAGCAGACAAGGATGCCGGATTCTGCTCAATAGTTCAAGCTGCAAAATCAAATTCAATTGTTCATAAATGGTAAGGATGTGATCCAAGAGTGAGCACGAGTTCGTCACTGAAGACTTCCCTTTTTTATATTTGTCTTTAATTTCATTTATCTTGACGGTTTGAAATTCCAAAAATTGGGCATACATGCCATATTTTGAATTTTTCCTTAAATATTAAAGGAACCATCATGTAATTACATGATTTAGTCAGGCAGTAATATATCAATTTTTCTCGAGAATTTTATCTCTGTTATTTTTGTGTTTCCGTTTTGCATCAAGAAATCCCAAAAATCAAAGTCTACAAAATGGACTTGAATGTATGACAAATTCTGTAGATAAGAGCTTATAAACGTATATGGTTTGAATTTAATGTTTGACTTCAAAAGTCAAGAGGAAAAAACATGGTAGTTACCTTTCGAGATGCATCAAGGGTCTCGCTTTGCGCAATTGCATACATCCCACGAAGGTATCAAAATTAACTGGCCGGCCCAAACTGCATTAACCGGTCAAACTGAACCGTTTTTGACGGGTTGGGTAGCCAGTTCAAAAGATGCTTTTCTAAACCTTAGTCAGGCATTAGACCCGAAATTTCCGCCCAGAACTGTCTTTGTATGCAGTCTATCCCTTAGTTCATCTAGTGCATTCCATGCTCTGTACTGTTATATATCATCCTCCATTTACACTTGAGGCTCTTTCTTAACCGACACACACCCATGCACTATACTGTTATACATCTTCTTCCCCACACGATTCTCTTTCAGGGTTATATTCTTCCTTATTTCCTCCAAAACAAACATGTTGATAAACGGATACACATTTGTCGTCCCATTTTCGACAGTCGCTAACTGAATCTGCCCAAGAGAGATATGAGAACTATACAGAGGCTGAATCACCTCTTCTTATATAAACCTTTTATACCCCTACATTGAAACATTCATCTTACCCAAATCTTTGGTCTTTACCTACAGTCGATTCGAACTTTTCCGGTAAGCTAAGCATTTTATCGAGCACCTCGTTGACACGCGCAGTAAACGACATTACATCAAACCATACATAACATCCTTAAGCCCGTAAAATTGCTTGCATATATCCTCGTGAATGTTAAACATGATAAACAATTCATTAACCCGCTACTTTGTTTTCAGCCAAAATTTACACATCTGGGTCAATGTTGCCAGGTCTACTCCTGACCCATTTGCCCATTGGGTATTTTTTAAAATTCAAAAGTTACCCATTCTGACCCCTTAACTATAAAACATAATTCAAATTAACCAATTACTTTGTTTTTAGCACCCAAATCAGCCCAAATTTACACCTTTGGGTCAATATTGCCAGCCTCAAGGCCTGTCAATGGATGGATATGGATTGGATCATGATCCGATCCATTAATGATCCAACTTAAATGGATCATGATTCGATCCATGATCCAACATAATGGATCGTGGTCCGATCCATATCCAAATAATTTTAAATGGATGGATCACTATCAGGATCGATCCATAAAAAAATATAATAAAAAACCTCTAAAAATAAAAAAAAACTCACAAAAAAATTCTAAAGATTCTAAAAAAATCCAAAAAAAATCAAAAAAATCGAAAAAAATTCTAAAAAAATAAATAAATTTAAAAATAAAAAAATTCAAAAAAATCTAAAAACAATCTTGGACCTGGTCCGCAACTGTCCAGAACAGCAACAATCCAACCATGATTTACCTACCTAATAACCAATACAATCACCGCCTTTTACCAAAATTCTTATCAAAGTTCTTTAAACTAGAAAAAGTAGATCATAGATTCTAATCAAATTTCACCATGACCATGAGACATGAGTAAAAACCGGATGCAGAATCTTTTTGTGATCAACAATAAGATTCTTGATGAACAAGCAACTGCCAAAAACTTGTGCAATTCCCTCATGGAACATGCCACTTGTTTTTACAAACAACCAAATTCATCAAGGAAAACAGTAACTAAAAGTTCAAAAGAAAAAAAAAACAAACAAGCAAACTCATGAACACAGCATAGGGAGATATATCATGTGGATTGGGTCTTTTTCTTCTTCTTTGATGCCAAGTCACTTGGTTCGATTTCTATTGACATTCTCTTTGTCCTACAGAAAAAAGATCACATTTTATATCAGAAAATATAGTAAGAATCAGAAGTTGTGAGAAAACAAGCACAAGGAAGAAAACATATACCTCTTAGAAAGCTCCTGTGTCTCGTTACTCTCTTCTTCGCCATCACCAACAGTATCTAACAATAAGCACAACGACCACAGTTAAGTATATTCAAATTGCTTGCAACCAAATACTGTATAGAACACATATTAATGGTCAAAGTTAAAGTTATTAGGAGGTCAAATTGGGTGATGGTTTATCCCTGCACCAATTCCATTACTGCATTACATATAAAGATTCTTCTGAAACTTCTATCTCTATCTATTGCTGCTATTTTGAAAATTCTAATAACTGCACATAACATCATTTTACTTGTTAGTTAAATCTGACTGACTGAGATTCTAAGAAATATTATATCATCCTACAAAGTTCAGAAATATCTACCAACCCATTAATCTAAATTAAATCCAATGACAATATTAATGGTCCCCAATCAGATTCACAAACTTTACACAACTGAAACAAAAAGGTGGAAGTATGAACTAAACTTTCTCACACAGACATAACATCGAACACCTTATCTACACTTTCTAATAATCTTTATCTACACCCAGATATCAGAAATTCACAGCACAAGTATAATAAACAAAAGAAAAAACAAATCAAAAGTGACAAATCATCTTACGACTGTTGAATAAGTCTAACAGCGATTACGAACAGAAACAAAACGAAACCCTAGAAATTGAAATTAAGAGTTCACCTGAAGTACTTTTGCTTGATTTGTGTGTTGATCAGTGAATGAATTGAAGCTTATTTGTTGATGATTTGTAAGCAGATGAACAGGAAGAGTGAGTGTAAACCAGAGGAGAGAGATGGTTGTGCGATCGAAGAAAGAGAGGGAGAATGTGATGAGAGAGACACTATGGTCCAAGTGCGACTGCGATGGATCGAATGGGTAACTAAGATGCTTGTCATTGAAACGTGTCAATTCATGGATCAATCCATGTAATTAATTGGATAAATGAATCAATCCATTAGACTAATTAAGGGGAGGGGGTGGTCACTAGTGATAGATTTCTATCACTCCTAATATCCAATCAAATCATGCCATGTCATCACCCAATATTCTATCACTAGTGATAGAATTGTAATGGGGGTGGTATCACTAGTGATGGGATTCCAATGTACAAGTATTAATACACAATGTACAAGTCATACACATTCATTCCTCAATATTCAACGCGTTATATATATAACGAGTTATTCCTATCACTAGTGATAGAAATGGTGGCGGCGGTGTTAGTGATACTATAACTCGTTATGGGGAGTCCATAACGGACCACCCCCTCCCCCCTAATGGATTAGTGGAATTTTTTATGATCCAATAACTGATTTAAATGGATCGAATATTGGGATCAATATCCAATCCAATTGACAGGCCTATTGCCAGGTCTACTCCTCATCATTCTTGAAGCATACAATTAAAACACTCAAAATTCGCATGCATCAAAGATCTAAAAGAAGAAAATAGCTAATTAAAACTCTCACAACAAACAAGAACCAGCTCATAATCATGAACATACCTTGTGGGAGACTGTCTCGCGGATTCCAACGATGGATGAATAACGAGGAGTGATCAGTAATGTTTGACCTAATAAAACGTGAAGACATCACGAAAGTATTTTTTTTCAACAGTTAGGCCGGCCAGGGCGGACCTAGGTGATGGGGTGGGTGGGCGGGCGCAACTCTCAACAACTCATCACTCACAACCCTTCAACGCGTGATAATATTCCATCACGTGCAAACTCTATCCACCCCGCCTGCCCTTAGCTACAATAAATTTATTTACTTATTGTTTTAGTTACCAAAACCTTTTCTTTTCTCAAATTAGCCACATAAAATCAAACATTTTTTATTTTATTTTTATAAACCAAAAAGAAAATATAAATAATCATAAATTTTATATTCAAATACCTTTTTCGCATGTTTTTATTAGATATGTTAAATAATTTGAGTTTTATTCATTCTATACTTCTTTTAGTTTTAGAATAGTTAAAGTTTATCTGGTTCTTTTTATTTAATTTATAATTCAATTGTAATAAACTTGGATAGGCCACGGCTTTACTCGAGTTTAATTCATGACGTAACTTTTTCATAATTGGAGAATATATCGTCGCATGTATTTTTATCTACATCTCAATACTTTTGCTCGAGTTTAATTTATGACGTAACTTTTTCGGGATTTGCCAATATACCGTCACATATATTTTACTCGAGTTTAATTTATAACATAACGTACCGCTGTAACACGTGGGATATTTTACTAGTTATGTATGAATATATAAAGTTATGATATTGTAACATCCAAGTGTGGTGTTTCTCATCTGAAGATAAGCATAGACAGCTTATTTAATCTAGCCTTCCTTTCTTTTAATGAAGAAAAAAAATAAAAGAACAAGTGTGGTGTTTCTCATCTGAGTTTATATAAATAGTGAGAAACTAAAGAGATAAATTAGTGGTAGCGATAGTAGCATATTACCCGGCTGAAATCGGTGGTGTTAGCCGGGTAGCTATCGGTATAGATAGGTAAAATTATTATTATTATTATTATTATTATTATTATTATTATTAAAGGCTGAAACTATTCACACACCAAGGCTGTCTATTTGCACACTTAGGGTTTATACACGCTGCGTACAGCTCTATACGTAGCGTATTATAGAGTTGTACGCAGCGTATAAGTTGCATAGAATTCAGAGCCTGCTCAGCAATCATTGGCACAGACAACCAGGGTTTATATACGTTGCGTATAGAGCTAGAATTTTGTTTGGTTATTTTGATGTAATTGTGGTATAAATTCTCACCCGGTTCTAAGGTTAAATCGCTTAAAATATATAACCGTTAGTGTTATACCATTAATATTATATGTCATTAATTTTTTTTTGGAAAAACGTATATACTGTTCGAATATATTATATTGTTATCGTTTAAATTAAATTATTATACCACGTCTAGTGCGGTTCGAATGCTATAAACGTTTAAATATCATATTGTTAATTATTTTTAAATACTTGTGTACGGTTATAAAATCACAATGGCCAACTTGAATTTCATTGCAATGATACAACACTTTAAATACAAAATACTAGACTAATAATAGGAAGAGATTTACTCCTCTTAAACTAAGAAACTATTGACTACATAATTACTTTGAATACATTGATGGAGAAGAAGAATATTGCTCCATGAAATATGCTATAGACTAATATTATGTTGATTAAATGGAGAAAATAAATACTGCCACGGATGTAATGTGGTGGCAGTTAAATCACCCTCGTGTGTTAAAGATTGCCATGGGTGGAACGTGGTGGGTGGTATAGTTGTAAATTCACATGCGGGTGACAGTTGTTAACTAACCTACAGGTGACAGCCGTTGATTCGTCTACGGGTGATAGCCGTTAATTCACTCTCGGGTGACAGTTGCTAATTCGTCTATGGGTGAAAGTCGTTAATTCACTTTTGGGTGGCAGTTGTTAATTTGCCTACCTACCGTTATTTATTCACCTAGGAGAGATAGTCGTTAATTCTCCTACGGGTGAAAGTTGTTAATTCACCTTTGGGTGACAGTTGTTGATTCACCTACGAGTGATAGATGTTTATACACCTACATGTGATAAATGTTAGTACACCATTGGGTGATACATAATGAATCATAGTTAATCATAAAAATGCCATTGTGGGGTTATGGTGGAATGGATAAAAACTGTGATATGAAAAACATTCTCCTATATATTAAATTCTGAAGTAAATGAACAGGAATATAAATATAAATATTAAAAAGAGAAGTGAATGAACATTAATCAAAATAGAAATGAATGAATAGTATCGGGTACCAGTACCGGTATCAAATTTATCAAACTGAGTGTATTTTCGGTATCCGTTCGGCACCGGTATTCATCGGGTTTTACTCTCAAATACCGGTGTTGTACCTGTACCGACCGTATCAAGCCGTACCGTACCAGGTATATTCGGTACCGGTACCCACTTTTGGGGATTTTGGTAACGGTATTTTCGGTACCGGTTGGTACCGAGCTCATCAAATCCTGTAGCAACGTAGCAATGCAAGTAATT
The DNA here is from genome assembly GCA_030545235.1 of Helianthus tuberosus. NCBI lineage: Eukaryota > Viridiplantae > Streptophyta > Magnoliopsida > Asterales > Asteraceae > Helianthus > Helianthus tuberosus. The sequence goes on from CM060370.1 coordinate 5,328,032, forward strand.
GCACAGTTTAGATTACTTTTCATACACACAGTAAGGGGACTCGGGGCGGTCCTATGATACATGGCCATCACTCGTTGAAGTGCAACGGAACACCGCCGCCGGTGCATATATCACGCGTTATTTTTAAAACGCGTTAATCCCACAACGCGTTGAACTTCTGATGCATGTCCTGTCATTGCATGTAAATTATTTCTATTTTATTATTAAAAATAGTATATGGCCGACAACTGCAAGGAATTCTATTTCTAATTGGACCTTTGATTCACAAATTTCAAAATGCTATCTCATTAAATGGAATTTAAAATTAATAAATTAAAAAAAAATTGGGAGTGATAGAATTATATCACTAGTGATACCACCCCGCCTACATTTCTATCACTAGTGATAGAATATTGGGTGATGACATGGCATGATTTGATTGGATAGTGGAAGTGATACAATCTATCACTAGTGAACCACCCCCCCTCCCCTAAGTAAACTGTATTTCATTTGAATGAGGTTTTATATACACAACTTATTTTGCTTTATTTTTTGTCTTTTTAAGTAATGAATGAATTGTAGCATGTAAAATTAACTTTGATATTTAGATTATTGATGAGCAAATCGTATCAAATCCTTTAATCAAACCGGTATCGTATCGGTACAAAATTTACTATACCAAATCATTTTCGGTACCAATTTGGTACCCACCTTTTGGCGTTTTCAGAATCGTTACTTTCGGTTCGACACCGGTCTAGCACCATACCTATATTTATTGATTTTTACCTTCAAATACCATATCGTATTGTACCAAGCATTTTCGGTGCCGGTACCTAATTTCGATGATTTTCCGGATCGGTACTTTCGGTGCCGTTACCGGTACCGAGCTCATCCATATTTTAACGTGTTAGCACCGTAATAACTGAACTGAAAACAACCGAATTTTCAACGTGTAGGACGTGTGGATCCTATTATTATATATTAGGTTATTTAAAATCGCTTTTTAGGACGGATTGACTATCCTTTTCACGACATTTTTATTTATGTTTTGATATTCGGTATATGCTTGCCGTTACTGACACGCGTTTTGCAGTCATTGGGTCCCCGCCGCAACGCGCGGGCAGAAATTTAACTAGTTATGGTTAAATTATGAACTCACTTAGCGTTGGCTAATAGTTGTTTAAATGATGTTTTCCAGGTAAACCACTAGTGTGGGATTGAAGGAGCCAGATCGAGCCTCGGTAGGTTTAAGGATCGATCATATGTTTATAACCCACTTTTGATGTATAAATTATGGGTTATCTAAATTAGTTGTCATGATGTAAACTTACTCAACTTATCAAATAAATATATAATATGAATTTTTAGAAAGGTTATTTTATCACATTATTTTAGTGAAATTGTTTCCGCTGTTATTTAAATGAAAAAAAAATCTGACCGGTTTTTAAAGAAAATAATATAAAAGGGGGTATAAAATATGGGTGTTGCACGCCCTTGATAAAAAAAATAATAAGCCCGCCCTTGATATAACAAAGTACCAGAGCTTAGTGACAACTCACTATTTTTCTCACGAATTTGCCACGGTACTTTATATTTCTCAACCGAAAAAAAATGGTGCCTAAGTTTCCCAGTGATTGGTGACAATATCATACTAATTGTACATAGTTACGCTTACTTTGTATTTTGGTGGAAACAGCTCGCTAAATCCACAACCATTTTTTTGGTAGCAAATTCCGGTAGTAATTACCAAGTTTTCTAGTAGTTAGAAGTCAATTTTGATGTTGTATAAATAGGGAATTAGCCTTGTAAACAATTCATTTAGAAAATAATACAAATTCCCTCTCATCTCGCTCTATCGATAACAAACTTAACAAACTCTGGGTAGTCTTCTTCTTCAAAGCTTCCCTTAGTGTTAATTAATGGTGTTCAACCGTTGAACGTCAATCTTTAACACGAAACTACCTCACTACACCAACTTCACAAGTAGAGGGATTCAGTGGCGTAGCTTTGAAGGGACGAGTGGGTGCACCCCCCCCCCCCCCTAATGTTTAGGTTAGATGGGTAATATTTCCGAGTTTTCGTCCGAAAATTTTAAAACTATTTAGGTATCCCCCCCCCCCCCCCCCCCCCAATGTTTAAGTAATTTGGTAATTACATTGAGGTGGTATATGGCCATGGCATTAAATTGTCAAGCGAATGAGTTCCATCTCACATTCCTAGAACTTTCCGTGGTAGCCAATATGAATCGTTATGGAAACAGGTGCTGGATGAATCTGAATCCAAACTAATTGTTTGGATATCTAATAATCTTTCTTTTGGTGGAAGAATTACTCTTTTGAAGACAATTTTAGGAAGTCCCCCATTGTCTACCTTTCTCTATTTAAAGCACCATTGATTGTAATTGAAGAACTTGAACACGCATAAAAGATTATAATGTGTGTGTGTGTGGGGGGGGGTGTTGAAAGCGTGAAGGAAAAGATATGTTGCATTCCTTGGGATAAAGTATCGGTCCAAAAAACATGAGAGGACTTGGGATGGAAAGCCTTAAATCATCAAAGTAAGTGTTAGTTGCCAAATGGTGGTGGAGGTTCAAGTTCGACAATTTACGTAGGAATCCGTTCGTGCAAAATAAATAAAATTCTTTATTAACTTGAATTACAGAAACAAATCAGAATGAAAATAAAAGTACATTACAATTACAACTGAAAAATTGGAAAAACAAGAACAGGAAAAATCAAACAGAAAAATTGTTCCCAGCTGAGGATCGTGTTAGACACGGGTCCCTTAAAACAAATTTCGAGTCTCCCATGAGAACTCGTTTGTTTCTAGATACAACAGCTAAAGTAGTTGCACTGCCGGTCTTGACTCCAACCCGAAGGCGTACCTTGCTGCTTGAAGATAAAATTCTGTGAGAGAAGATTGTAGAGAGCTGGTGTATTTGATGTGTTGATTCTGCTGAAGGAGCCTCCTATTTATACAGCAGGTCTGAAAGAAACTGAAAAAACGAATTAAATGGGAGAATTAAACTGCATTGAACGTCTTCAATGCACTTTAATTCGTCATTTAATTCGCAGTCAAAACCATTGACTACGTCAGTTTCGAATGCTGAAATGTAACTGCACTAGCATTAACTGCTGGAAGCTTCTGCGCGCGTGCAAGACACACTGTTGCGCGCGCAGGTCTGCACGCTCATGCGCGCGTGCGCCATTTTGGCTCACTTCCATGCGTGTGTGCGCCACCTTGGCTCAATCTCATGCGCGCCTACGCGCGTGCGCCACGTCACCTGTGAGCCCTTGGTGCGCCGCGCACGTCACTTCAGTGCCCATGCTCCATGTGCGAGTGCGCGCCACCAACCACCTAGTTCTTGCAGCCCTTGTGTTCCACCACGCGCACGCGGTCAAAAATACAAAGGCGGCTCTCAAGCGGCTCGCGACAATGCGATACAAGTGCAAAGTGCCACATTGCGCCTCATCGCCCACGCCGCGCGCGCAGGCTACGGTGCGGCACCCTTCGCGAGTACACTTAGTGAGTGCTTCCAAGAAACAATAAGGATGGGGAGTTCTCACTTAAATACCCCTTTAAGTTTCATCTCTCCTCCTATGTGGGACAAGGTGCCACTTTCCCATTTTTACAGCATTCAAGTTTCAAACACCAAACTTTGAGCATCGATATCTCATTTATCTTAGCTCCATTTTTGACGTGGTTTAGTTCGTTGCGAAACTCTTCCGGCATAGAACACAAACCACAAATAAATATATAAAACCCGCTCATTTTCTTATATTTATTTCTAGTCCAAAATAGGAAAAAATCGTTTTCCTATATTTGTGAAAAATGTTATTTTCACAAATTTCTAACAATTTATACCTATGGGTAAAAGTAATAGAGCCATTCACTGTAGCACAAGAACCTAGAAGGAATTCCTTGTGAAATGTAGTATAGCTAGAGCATGGAATGAATGTCATAAAAACTGGGTTGAAGCTATTGAAATATTCAATCAAACATAGTAATTTTAAGGCTGAAATGCGTTGTGACATTTATTTTCCTTTTTGGTTGTATAGATGGTTCAATCGATCTTATAGATTGCATTTTCTCCATCTTCGCAATGGAACCATCCAAGAATCGTCCACACTAAAAAAATTAAACCCTTTGTTTTGTACATATGGGCCATATTGCTTGTTAGACCACTCGTTATGGAACCATGCCCCTCGCTAGTGTGGCTCCTTTTGGTGTGATACAGTGTTAAACACCACCCAATGGGGCGTCAGTTACCGTGAAATTGGGGGGGGGGGAGGCGTTGGTGGTATCATGGCGTGAAGATGGTGAAATTTTGGTGGCAACCACAATTCGTGACGATTTAACAATTAAAACAAATTCGTTTAATTTTTGTTTATAAATTAAAGAGTTAACTGCCATTTTCGTCCCTTTTGTTTATAAATTAAATAAACCACACGACACACGTATATATACACACAACACCAATTCCTTTTACACACATTTCTTCCACCTTTCCCAATATCTCTAAAATCTGTTATACTATTCTTAGACATGAATTTTGTTATCCACCTTGAATATGACGTCATAACCACATATACTCGATGGAGGCTAATAGACTTTTAAGGGATCGTGATAGTGCTCACAATCATGTAGTAAATGATTATTTTTTAATAAACTGGTATATCCGCTCATAATCATACAGTAAATGATTATTTTTTTAAGAAACTGGTATATCCCCCTGGTATACAGTTTTTCTAGAGCTGGTTATGCTATCGGACCTTTCGAGCAACAATTTTTCTGGTCAAATTCCCAATGAGCTTATGGCCCTTCGGGAGTTAATATCCTTAAATTTATCAAGAAATCAGTTGACAGGGAATATTCCAGATAAGATAGGAGATATGAAAGCACTTGAATCTTTTGATTTATCACTAAACAAGCTTTCTGGGGAACTTCCCATGAGCTTGTCAAAGTTGAACTTCATTAGTATCTTCAGTGTGTCTTACAACAATTTTAAAGGAAGAGTTCCAACAAGTACTCAAATTCAAAGCTTAGACGAGTCCAACTTCTTTGGTAACAAACTTTGTGGAGCTCCACTAACTAGTGATTGTAAACTGATTGATGTATGTGATACAAGAGACCAAAACAAAGACGATGGATCACATGGACCAGATTGGGGGTTAGTTATTAGCATAGTGCTTGGATTTATCATTGGATTTTGGATCATTGTGGCTTCACTAATAGTCAACAAATCATGGAGGATTGTATATATGTGATGATGAAAATAAGGTTGTTAATAGGTTTCACTTATTTCTTTGAAACTATACATATTGTCTTAAATAAAATTATAAGCTTGTATTCAAGATGAGTATTCAATGTTGTCTTGCTGAAAATTAATAAATTTCTTGAGCATAATGATTCTACATAAGATTTGTAAGAGTGTAATCATAATATAATTTTCATACTCAAAAGTTCATGACCGATCCATGTTTCATATAAATAAATCAGACACATATACATAAAGCAATCCTAAAAAATTGTTGCATTAAAAAATTCTCACTCAAATGTTATGTTGTTGATTTCCACTTCATAATTGTGAAAAGAAGTGTGTAATTAGGCGTTAAGCTCCTACTCGTCAATGGTAAAATTGGTCATCGGGTAACTATCACACTCCGCAAACCATTGCTCTATCACCCTGCGATAAATCGTGTAGCCATCAGTAGCCAGACAAGGATCGACCATAACATCCTGTGTCAAAACATCAATATATTATCTACAAACTGTTCTGTTTGATAAAACTGAAAGAAAAAAATGTGACACTCTTACCTTGAGTATCAGGCATATGAAGTATTTTGGAGGGGTGGGTCAGGTCGGGTCATGGATGTGGATCTTTGAGCTGCATCAGCGAGTCGTTCCAATACATGAAGAACCCTGTTTTTCATCTCACAACGGATCAAATTAAGAAGGTTCAGCTAAAAGATAACGAGTCAAACGGCTTGAAACTTTAAAGTCACCAACTTCTAGAGATGCATACAACCGCCTAAATATGTAATGCAATAGGGTAATATTATGTACCATTGTTTTCAAATCATGTTTATAATCAGTTTATGATAAACAACAAAACAATTTCCAAGGACCAAAGCAACCTTACTAGTACTTAAAAGGACACGTTTCAACCACGCCCGTGTTGGCCCGATACCCGACCCGCTCAACCTGCCAATTTTCCTCATACACTAATCGCATCCCCTGAAGGGCTGGTTCTATAGCCAATATATCATTAGAATTATCATTTTTCTCTCCAGAAAGTGCATTTAACTATCATTTTAGGAACATATGATGTGTTGATACAGAGATTAAGAAGCAGACCTGGTGTATAAGTAAAAAGAATTTGAGTTGAGGGACATTATAAACTCCCGTACGGAAGTATATATATCTATGAAATTAACACCTACAGATAGCTTTGTTCTTCGCTCTTATCTATCCTTTCGGATCCCCAATTTCAACCTCCTCCCATTTCAGCACCTTTAAAAAAAATACATATTCTTCAGCAGCATGTACAAGTAGGAATATGTTTAATATCATCTAACAAAAACACAGAAGAAACATGTGGTGAGACTAAAAAACCTCAAGCTCATAAACCCTAATGGCTATTACCATTTTCCGGATTATAAAACATTAGAAGTTTTGTGAACATGTGAAATAGGAGGATGGAAAAGGGGATCGCAAATTCAGTTACCTGAAAGGTGTCTTTTCCCACAGAATCAAACACAACATCAACTCCTTCACCATCTCAGCAACATGGGTAATAAAATCCTCTTCTTTGTAGATAATAACATGATGACATCCATCTTCATTAGCTTGCAAAGTCGTCTATTTGGTTGATACAGTTCCAATGACAGTGGCACCAAGCATATTTGCCCACTGGCATAACACAGAACCAACCCCGCCTGCTGCTGCATGAACCAACACCTTGTGTCCTTGTTCTACCTGTATTAACACTTGCTGCTTTCAGGTAAATTAAATACAGACCCACATTGATTACACTGCGATTCGGTTGGATAAAGTGCTCTTCTGATGTATGAAGATGTTTTACATTAGCTGACCCATGTAAATGTTCTTAGATTAGTTGTAATACGAAATAGATAAAACAACTGATAGTATACTTGTAGAACAGAGGAAACCAATTATCCCTCAACGCATATTTTAGACACAACAATTAAAGCAGGACAACATGTCAAACAAAAAAAAACTTAGTTAAAACTTAACGAGTCAAACGGGTTGAAAGCCGCCCAAAGTCTATTTTTAACGCATACAACCTCCTTAAATCACTGTTATTTAAAGCTTTAGGTTACTGCATACAATTGTTTCCAGATCACTTCACGGTATAGTACTAATGATTTGCCAAATATGTGGTAATTCATGTTTTGAATATTTCTTAATTATTTGCCAGTTTACTGTTCAGTTTATGGTTTGAAACTTGAAACCAGTTGTCTAAGCTGAACAGACCATTTTGCATTTATTATTTATATTTTTTATTTTAGAAATATAAAGTTATCAACAATCTTATCATTTGTTTAAGGAATTTAATACAAAATTCTGCTTTTTTAAAAAGTAAATTTTTTCAGAAATCCGAACAGCAAAACCGTGCAAACCGCCCAGTTCACCTAAACCGTATATCTCATCTAAATTTCTAGTCAGAAACAAGAAATTGGTTAAAATTTAGGCAATCAAGCGACAGATCATTAGAGTTAAATGCTTGGTTGGTCCCTGTGGTTTGCAAAAATTTCACTCTTGGTCCTAGTGGTTTACTAATTACACGCGTGGTCCCAAAACTTGTCAAAAATGAACTCGGTTGGTCCCCAGCCCTAACATCAGTTAAATTTCTCAGTTAATTATATGTGAAATGACTATATTACCCTTGAACAATTAAAAGAAATAAAAAAATATATAAAGCCCACTGATCATCATCATCTTCAACCTCATCATCTTCAACCTCAGTCTCTCAAAAAACTCAAACACCACCACCTCCTCCACCATCACAACCCACCAGGGGACATTATCGTCATTAATTTCAACAATCAATAAAAAACATAACATTTCACACAAAACAAACTAAATAAAACTCATTTTTTTCTTATTCAATTACAAAACCCATAAATCCCCAAATAATTAGAACTCAATCTAAACAAAATACACTCCAATTTCAACAATCAAATAAACACAACAGTTCACACAAAACAAATAAAACAAAACTCAATGTTTCAAAACCAGTAAATCCCCAAATATGCAACAAGAATCAACCATGAATCGAGATCAAAAAAAGGGAAAGATTACCGAGAGAAAAGGGGCCGATTCCGAGACCAGGACGAAGATCAAGAACGATGACACCCATGGTTGTGCCCTCGCACCTTCTACGGGGTCTCTGCAACATAATAATAACTGGATAATAACAAACAGGATTATCCTTTCAGAGATTTCAAATTCCCGATTATCTTGTGGTGCAGTGATCGATAAGCCTACGAAGCCCGTATTTTTGGCGATCGTTTTTTTTTTTCGATTTAGAGGATGCGTAAGTGGTTCAGTTGTCGCCTACTACACGGCATGAATGAATGGAAGGATGGATGCTTTACGGTTTGTACTTTGTTGGTATTTGGTTATGTTAACGAGAGACGCCTAGTGCTGGATTTTAAAATTGTGGCATATGTTTTTGTCTATTTGGTTAGTGGTTTTAAAATTGTGGCATACGTTTTGTCTATTTGGTTAGGTGTTTGTTTGTGGTGGGTTATGATGGTGGAGGAGGTGGTGGTGGTGTTTGAGTTTTTTGAGGGACAGAGGTTGAAGATGATAAGGATGAAGATGATGATGATGATTAGTGGGATTTATATATTTTTTTTATTGTTTTTTAATTGTTCAAGGGTAATATAGTCATTTCATACATAATTAACTGAGAAATTTAACTGATGTTAGGGCTGGAGACCAACCGAGTTCATTTTTGACAAGTTTTAGAACCACGCGTGTAATTAGTAAACCATTAGGACCAAGAGTGAAATTTTTGCAAACCACATGAACCAACTCTATTTCTTATATAAAATGGGATGTTATTTGGTTAATATTCCTATAGAAAGATAGAATATTGGTAATTGAATACAAATGTTTGATTTCTTTACAAGGAAAGCTATTGAATGTTGAGGTTTGATACCTGCTCTTGCTCTAGTGGGAACTTTTACATAAATTGAGATAAATGCTTGGATAGTCCTTGTGGTTTGGTGAAATTTCACTTACAGTCCTCAAATTTCTAAAATTACAGTTATAGCCCCTATCTTTTGCATTATCGTTTCTCATATAGTCCTTAACATGGATTAGGGCTGGCAAATCATGTCATATAACAGTTTTAGCAGGTCTTTGACGATGCGAACAACACAAGTTGTAAGCATCCATACGACTCGTTCATTTACTTTATATCAAAGTCTTTAACACAGATGTATGTTTTATATACCAAAAGAGAGAAATGATGTATCCTAACCTTCTAATTTTAACTATTATAAAAAAAGAGTAAACTGCCATTTTGGTCCCTGTGGTTTTGGCATTTTTGCCATTTTAGTCCAAATCTCAAACTTTGTAAATCTGGGTCCCTGTGGTTTCACTTTTATTGCCATTTTAGTTCAAAATTCAGAAACTTTCATTTTTTACTGTTACCACCTGCCTATTTTGTCTTTTTGTGCAGGGGTATTTTTGTCCAAGTGATTTTCAATTAATTAAGAAAATGTTAAATTTAAAGCAGTTGGACAAAAATACCCCTGCACAAAAAGAAAAAATAGGCAGGTGGTAACAGTAAAAAAATGGGAGTTTTTGAATTTTGGACTAAAATGGCAATCAAAGTGAAACCACATGGACCCGAATTTAAAAAGTTTGTGATTTGGAGTAAAATGACAAAACTGCCCAAACCACAGGGACCAAAATGGCAGTTTACTCAAAAAAAAATCACTAGTTTACCCCTGCCCAACATCACTTTTCACTGTTCCCCCAAACCCAACCACGGCAACCACCCAACGATTGACGCCACCAGCAACCGCATTCACGCCACCTGCAACTCCGACGCCGACCCTTCACCGTCGATTCCACGACCACAACCTAGCTTCGGTGAGTACACGCCCTAGTTATTTCATCGGTGAATGTGTAGTTGAATTTGAAACTGTTGGATTGTGAAATTATTGAGTTAGGTTAGATTTTGAATTTAAATGTATTGAATCTCCATACGTGTATTTGGAATGAATACATTTGGAGTGCCCTAAATTTCAAAATCTTTATGAACATTGTATGAAGATTTCTGTTATTTTATAGTTGAATGTGTGGTTGATTTAGGTGTCATTTGTTCCATACGAATCACCTTTAAAATGCCCTATTTTTTTGCATACGGATCTATATGTTCTGTCAATATATGGGGTATGCATGGTTTTCTAATAAATAACACATTTTGGTACAATATCTATACACATATCTATATGTTCTGTCAATATATGGGGTATGCATGGTTTTCTAAGAAACGACCCGTGTTTGCACACGGGTCTTACCGCTAGTACTATATAATAAAAGAAACCATTTATGGGACACATGTCACTCATTGGAGCCATCTATTTTTTTAGTTTTTCCACATATCTATTATACCTAATTATCAATAATTAATTTAACTAAAAGATAATTATACAATTGAAGAGTTTATCCTACTTATGAAACATCCATGCGAACGAGATAAAGTATGAGATTAATCAAAAGAAGTATGAGTTTGAATAATGATTTTAACTTTTAAGTGATATTATGCCAATAACACGAAATTATATATTGTTTACACATATATACTTGAAAAAGTTAATCTTTATTTATTTATCTTATTTGGTATATAAATTACATTTGTTAAATCCATACATATAAGAGTTTTTTAAGGATATATTGTTTTTATTATTTAGTATAGATAATATAATATTTTGAATTTTTCATCACATTTAGTTATTTATCCTTGAAATCTAATATTATGTTATTCAATTAATATAAACATAAGATAATCATAAATTTCAAATCACCGTTTAGCAATCTTCGATATTATTATAATTGTTATTATCAAATATGTTGTTAAAATAATATAAATATAAATATAATATTCAAATATAGATCATTGTGTAATTTTATCATCATACATGTGAATATTAGCCATAAACTATATAATAAAGAGTTAATTACATAGTTAGTCCCTGTGGTTTGCACAAAGTAACATACTTAGGTACTAATAGTTTAAAATCACATTCTAGGGTATTAACTTTTCATTTTGTAACGTTTGACGGTATTAACGTTATTTGTAGGTTTAAAATCATATTTTATTAGTACCGAAGTATGTTATTTTGTGCAAACCACAGGGACTAACTATGTTAATATCTTGGAAGTTAATACCTCCAAACGTTACAAAATGAAAAGTTAATACCCTAGAAGGTGATTTTAAAACTATTAGTATCTAAGTATGTTATTTTGTGCAAACCACAAGGACTAACTATGTAATTAACTTGTAAAAAAAATTAATACCATAGTCCCATGCTAACATAAACCTTGTGTATCCCTATTATTATTAATTTAGTTTTGAGAAAGTGTAATGACATATAAATATAAAAAAAATTCACGCCACCTGCAACTCCGACGCCGACCCTTCACCGCGATTCGACGACCAGAACTCGATTCTACAACCACAACCTAGCTTCGGTGAGTACACCCCCTAGTTATTTCATAGGTGAATGTGTATTTGAATTTGAAACTCTTGGATTGTGAAATTATTGAGTTAGTTTAGATTTTGAATTTAAATGTATTGAATCTCCATACGTGTATTTGGAATGAATACATTTGGAGTGCCCTAAATTTCAAAATCTTTATGAACATTGTATGAAGATTTTTGTTATTTTATAGTTGAATGTGTAGTTGATTTAGGTCTCATTTGTTCCATAAGAATCACCTTTAAAGTGCCCTGTTTTTTTGCATATTGTCTGCAGTTTCAACACACTACTGAAATTATTCACTTCTTTAAGCATATTTTTTTGTTTATTCATTTGGATGAAGCTAAATTCTTCAAGTGCTATTCTCCTGTCAAGCTTGGAGATATTGTTGGTATCGTCGGGTTTCAGTTTATATCACATTGTTTGGAGTAAATCTTTTCATTGTCACTTTACTTCGTTCGGATTGTCATTATATTTCTTGAGCATCCCACTTGATGTTTGATGCTTTATTTGGAGTAAATCTTTTATTTGGGTTGAAATGGGTCTGGCTGCTTTGAATCAAAACACTTTTTGTTTAGATTCTCAACTTTTGTAAATAATTAGTATGTTTTATATGATTACAAAAGGCAATGAAGATGACATCGATGAGGGGGAAGAATGATGATATTGCCTTGTACATTAAGTTTTAGACTTATAACTTAGTTTGACAAAGAAACTTGTTATGTTTTAAACTTGATGTTTTTTGTATGTTTTATTTTAGATATCGTATTTGTGTTATATTTGTTTGAGATGAGACATGTATATTTATAATTCAGTTTTGGGAAATACTGGAAACCCTAGCTATTGAAACTGAAAGGCTCTGCTGCAGATCTTGTTAGAATGAGTGTACTCTCTAAGACCATGTGTAGGGGTCACCCCCCCATCACCTCCCATGATGTGGGGTTATGCGACACGTGGCGTTTGTGTAAGAGATGGGGGTTACATCACATGGGTGTGTAGTGGGGTTATTGATGTCTGTCGTTAGTGACATGCAAAAACCGAAATAAACTAGTAGATAGGATAAGTCAGATATCGAACCAGAGGAGGATTGTGGAAAGTGTTATTATGCTAAGTATTGATTAACTATTACTGAATTAGAAACTCGGTTTGTTTGATTATGAGAAATAGCTAAATTAACGAGTAAAAAGTGTGATTTAAATCAATAGGAGAAAAGATGGTTCCTCTAGATTTCAGGTTTTGCAATTAACTTCAATTATGTGTTGAATCGTTACCTACATAGACATAGGTGTTAATTTTGATTGATTAAAATTGTGATAACCAACGACTAAGTACTCCGGTTAATACATACCGGGAGGTTATCGAATGATTATCAATTACAATTTACAAACCCTAACCCCATGTCAAATATATCCCAATTACTAGAATTCTCGGGAACTAAATGCTTAGAAAATTAAGGTTTAAATAAACGTAACTGTTTACAACCAATAAATCAAATCCATGGTGAAAAGCATCAAATGCTTAGATCACCAGGTTAAAACGATTATATCAAACACATAATATCCATTAACTTACAAAAACCCTCCATCCGAAGGAAACCACAAAAAGTTTTGGGTTGTTGATCTTCAATAACTTGAATCCTCATTAAAATCATCATCTTTATCTATACTATATAATAAAAGAAACCTGTTTTGGGACACTTGTCATTCTCTCATTTAATTGATTAAAATTATTAATAATATACTAATAATAATAATATTTAATCTAAATTCTTATTATTAATATTGACATTTAATATTGTTTTAAATGATATGAATTAGATATGATCGTATCATATGAATATGATATATTATAACGTACTCAAGATCATTATTTCTGTAACGTATTCACGCATATATAAAAATGTAAAAATCATTTTAAACCTCTTATTATTTTTTTATTTTTTTTACTAGATAAAAATTAAAATATGTAATTATTAACAAAAATTACACCTACTGCAAAAAAGTAAATTATAAATTGTTTAAAACTAAATTTAGAAAAAAGAAAAAAAAATAAAGAAAAGTCAACAAAGATTTAATTAATAGACACCAGAGGTCATGACTCATGAGATGCATGTTTAGTAATTTCAGCTCTTAAAAAATAAAATTAATTATTTATTATACACGGGTTTTTTAAAGATACGAAGTTTTTAGTATTTAGTATACAAAATTACATTTATTTAATCTGTGTAATACACATGGTTTTCAAAGATATAACTTTTTTATTATTTGATATATAGAATTACATCTATTTAACCCATACAATATTTTTCTTTTATTATATAGTAAGTATAGATAGATATAGATATAGATGCTCGCAAGACTCTTGATCCATTATTTTGATCATAAATTCTTGATATATCAAGTTTTTATTATATTTTCTATTACATTCGAGTAAATATCTAACTACATGATGTGTGTATATAATAATCATGCTCACAAGACTCTTGATCCATTATTTTGATTATAAAATTTTTGATATATTAAGGTTCTATATTTTTTTTGTTACATTCGAATAAATCTATTTATATGGTGTCTAATATTCATGCTCACATGGACCATTTTCATTAATCAAAAGTTAAAACGATGGATTAGGCTTCGGAAAAAAAATAACAAATTTTAAAAAGCTTGCAATAATAAGAATTTGTATTAATTTAGATTAAATATTATTATTATTAGTATATTATTAATAATTTTAATCAATTAAATGAGAGAATGACAAAGTGTCCCAAAACAGTTTTCTTTTATTATATAGTATAGATTCAACCCGTACAATACATAATGTTTTATTATTTGGTATATAAAATTCATTTATTCAACCCGTGTAATACACGGGGTTATAACCTAGTTATAATATAATATAACAAAAGATGACAAAATTAATAAATCACAAATCCTTAAAAATCTCGCTCCCCAATGCTCGTTGATGATGTTCTTTGAGAGTTGTGATGTTGCCTTGACTATTGATGCCTCCTTTACTGCCGTCCCTTGTGATGATATTGTATGGGGGTGTGATAAATATACCCAAGATAAAGATTAATATACCCAAAAGTTAAATTTAGTAATGATTAACTATTTTATTATATTATTTTATTATAAAGTTAAAAGTAATAATTATGTTTTATTATAAAGTCAAAAGTAATAATTATGTTTTTTATCTTATTTTATTTTATAATACTTTTGTTACTTTTTTTATATTTTGTTATACTATTATTAGTATTAATATCAATATTAATAAATAAATAATCAAGACACTTTATTATAAACACGAAAATGAAAAAGTTCATAATAAATAAAGAGTAAACTGCCATTTTGGTCCCTGTGGTTTGGCCAGTTTTGCCACTTTAGTCCAAATCTCAAACTTATTACATCTGGGTCCCTGTGGTTTGCATTTTGTTGCCATTTTAGTCCAAATTTCAAAAACCCCTTATTTTGACTGCTTAAAGCTGCTTGTTTTGTCCTTTAGTGCAGGGGCATTTTGGTCATATATGCAAAAGTGCCCAAACCATTCAACCCCATCATCACCATTCATTGCCTTCACTGTATAAACCACCATTTAAAACCCCTGATCAGTTTTCGTGCAATTCACCTACTTTCCCCAAATTTAATTCAACAACCATCTCCCACCTGATCTAGCTCAACACCCACTTCAAATACTTATATAATTCAACAATTTCTTGCTGTTTTTAGTAAAATGGAGAGCAAATGGAGGAAAGTAAAGATGGCTTTGGGCTCTAATTTCTGTGTTTATGTTCCTACGGCTGATACCGACGTCTCACCACCGCCATCAGACGCCGCCTTGTATACACACATACATCTGCAGCTCTCTCTCTCTTATCTGAACTACCACCACACCACCACCACCACCCCCACCACCGCATCATCCCTACCACCACCATCCCACTGCCGCCAACACCACCATCTCTCTCCTCTCTCTCTCCTCTGCACACACACACACACACTCTTTCTCTCTCCAAACACCCGTCTCTCTCTTCTCTCTCTCCTCTCTGTCGAACACCACCACCACCACCGTGATGAGAACCGACATCGGCCTTTTACAGATTGGCCTTTTACAGATCGGCCTTTTACAGATTGTTTATAGAACCTCGATGAAGGATACTGTTTACAGATCGGGTGACAAAACAACCCAAAAAAAACAACCCGGAGACTCTCTCTCTCTCTCTCTCTCTCTTCCGATCACTCTCTCTCTCTCTTGATAAAATTGTGAATCCGAACAAGGGTTTATGGTTGACGATGAATATTTCAGGTAAAATCACTTTCTAATTTATTGCAGGTGGTCGTGACAGGGGGGTCGGTGGCGGAGGTGTGGTGGTGGCGGAGGTATGGAGTTGACACAGGTGTGGTGGTGGCTGAGGTGTGGCGGTGGTGTAGAGAGAGAGAGAGAAAGAGAGAGAGGTTGGTGATGGTGGCGGTGGTGTGAAGGGGGAGGAGGTGGCGGCGGTGGTGGTGCATGTGGCGGCAGAGTGGTGGTGGTGGCGGCGGGCTGCAGATCCGATGGTGGGGGTGGTGATGGTGTGGTGTTGGTTGTGGTGGTGGCATGTGGACGGTGGTAGATGAGGTGGTGGCGGATGGTTGTGGTGGTGGTGGTGGTAGATGAAGGCATAGAGAGATAGAGAGGAGTGTTCTCTGTGTTTGTTGTGTGTGTGTTGTGAGAGGAGTAGAGAAGAGGTTTTTGTAGAAGTAAACAAACGCTCTTCTCCTTGCAGACTGCAGACCTTTGGTCCACCTCTTCTTCTGCAGATGCCTGCAGATGTGATCCGCAGACTGCAGACCTTTTCCCGCAGAAAAAACAAACAGCACCTTAGTGATACAATATTTAATAAATGGGTAATAAAAAATGATACAATATTTAATAAATGGATTATAAAAAAAAACTGAACGATAAAAATGTAAAATACATGTTTTATTAATATTTTGTCTTTTAAACCAATAGAATCAGATATAAATATTGAGCTTCGTTCTCAACGAGTAGAAAATCTCTAGCTCATGAAGTTAGGCTTTTCTGAAGTATGTTGTATTTTGTTATTTATATATAAGATGTATAACTAAAAAACAATAAAAATTTAACGCTTTATTAAAATTATTACAATCACATTATTATATAAAAAAAATTCAGAAACAGATTTTTTTAGTATGTTTTATTAAAAAAGAAAGTTAATTTCAATGTTTATATAAAAAAAAGTAAGTTAGGTTATAGACCCAATACCATGATTAAATGAGAAATTATTAGTTTATGGAAAGTTGAAAAGTTGACTTGTGGTAAAAAAGTAAAAGAAAGTTGACTTTTGGGTGTATTTAACACAACCCTATTGTATGTGAGATGATTTTATTTTTTTGTTTTCAAAAGGCCCATTCTATACACCCCCCCTATTACTAACCACACCCCCCCTTGTGAGAGAAAACTGTCGGTCCCACGCAGGCCCCACCTGTAAGTTATGTGAGAGGAGGGAGGGTGTAGTTAGTAATAGGGGGGTGTGTATAGTAGTGCCCTTTCAAAAAACCCCAACCTAAATGGCGGCCCCTTGTCCCCAAGAAGAATAATGATGATGTTGTTATTGTTGACTATTGTTGTTAGTTGAATTTCCTTCCCAATGTCAGCTGCCAACCTCCTCTTCGTGAATATGGCCCAAAAAACCCTCCAATATTCACGTGACATTTATCGGCCCAATCTTATTGTTTTTATCTCAAAATTCCTCTCACCCAAGATATGCATGGGCACCCCAACTTGTTCACCGTAGGCTACGGCCTGAATCCGTAAGATACGAAACATACATTCTGTTTCTTTTGTGTACACTTACCGTAGGCTACGTTCTAGTAGCCGTAGGCTACGCATGCTTTTTTCTGTTTCTCGTTCCATTTTTTGGTCGTAAATAAGCTACGTTCCATTTCTTTGTCACTTTCCTATAGGCGGATCTATAGCTAATTAGGGGGTTCCCAGGAACCTGTTCAATTCATAATTTATAGTGTTTAGTTAAATAGAAAATTCTGAAGGAACACTTTAATATTTTGTAGTTGAACCTTATGATCAAACGTATTGACTGGTAAACTGAATCAGCGTGTTCTTCTTAAACTTGAGATCCCGAGTTCGAGTCAGTTATGTCCCTATTTTCCAATTTTTTTACCAAATAACAATCACTGATTCATCATTCATGCCTTTCGCCCTTTCCTCTTTACCATTACAGAACACCACACCACACACCACCACTATCCTCTCGTCTCTCCACCACACGCCGTCACACAGCCGCTCGCTCGCCGGAGCCACTTCAGCCTCCACACGCAGCCCCTTTTATCACTCGGACAATCTCATCAGGTTCGTTTAAACTTTAAACCCTATAAGTCATCTATCTGTCATTCTTAATTGATTTATTTTGTTGTCATGTCACCAGTTGAAAATTAAGGGAAAATCAATTATGCACACCGAGTTGAAAATTAAGGGAAAACTTACCATAAGTAAAGTTTCACTACCATCTTCTATGATATCTCCTCTCTTATCTCTATAATTTTTTGTTTCTGTGCAAAAACTTCAAGTCATAAATATAATCAATTATCCATAAAAATAAGTGGCACGTTCAGTTATCATACCTTGCGAAAGGAAGACGCCTTACGGTCATAGAAGTGTAGGGTCCATGCTTTTGAAAAGCTTCCTATTTTGCTTCCTTTCACACCCGTTATATGTCATCACCCAAAAATGAAGGATTTTTTTAAGTAAACACCCACATCTTCGTGCATGTCAAAACAACTATAAAAAAAAACTGATACGGGTCACAACATATATATTTCGAGAAGAAACAGTCCGAAATGGGTCAGTTCGCACTGGCCACAAATACCTGAAACTGAAACAACGAAAGTTTAGTGTTTTTTCAATACGATGATTAAAATTGTAGGAGCCACAAATGCAAAACGAACCAGACCAAAGCTAATCTTCTCATAACTTGCTTTTGCAAGAGAAGTATCATAGTAAAAGTAAGTCCGACTGTGATATTCTGATTGTTAGTGGACAATAAGTTAATACAATTCAACTGAAACGTTTCCGATCCGATTTATTACGTTTAATTAGGAGTACATTTGAATCACTTGTTGAGTGATTTTTTTACTCAATCTTGAGCGGTCAACATTGCTATTTTTGTTTCCAGGGTATACTTATGGTTATTATTAATGAAGACCACAAACAAATTTGACTAACATATAGGTTCTGAGGTGTTGTAGAGTGATATAATTGATTACTTTTAATTAACCTGGTGCAAAACTACCCTGCCTCCATATAAACTAAACTGGTTTTTACATTGAAATTAAAACAAGTTCGGTACCTGTAGTAAACAAGCGCCACTGGAAACACTCTGAGCCTCACGATGGCCGGAAACCACCAACTCCGAGCGATTTAGACTGGTGAAGTCAAATCTTAGAGAGCGTTAAGAGTACTAGCACGATTTAAAGACATAATTACTTACCAATTTAGAGCTTCGCCTGAAACCACCAGTAGCGGCCCTCCGAGCTGCGGTTTGATATGCCGCCTAAAACCATCGTTCTTCCATCCTCCTCCTACGACAGTAACCGGAAAAAAAGGCGGTCAGCGAGAAAGGAACGTTTTTGGGGATGATATGAAGTATTACATTTCCATACATATTTTAAAAGAAATAAATGAAATGCATAAAAACCTACTTAAAATACATCCCGACCCTATCGACATGGCTGCCAAAGAACTGAAGAAGCTAGTAACTTCCCAACTCCAGCCAAATATCTTCAATAATTTACCTAGTTTTCACTAAAATTCAAAATCGAAACTATACAGAACATAATTTCTATTAAAAATTATTAACCTGCCATTTTTAAAACTGGTGCCAAGCTCTCCATCTCCTGTAAAAGCTTACTTTCTAACTGGATCCTAGTATGGCAAATTTCTTGAGTATAGCAGACGAATGGCGCTGTGCTTCAATCCCTGACCCTTAAAAACTCCCTGTGGATATCGTGCCGGTGATGTCATCTGAGAGTTTAGAGGCCTCGTTATATAAAGATGAAGAACAGTAAGCCACGTCTCGGTCATCACATTGCTAGCTTAGGTCGAACTCCTTTGCCCTCGCCCCTCTCTGTTCTTGATAGCCTATACCTAAACACGTATCCTCACCACCAATAGCACCTAATAAAAACAGAACATGTGGTAGTTAGCACTGTTCGTTTCGTTTTGGTTTTAATAATTTGATAATGAAATAGCAAACCTTTCTTTCTTTAAATATAAGGAAATACATAATAAGTTTGAGAATCAAGGTACCACTTGTTTAACTTCAGAGTAAAAATGAGCGGCCGTTCCGAGGTACGTACAGTTCCGAAACACCCAATTCATCCCCAACCCACAATTTAGTCTCAAGACTAAGGCGATGTGTAGTAAATGTTTTAACACATTTAAACCGATAAATAATCAATCTCGATGACCAATTAACAAAGCTACATATACAAACATGTTGATCTCAAATTAAGAGCCCAACAATTTGAACGGCTCCAAGATTTGTGAACCAAAAATTCTACTTCTGTAAAACAATTTAAATGAATCAAGAATGAAAGAAGATACAAGTGAAATGGATTACCCTCTCTATGTCTAGTTCAACACCAATCTCCTTCCCTTTGCTCTTTTCGCTTGACATTTTCCTCCAACGAACACAAATGGCTACAAAAATGTTTGAAATCAGTCACACGAACATAAATTTCTATGTGATTTCGTAAAATCAAAGCATCAATTGCAGATTCTGACAATAAAATACAATTAATTAATTAAGATTGAATTTATCGATGAGAGACTCACCTTGAATCGCTTTCTGTTGTTTCTAGGGTTTCAATTCGAACAGTACCGCCAAAATCAACAAATGAATCGCATACTTGGGGAGGCAACTGGTGTCAATCGAGGATTTGGGGAGGCAACTGGTGTGTGATTTGGGGGGAACGAAGAAGTGTCTAGCCCGCCAAAGGTTTTGATAACCTTTATGCTTTAACCGTCGGATTGTGCGATGATCGAACGGCCAATGATCTGTTTTAAAGGTTGGACACGGATTGAAGGGCGATGTTTCATATAAAACTTGATTTAGTTAGGGTATAGGGAGTGGTTACCTATTTAGAACAGGTAAACTTATCATTCACCTAATCAGATAGTGTCACGTTAATTCATCTAAATTGTTTACATAATGCTCAAAAATGTTGTCAGTGGTTTACCTAATGGGGTTTAAGTAAACTATTTAAAAAAAGGAAAAAAATGTGTGATTGGTTGAGAAGGAATGGAGCCCACCACACACCCATCTCTCTCCCCCTTCCCTTTCTCTCCCCCAATCGGTAAAGCTTCACCGAAAATGCCCCCCCCCCCCCCCATCGGTAAAACGTTGGCGGTGGAGTGGGATTCTGTACCGACCACTTTACCGATCCCACTCCCTTCACCCTTATATTCAGTAAAACAAAACATGGAACATCTATCCATATAAATTTTAGTTATATAATTAAAAAACAAAAAAATATATATATATTTTATTTTAATTTCTCAAAAACAAAAACATAATTTTAGTTATAGAATTTAAAATATTGTATTCTATAGAACGACATGACGTTTATATACATGGTAATTACAAAAACATCGATTAACCTCACTCCAAAAGGCTGTCAAAACCCAACTCCAAAAATCTTAACCTCACTATTTATCAATCAATTGTCCAAAGATCTTAACCCCACTACACATCTATAGTCTCGTTTAATACCACACGTGTTAACCAGCTTTCGACAAGACCCGAATGTTAATTGAGTTTGACCGACCACCACTACCAGCATTGCATCCCTACGTATGCATTTATACATAGATGCATACGTACACATAGACATACGTACCCATGATACATCACATAAGTACCTTAAATTAGTATATATATATATATATATTGATATAATTGTGCTTGTAATTCCGTGTAGTACCCAAATAATAAATAAGCCCTAGTTGCATCACAGTGGACGCAGGTCTTCCGACTGAACCACCTTAAATTTGCGTGTTCATTTAATGCTTTCATGTGTGTTCAATCCACGCACAGGCACATGCACACGCACAAGCACATCCACATGCACAAGCACATCCACATCCACATGCACGTACACGTACACATATACGTACACACGTACAAATATACAATACGGACACATAATCATTACCCCGAAAATGGTGTAACATCGAATCCTTGTTACTTTGAATGGAATAGTCGCCCGCCTCATTTTTTATTAAATGCATACAATGTTGAGAATGTTACGGATCTGACACCGGTAGAAGCGTTTGGCCGGTCACTAGTTGTGGTTTCACGGCTGTGGTAAAAGAATCGAGGTTGTGATGGTCTTTGGTGGTAGATTTGTTTGTTCCGACAAACAAAACGGTGGTTAAATGGGTCAACAGGCAATCAACGAATCAAAGGCAGTCTTTGGTGGCCAAACAAAGCAATCTAGCGAATGTTGAGTCTATCATCGTCCGAGGGGATCCATAGTTTATTTGACGAAAGAAGCGTTTTTTTAATACATAATGATACACATACACATATACCCAAACATACCCACACACACATATACAAATGAAAACGTTTTTTTTATTTATCAACCATAATAGAAAAAAACTAATTTAAATTAATATTTATTATACAACTTAATTATTATAAATTAAAGACCAAACGATAAATCTATTATAACTGCAAAATTAATTTTATTACTAATGCTAATTATATTGATAGTAATAACTATTATTTTTCTCTCTGGTAACAATAATAATAATAATAATAATAATAATAATAATAGTTCTTAAAAAAGATAAAATAAAAATAAAAAAATTATATAAATTTGCCCTGCCGGGATGACTTGTCCTCCCTATAGGTTGAAAGAGTGGTGGGAATTTTGGAAGCGGAGTGGAAAATTTTGGAATTATACGAAACATTTTACTTTTTCAAATTTTTTATTTTACTAAAATTAAAGTAGAATTTTTTTGTTGGAAAGCTATTGCAAACAAGGTCAATTTGCTATAAATTTCTAGCAAATGAAACATTTTATTTTTTTTCAAATTATTTACTTTACTAAAATTTAGAAATAACAAATAAAATAATTTTTTTGTCGGATAATTGTAGCAAATAGGGTTAATTTGCTACAATTTTTCTACAAGTGAAGCATTTTTCTTTTTTAAATTATTTACTTTACAAAAATTAAGACACAAGAAATAAAATAACTTTTATGCCGGAAAACTATAGCAAACATGGTCAATTTGCTACAAATTTTTGACAAACGAAACATTTTACTTTTTATAAATTACTTAGGTGTTGTTTGTTTTTGCAGACAAAAACTGTCTGTAGTATGATTTCAGCTGATTTTATGTCTACAACTGAAGATGTTGTCTAAAGGTCTGCAAGCTGAAAATATAATTTTGTTTGTTTTATAAACTGGATATCATCTGTATAATATAAAAAAAACCATAATACAATTTGTGCTCAATATATTCCAGTTACTTGTGATTTATGGTTTTTAAACGTATTATTATATACGGTCTCATATCCTTCCTTGGTCATGGACTGATTACTTAGCCCACTTGCAGAGCATCTAAGCCCACTAGGGTATTGCTCTAAACCACTTGAGGCAATAAATGTAGAGTAACCTATAGGTTTATATGTAAGTATTTACTTTCATATATTTCTTATATAAAATAACTAGGTTATAACCCCGTGTATTACACGGGTTGAATAAATATAATTTTATATACTAAGTAATAAAATAGTTACATCTTTTAAAAACTCGTGTATACATTTAATCATCAATATGTGTTTTCTAACAAAAGAAACCTTGAGGTACTATTTACTTATTGTAACATCTCACTTTATTTTTTAGGGTTATTGGATTTTATCACCCGCAACTATCGGTCTTTGGCCGTTGACACCCGCAACTAACACTTTGACACCCGGCACCCCTAACTTGACTTTTTGTTTGCACTGGCACCACTCAGTTAAATATTCTCTAACTTGGTTAGTCATTTGTCCGACGTGGCACCATTTTGCTGATTGTACATGCTGATGTGGATGATGAGGTGTTATGTCTCATTTATATACCCTACCTTACATCATAATCACAGTCATCACCTTCACTCATCATCGCGATCATCGCATGAAGACAATGGTGCCCTAATCTGCCGATTCTAAGGTAACAGTTCTTGAAATTAGTCATTTATTTGAGATGTCTTCAACAATAGATGTTATGCTATGGATTGGCGGTCACATTGAGGTAGGATTTGGTCAAGCACAGTATGTAGGAGGTGATTCAAAGCTTGTTAGAGTAGATGTAGACCACATTTCTTACTTTGAACTTGTAGATTATGCAATGGAATCCGGTTTTTACAGTTCTAGAAAACTTCATATGTATGGGTTGGATGCTGATGATGGGGGACTTTATCACTTTGAGAGTGATAAAGATGTGTTGCACTTGGCCGGTAAGGTTATGACATGGAATGAACCATTTATGGAAGTCCTGATCCAACCAGGTCCAATATTGGCAGATGAAGCCCACTCCTGTTCCAGGCCCACTAAACCATCTCCCCGGCCCAATGAGCAAAAAGCCCAATCCACAAAGCCTCCTAGGTCAACTGATAGGGTTTCAGTGGATATAGACAATGAATATGGAAGTGATAGTGATGACAGTGAGTATAAACAATCAGCTGGATCAGGAGAGTCGGATGATTATACTGATATTGATGACCTAGTTCCAAGCAGTGATCATGATGAGGAGGAGGTTCTAAAAGAGGTAAATGGTTCTGAGTCTGATAGAGAGGACTTGGAATGGAGACAGTCACAAGATGCAATTAGAAAGGCTACTCGTGTTGATTGTCAAGCCAAAAAAAAGTTGTTTGACGAATGCTTAAAGGAGAAAGAAACAGAGGGAGAGTTGCATGAAACTAATGATGCAGTGGGTGCACATATAGAGGGGTACAGTAGCTACGAGGAATCAGATGGTGACATTCTTACACCTAGTGAAAGTGAGGACGATGATATCAGGGGTAAGAAGTATAAGGAAGCTGCTCCATCTGTAACTGAACAAACTAACTGGAAGAAATTCATTTGGAAGGTAGGAACAAGGTTTGCATCAAGGGATGCCTTCAAAGAGGCAGTGAGAAGGTATTCAGTGACTAATGGTAGGAATTTGGTCCTTGCTAAGCAGGGGCGGATCTTGCCAATTGAATGTCGTAGGGCCGAAAGGCACGGCCACGAAAAATTTAATTTTGGCGCGATTTTACGGGTCGTTCCGATAGGCAATTCGCCTCGGGAGTCGGGTCAGCGGGTCGGGGCGGGTCGGGTCAGATTCTCGTTTAATAATTCAAATTGTCATTTTTAAACATAACAACGGTTTTTTATAACAAAAGACCTAAAATGTTTATAAAGATGCAAAAGAAAACATGAGTACCTGATTTAGAAATTACAATTCAGCTTGACAACCTTTAAGCTCTTTAAACTCATCAATTACGGAGGACGAATCAAACGTTTCAGCAATTTCTCTTTCATTGTAAATCCTTTTCCTGATTTAATTTCACCAAAGTCCAATAATTTACAACACCAGTACACCACAGCTAACAAACTGAATCAATGAAGCAAAAACCCACAATCAAATTCAAGCAATGAAGCAAAACCCCAAATCAATTTGAAGCAATGAAGCAAAAACACAAATCAAATTGAAGCAATGAAACAATTCAGATTCTATTTCTATCTAATTCTATCAAATTGAAGCAATATTATAATTTACAAACCTCTGAATCTGATGGTTCGAGTTCGAGCAGGCTGGCACTTGGCTGCGTCTTCAACTTCAAGCAGCCAAGCAGGACCGCAGGGGCGCAGGGCAGCAGGTTCGACTTCGAGCAGCGGGCGGAGGGGCGCAGGGCAGCAGACTTCGAGCAGGGGCCGAGGGGCGTAGGGCAGCAGGTCTGAATCAATGAGTCTGTGATTTGTGAACCCTAATTCCTAGTCGCTGATGAGTGTGAACGTTTGAGGAATTGAGGGGGTTAATTGGGTTTTTTTTTGGGCTTATGGAGTTATGGGCTATTGTTCAATTGGGTTGGGTTATAAAAATAAAAAACCACTTAACAGCTTATCCAAAATAATATGGAAGGGCCAAACATATGAAAACATAGGAGGTATAAAAATTTTCGAACGAACCGCGGAAAATTTGAACTTCTGGGCGAAAAACGTGGCAGGGCCGCGGCCCCGGCAACCACCTACAAAGAACCGCCCCTGTTGCTAAGAGTGAGAAGGGCAACTGTGGTCGTATAGTTTTCAAGTGTATAGAAGGGTGTCCATTTTTCTTATTGTGCTCACTGCATAAGGGTAAGGAGTCTTATATGGTTAAAAGAGTGAAGAATAAACATTCTTGCCAAAGGAACATGATAAAGAACAGACAATTAACAGTAGGGTTTATAGCTAATGAGTTCCTACCATTGTTTAGATCCAAGCCCAATTAGTCAGCTAAGGAGATTGAAGGAACTGTATTGGAAAGCTAAAAGGGCTTATTGTGAACCTGAGTACATTCAAGCACTTGATGAGATGAGATCAATCAACCCTGATGCAGTAGAAGCATTATTGAAACAGGATAAAACTTGTTTCAACAGGTGCTACTTGAAAACTCACACTAAATGTGATGTAATAGTGAATAACATGGCAGAAACATTCAATGGTTACATCATCAATGCAAGGTCAAAGCATATTATTCACATGTTAGAGGATATCAGAATTCAGATCATGAGTAGGTTAGTGACAAAAAAAAAACAGAAATGGCTGCCAAAGATGTTGTCATCTGCCCTAATATACAGGAAAAACTTGAGTTTTCCAAGAGTAAAGCTTATAGGTGTGAAGTGTACCCCTCATCTTATCAAGTTTTCCAAGTAAGAGACTTTGATGATGTATCTGTTGACTTGGATAAGAGAACCTGCACATGTAGAAAGTGGGAACTTAGGGGATATCCATGTAAGCATGTGTGTGCTGTGGCTGGGTTTTTACATAAGAATGCAGAAGATTATGTGGACCAGTGTTACCTAAGAAGAACAAAAAGAGAGACCCTCATGAGGATCCTAAAAAGCCAGGAAAACTAACTAAGCATGAGGTTATAATGACATGTGGTATTTGTGGAGCAAGAGGTCATAACAAGAGAAAATGTGCTGAAAAAGGGAACATCAATACAGGTGGGCATTTAGTGTTTTATTTCATTTGTTGTAAATCTCTAATTATGCTAACTAATGTCATTTTATTGCTCATATATGAACCTGGATCAAAGAGACAGAAGAGGAACAACAGGAAGAGAAAGTCAACACAACAGTCAACTCAACAACAGTCAACTCAGCAGACAAGTCAACTCAACAGCCAACCCACCAGTCAAAGAGGGGGCAAACTGTCAGCTAAAAGAGGAAGACCAAGAGGGAAGGGCAACAGAGAAGGATGTGCTTAGTTGGTGAATGTTTGACTTATGTTTGGACAATTTAGTGTTTTGTAATGCCTCTTTTGGACAAGAATCATGTAGGCTTAATGTTAAGTAATGGATCTATGTAATGTAATGACTTAATGTGGTATGTAATGTTTTGGTTAGTTAATATTAATGATGCAGGGGTAATTTGGTCATTTTACAGGTGTGGTATATATATGCATGTCACACCCCGAATTTCCACGTGTCACCGGTGGGCCCGGTGGGGAGTATCGTGACGTCATGGTTGGCAACATAGTAGTCAAACAACACAATATCAATATGTACAGCGGAAGCAATTTAAAATATAATACAACCGAATTTATTATTGTAATATCAACTATCACAATATTCGGAAGTTTATCCACAGAAGGATCGAACATAAAATGGAAACAATAGTTCAACAGACTTTTAGGCATCTTAAGCTTGCGTGACTTCTATTGATGCTAAGGAGACATATCCAGCCAATTTCGTATAGTACCTGCATTTAGCCTTTTTGGAAAATACGTCAGTTTACACTGGTAAATACATTCAACTGACTCATTTTTGGAAAAAGAGTTGTAAATTGTTTTGAATGCACGTGGCACAAAATATCTTGACACATTGATTAAAATGCACGGAGGCAAAATTAATCTTTTTAACTTGGGAGAATTATTTAATATTATAATCTTGTGAACGATTTACATGTTACTTATGCGTTCAGTAGCCCGGAACGTATCCGGGTTAAAGATCAATAGACACACCACAATTCTAGAGTTATACACCGACAGGTGTACGCCTACACCCCGTGCTCAGGTCGTGGCCATCTCGTAAGATAATGCCGAGGATATCCGGGACATGGTCATTAACCCCCCAAAGGCTGTAAAGTAAACAAATCTGTTTAAAACGAGCCGATCAAATTATTCAACTACCCACTAAGCGTGGAGATTTGATGCCCGAACAAGCGGTACGCTATGTACCGTAACCCAAGCCCGTATAGGGAAAATAAGTTAAAAGTATTTACCTGAGCTAAATATAAATTCAATCCCAGCCGTATATCAAATCAGCAAGTACAGATAGCTTTTACTGGGCTCCTAATCTGGAACGAAGGTTTTTAATAACCTATTAGAATCCTAACGGGTCTTTAATTAAGCTTAAGCTTAGACCGGCTAGTTTCAAAGATACGGTTCGTACGCACGATTAAGCGAAGACCGGATAGAATGTGATTTAGACCCGACAAGTTTGAAGACTTGTTTAATATGGGTTTATTATTCACATTCTGGATTTTGAGATAAAACCGATAAGGTTTGACCCGTTTCGGCTAATTTATGTAAACTTGTTACATAAACCGAACCGAACGCGAAATAAGCGTAACGGGTATCCGTAAGAGCCATATACAGGTTTCCTAAGTTAATATGCTTCAAATATGTTGTAACATCAGTAGGATGTCTTTCGTTATGCCCGAAATGAATTTAAACACAAACTATGCCCCGTAGGGGTAGTTTGGTCATTTTTAAGTTTGTAAAAGCGTTTATATGTTCAACTGAGTTACAGGTCGGATGTAAACAGCAACCATACTTAAATTGATAATTTATATCAGTAGGCTAAAGCATATATGTGAAATTTATCATCTTTAACCAAACTACGCCCCGTAGGGGTATTTTGGTAATTTCACATAAGCCGAAAAGCTCAAAAACGAAGTCTGAGTTTATCAACCTTTTCTTACTGTTAAAATATCATAATTTGCCTCATATATCAGTAGGTATCAACCCGGGTATGTCTAATATGATATTAAGACATACTATGCGTTAAAAACGCTAATTATGGCGATTAAAGGCCATTTCCGGGTTCTATACCTAAATTTGATATTTTTATATTTCCAGAAGGCTTAAAATAATTTATTAACCATATGTGATCAGTAGAAAAAGGTTTGGAGTCGTTTAGATAAGTAAAACTCATTTTATGGGCCGTAAGGGCAAAACCGACAATTACCGGATTAAGCCTACGACTACTAGTTATGCTCAGCCTAAAATTAATTAAAAATCTTTAAAAATCCCAAAATAATATATTACATCATTGGGTAAAAGATTTGATATCAAAAAGTATGTTTAACTAGGCTATACGCTAATTACGCCATTTTGTTAACATAAAGCTTTAATTTAGCGACAATGAGCATAACTCCTAATCTACAAGTCAAACTGATGTCAAACTTTGCATACAAGTTTATATATCAGTAACTAAGGTTTCTACACTTTTACATTTTCATAAATCACGTTTTAAGGTAATAAGGGCATAACGGTCAACATATGAGCAATTAACGGAAATATGCATATTAATTGGATAACTAGTGAACCAAGGTGTATGATCACAGAGGGTTGTTCTAACATGTCTCCTAATCCAATTTAAGCTCTGAGGCATTTCTAAAATATGCCCAAACGGGTCAGAACTGAAAGTCAACGAGAAAGTCAAACTATGTGACTTTCGGTTCCGAACCGGGTCTAAACAGGAAATAGTCGGGTTGAACATGTTGGGACATGTTCTTACACTTATTTCTAAGTTATAACAATATTCAAACAGGTTATAAATGTTCTAGATAGCTAATTATGCATAAATGACATTTTAAGCAATATGTTGACTTTTTAAGTAAATGTTTGACCCTACATTTAACCTGCTTAGGATGGTGATCAGGGGAAACCCTTTTGGGGTTTTATTACCCACATAAATACCATTCTAAAACTACTTTTAATTCGAGATATGACTGAGCCATTATAGACTAATCTCGAAGTCAAACCGTAATTACGACGGTTTGACTTTTAGCTAATTAAACAAGCTAAACTTAACTAAGGAAGGACTAGTAGACTTACAAGAGTCCTATGCACGAGATATGATCAATTGGACCTGCTTGAGAGCTCCAAGAATGATCAGATTGCAAGGAAAAGATGTGTGGAACACTTGTGCACTTGAAGTCCTTATATAGTGGACTCAATCACCATGATTGGTTGACAACAAGGTCTAGCATACACCACAACTGATCAACACCTGGTCCTAGATGTTAGGAGGAGCCTAGGGGTCGTACATGAGTGAGAATAATCGGCCAAATGGGTCAAAATCGCGTAAAACAGGCAACAACCCGTTTTTCTGGTTCTGGGCGGCTCAGGCGGCCCGCCTCCGATATATATAAATGCCACGCGGGCCGCGTGGGACTTAAAATCAGATTTTTAATTTTTTTAATGTTTTGCAGCTTGACCTTTGGCTTCACGAAGGGGCAACTAGGGTTATTTCTTGCATTTTGACCCCCTTATAATTACCCACAAGGGCTTTAGGACTTATACTCACTTTGCCAAGCCCCTGAACACTTCCGGTTAACCCGAAAAGTCTTATCTTTCAGCGTTTGCACTTTAACCCCTCGCACACGAATTTGATCATAACTTTCTCATACGATAACGAAACTTTATGAAATTTTAATCGTGCATTCTAGTGAGCATAATTTATATTTACAAAGCTTCGGGTTTGTCAAAAGGTCACTCAGAGGTATATCTTTAACATGTTGACACATTTAACCCCTGTAGTTTGTAATCTCTCACTTTTAGCTTCGTATGATCCATGATTTATTCGTTTGATGTTATGAACATCATGTAGGGTTATTATGAAGTATATTTATTCACTGTTGACACTTAGAATCCGTAAAATCTCATACTTTCCATGTTTGTCAACTTTAGTCCTTTTATAACATTCTTTCACACGTTCAAACTTTATGACACGTGTCAACACATTATAGGACGTGAATTTTCGAGGTGTTACATCCTCACCCCCTTAAAATAAATCTCGACCCGAGATTTACTGAAATAAGTTAGGGTACTTTTCTTTCGTCGTGGATTCAACCTCCCACGTGAATT
Source organism: Helianthus tuberosus (assembly GCA_030545235.1). Classification (NCBI taxonomy): domain Eukaryota; kingdom Viridiplantae; phylum Streptophyta; class Magnoliopsida; order Asterales; family Asteraceae; genus Helianthus; species Helianthus tuberosus. The sequence goes on from CM060370.1 coordinate 5,359,163, forward strand.
CGGGACCACTACGGGCATCCCATTTGACCTTAACAATAGGTACATGCTTCCTTCGAAGCTTCCTAACCCGTCGATCCTCAATCGACAAGGGTTTTTCCACAAACTTCAAGCTCTCATCTATATGCACATCTGTATGCGGTATAACCAGTGATTCATCAGCGAATCACTTCTTCAGATTGCAGATGTGGAACACATTGTGAATTCCACTGAGCTCTTCAAGTAAGTTTAACTTATAGGCAACTGACCCGACACTTTAGATAACCTCGAAAGGTCCTATGTATCTCGGGCTTAGCTTGCCTTTCTTACCACACCGCATCACTCCTTTCCAGGGTGACACTTTCAGTAGGACTTTGTCACTTACTTCGAAGTGAAAATCCTTACGCTTTGGATCAGCGTATCTCTTCTGCCTATCCCGGGCAGCTTTGAGACGGTCACGAATCTGGACAATCTTGTCCGTCGTCTCGAACACTATCTCTGGTCCTGATAACTGGACATCTCCAACTTCTGCCCAACAAATGGGCGCTCTACACTTTCTACCATATACTGCCTCAAATGGCGCAGCCTTATTGTTGGTGTGTAGCCATTGTTGTAGGAGAATTTGACTAAGGGTAGGTGATTATCCCAACTACCACCCAAGTCAATCGCACATGCACGTAGCATGCCTTCTAACGTTTGAATAGTATGCTCACTCTGACCGTTTGTCTGAGGATGGTAAGCCATACTAAAATTCAAACGTGTGCCCAAAGGTTGTTGGAAGCTTTTTCCAAAAAATGGGACGTGTATCTAGTATCTCTGTCAGAGATAATAGCTACGGGTATGCCATGTAAGGCTACAATCTTATCCTCGTATAACTGGGCTAACATGTCGGAGCTATAGGTCTCCTTGATGGGTAAGAAATGAGCTGACTTAGTCAGTCCATTAACTATAACTCATATCGTATCATTTCCTTTCATTGACTTGGGTAACTTGGTAATAAAATCCATAGTTACCATTTCCCACTTCCACTTAGGAAGTTCAGGCTGTTGTAGCAAACCTGATGGTTTCTGATGCTCGGCTTTGACTTGCGCACTTGTCAAGCATTTAGCTACATAGGTGGCCACAGACTTCTTCAAGCCTATCCACCAATAGTTTGCCCTTAGATCCTGGGTAGCTGATGGAAATTCTTAATCGTTGCCTAATTGGAGTTGCGGCATGTATGCATAAGCAATATGAACCGTCTTTCTTATTTAATAATATAAAACCCTCAGAAGATTGAGTCAGGTTTTATGTGCCTATGTTTTAAAACTTATTAAATCAAGGTTTCGATTTTTTTTTCCATAATCAATATGGAGTTTTCATAATACTCCAGCCCACAGCGGGATGTTAATCTTAGTTCTACCTGTCTTCCAGGAGGTAAGCAGGGAAAACTTTTGAGAAGATAATTAAGATACAAGGAGGCTACAGAGATTTTCCATATCTCAGGCTCCAGTTCATCCATCATTGTTCGTGTCAATTGAGTGACACCTTTATGTTATAAGTCCACGAATTCCTTAATCGGGAACATTTTCTTGGAAAAAATTTCCATTTTTGGATATCTTCTTTGAATACTACTAGTCGACTTTAGTACAATATGATCATTGGGATATCTTAGGGGTTCCATGTATTAAACCTCCATGCTGATCAGACATGGAAATAATCTATGGGACACACTAGGATACGCCAATCCTCATATGACACTTTTATCAAACATAGTTTGGCATTCGCAGGCGATAGAAAACAATGAGAAAAATAATTAAAATAACATATGTTGTCGTACTCTATGCGAAGAAAGAGTACTCTTAAATTTTCGGAAGGATTCCTTGCCGATACTAGAAGAATCGGTTACTATGGTTTCCTTGGTAATTTATACCTTGTGGATAATATAAAAGTTTGCTAAGCTTATGGTCTATGAAGATTTATTATTGCCTGTATAAAAAAAAAACAGGGCACTTAGCAGAAATTATCATTGATAAATGATAAGGAAGTTTATTGTACAAGTGCTTATATTTAATTAATGATGGAAGTTTCACAAACTAGGCACCTAGCTCAGTTGGCTAGGCGCGCGAAAGGGTGTGGCCGGCCTAGACCCAGGTTCGATTCCGGGGACGGCCAGTTCCACCATTTTTTATGTATAATATTAATTTATCGCACGGGTACGTGTAATTATGAGAGTTGTCTCATAAGGAGTCTTGATAATTAATTGCTTCTTATTACCCACAATACGGGCTTGATTTTTATCACTATATTGAGTCCTTGTATTTAACGGAACTAGGACATCAAAAATGATTCCTTATGGATATAAAACATCCATCTAATAATGCTGAAGCAGTCTCAGAGGTATACAGGCTTCTTACCGAACTTTCGTTACTTTTTATTAGCCTGTACTTGCTCTCTTTCCCAGATTTCTGGGAGCTATTCTCCTTCTTTTGGTTCATCCTTCATATACGAAGTGTGAACAAAACCTCTTCTCATGAGTAATTGAACATGGTTTTTAAATGAAATTCAGAACGAGGAGCATTCGGCTCTTTAGATTATTTCATGATCTTTCCATGGTCCTTTCAAATGCTGCGTGAACCACAGCCTGAAGATTAACTCCATTAATATTGAGGTTTACGTTTGTAGTTTTATTAACTTTCGTCGCCTTATTAGTATTGCGACTTTCGTCAACCTCATCCGAGTTTTCCATACTCGAAAGTTGGTACCAATCACCAAGATTTAACCATTATTAGTCATCATCCTGATGACCTGATTTAAATTAGCCATGGCATTCATAAACCGTATGGGCTATTCTGTTCCGAACATTCATAGTGAATGTTATTTGAACGTAATTCCATTATATTTAGCCTAGGTCACAACGGGACCTTCAATGGCATGCAAAGTTTGGAGCGAGTCCAATACTTGCTTGACAGGGGACCATATTGTCACAACTGTCTTTGTCACAAGGACGATTATAAATAGCTCAAAGGCTAGCCTTTCATGACTTCGGTTATATATATTTATATACGTATATGGCATAGAAGTCTGTCGCGAGGGACGTAGAAAAATATGGCATAAAGCACAGTCATGAAGGACATAAATGACTATACGGCACGAAGGCCTTGTCACAAAGGACATTTAGATATGGCACAAATGGCCTTGTTATAAGGACATTCATCAAATCTGGTACAAAGGCATGTCACCAGGAATGTTAACATTTAATATGTTAACTTGTCACGAATGACCAATTATAGCACATAGGCTTGTCATGAATGACTTTAAAACATAACTTGATGGTCTATTACCAAGGACCTAAATTTATAAGCCGCAATCTTATTAGATTAGGGCTTCAAGGTTTGAACGTGGTTCTTCACCTTTGGACAGGGAGTCATAGACTACAACTGTCATCGTCTTGAAAGACGATTCTTTTGGTAGAAAAATAAGCCAATCTACATCACTAATGGATGTTTATATATAACCATCGTATCTAATGATATTAGTCATGATCACATCGATCATATTGACTATTAGGTTTGGGTGTAATCACACCATTTTGAACGGGGGATCATAAAGATCAATACTATCTTTGTCTTACCGACACTAGAATAAAGTATAGCCCGTAGGCATTTCATCACGAGGGATGTTAATATTATGATCATCATACTGAGGATACTAGTCAGGATCGCACTGATAGTATAGACTATGGGAATTGAGTATAGCTCACCCCCTTGGCAAAGAATCACAAAAGCTTTACAATTGCCTTGTCTCAGTTGGACGATCTAATTATAGCCCTTAGGCAAAACATCATTACGGATGTTTAAAATTTTTAATCATCGTATTGATGATTTTTGTCTTGATCGTATTGATCATATGAACTATTAGGCTTGAGCATAGCTCACCACCTTGGACAGGGAATCATAACGATATCAACATCAATGTCTCAAATGGACAATATATTATAGCCCGTAGGCAAGACATCACTAAAGGATGTTAAATAATATGATCATCGTATTAGATGATATTAGTCATGATCGCATTGATCACATAGACTATTATGTTTGGACATAGTCCAACATTTTAGACAGGAGGTCAAAGACCACCACTGTCGTTGTCTTATCGGACAACTAGTTTACTCCGTAGGTGCTTCATTACTAACGTATGTTTATAATATGATCATCTTATAGGATGTTATAAGCCATGATTCCTAGATCACTAGGCTAGATTTGAGAATTGGAAGAATCCAATATAAGGATGACTGTTGTGATTTTCTCGAATCACATTTGCCAAGAGTGCTAACACATTCCTAGGTGTTAACAAGGATGTGAATCCCTTGAGTAGGTTTCACCATCTTGGCCGCGTAGGCTAGGTTTCACCTTTAAAATTCCCTTCAATTGCATACTGACAGAGAAGGAAGGATATTTATTTTATTCAGGATTTTTATCATAAATCCTAATTCATAAGTTAATAATAGCACCAATGGCCTAGTCGTGTAGACAAGTTAAATTTATAAGCCATGATTTTAGAGAATCTAGGCATTAAGGTTTGAATCAAAGTTCACTACCTTTTCTTGACAGGGAGTTGTAGGCTACCACTGTCTTTAGTCTCAGAGGACATTAACTATAGCCCGTAGGCACTTCCCTTCTAAGGGATGTTTATTACTGAATTGCCCCTTAGGGTAATTCATTAACCATGGTAAACAGAGACCATATTTGGTTAATTTATTAATCATATTTATTTAGGATTTCTATTATAATTTATCCTAATTATAAAACATTAACAGTTTTATTAGTGGCACCAATGGCCTGGTCACATGGACATTTATATATTTTAGGCTTATGATTTCAGAGAATCAAAGCAACAATAATTGTTTTATTTAATAGCACAAAAGGCCTAGTCACAAGGACAATTTTAAATTATAAGCCATGATTTCAGAGAATCAAGGCCTTTAAGTATATTAGCACAACTGGCTTAGTCACAAGGACATATATAATTTATAAGCTATGATTTCAGAGAATCAAAGCATGAAAGTATATTGGCACAATAGGCCTAGTCACGTAGACAATTATAAATTATATGCTAGGATTTCAGAGAATCAAAGCATTTGAGGTTTGAACCTAGTTCATTACCTTTATCTGACAGGGAGTCATAGCTACCACTGTATTTTGGCTCATGTAGAAATGAGCAAGGCCCGTAGGCACTATATTACCACGTATGGTTAAAATATGATCATCTTAATTGATGATGTAAACCCAGGATTTAGAGATCATTAAACTGGGTTAGGAATCTTTTGAAGAATTCCATATAAAAATGACGTGTGTGATTTTAAATGAATCACATCTTCCAGGATTGTTAACATGTTTTAAAATGTTAACAGGGATTTGAATCTTTTAAACAGGTCTTACCATCTTGGCTCGGTCTTATAATTGACCCGAGGCTAGGTTTCACACTTAAGATTCTTAATTAATGATTTGAATCTTTTTAACAGGTCTTACCATCTTGGCCCGGTCTTATAATTGACCCGAGGCTAGGTTTCACACTTAAGATTCTTAATTTATAATTAACGCAGAACAATTTTAAATTGAGGTGTAAATATGGATCTGAATCTAAATTGCGGAACTGCCATCTTGGCCGGTCTTAATATGACCCGAAGCTAGGTCTTGCCCTTTTAGATTTTGCCATTTTATTATAATGGTAGATCTTGCAAAAAGGAAATATTATATTTTTTTTTCCATTTATTTAATATTTCTTATTTAGAATGAAAGTTTAAACTTAATCATTCCATTATATAAAAATAAAAGTATAAAGTTGCCCTAAGCGGGACTTAAAAGGAATAATGTTGTCCTCGTAGGGACTGAAATATAAACATGTCCTTAGAAGGACTATCAAAGAAACGATCTTCAGCAAAAGGAGTTTCTTCTTTATTCAATTCCTGAATGCTTTCTCCGAGATTGCACGTTTCATCCTGGTCGCGGTACGAAGCTCAGCATTTCAAAGCTCCTGATGTGGAGAATACTTATTACGGCTTCTTCTCTTGGCGACGTATCCAAAAATTTTTTTTTTTTTTTTTTTGGAAGTAAGAATTTTGATTAGGATTGAGAATATTCCTAAGTTAAGTCTAGACTCAGAAGTTTAGATATGTGCAATTGTGTACTGAGATTAAACACAAAAGGCTAGTGTTTAATTCACTCAGTGTTGGCTCTGATACCAACCTGTCACACCCCGAATTTCCACGTGTCACCGGTGGGCCCGGTGGGGAGTATCGTGACGTCATGGTTGGCAACATAGTAGTCAAACAACACAATATCAATATGCACAGCGGAAGCAATTTAAAATATAATACAACCGAATTTATTATTGTAATATCAACTATCACAATATTCGGAAGTTTATCCACAGAAGGATCGAACATAAAATGGAAACAATAGTTCAACAGACTTTTAGGCATCTTAAGCTTGCGTGACTTCTATTGATGCTAAGGAGACATATCCAGCCAATTTCGTATAGTACCTGCATTTAGCCTTTTTGGAAAATACGTCAGTTTACACTGGTAAATACATTCAACTGACTCATTTTTGGAAAAAGAGTTGTAAATTGTTTTGAATGCACGTGGCACAAAATATCTTGACACATTGATTAAAATGCACGGAGGCAAAATTAATCTTTTTAACTTGGGAGAATTATTTAATATTATAATCTTGTGAACGATTTACATGTTACTTATGCGTTCAGTAGCCCGGAACGTATCCGGGTTAAAGATCAATAGACACACCACAATTCTAGAGTTATACACCGACAGGTGTACGCCTACACCCCGTGCTCAGGTCGTGGCCATCTCGTAAGATAATGCCGAGGATATCCGGGACATGGTCATTAACCCCCCAAAGGCTGTAAAGTAAACAAATCTGTTTAAAACGAGCCGATCAAATTATTCAACTACCCACTAAGCGTGGAGATTTGATGCCCGAACAAGCGGTACGCTATGTACCGTAACCCAAGCCCGTATAGGGAAAATAAGTTAAAAGTATTTACCTGAGCTAAATATAAATTCAATCCCAGCCGTATATCAAATCAGCAAGTACAGATAGCTTTTACTGGGCTCCTAATCTGGAACGAAGGTTTTTAATAACCTATTAGAATCCTAACGGGTCTTTAATTAAGCTTAAGCTTAGACCGGCTAGTTTCAAAGATACGGTTCGTACGCACGATTAAGCGAAGACCGGATAGAATGTGATTTAGACCCGACAAGTTTGAAGACTTGTTTAATATGGGTTTATTATTCACATTCTGGATTTTGAGATAAAACCGATAAGGTTTGACCCGTTTCGGCTAATTTATGTAAACTTGTTACATAAACCGAACCGAACGCGAAATAAGCGTAACGGGTATCCGTAAGAGCCATATACAGGTTTCCTAAGTTAATATGCTTCAAATATGTTGTAACATCAGTAGGATGTCTTTCGTTATGCCCGAAATGAATTTAAACACAAACTATGCCCCGTAGGGGTAGTTTGGTCATTTTTAAGTTTGTAAAAGCGTTTATATGTTCAACTGAGTTACAGGTCGGATGTAAACAGCAACCATACTTAAATTGATAATTTATATCAGTAGGCTAAAGCATATATGTGAAATTTATCATCTTTAACCAAACTACGCCCCGTAGGGGTATTTTGGTAATTTCACATAAGCCGAAAAGCTCAAAAACGAAGTCTGAGTTTATCAACCTTTTCTTACTGTTAAAATATCATAATTTGCCTCATATATCAGTAGGTATCAACCCGGGTATGTCTAATATGATATTAAGACATACTATGCGTTAAAAACGCTAATTATGGCGATTAAAGGCCATTTCCGGGTTCTATACCTAAATTTGATATTTTTATATTTCCAGAAGGCTTAAAATAATTTATTAACCATATGTGATCAGTAGAAAAAGGTTTGGAGTCGTTTAGATAAGTAAAACTCATTTTATGGGCCGTAAGGGCAAAACCGACAATTACCGGATTAAGCCTACGACTACTAGTTATGCTCAGCCTAAAATTAATTAAAAATCTTTAAAAATCCCAAAATAATATATTACATCATTGGGTAAAATATTTGATATCAAAAAGTATGTTTAACTAGGCTATACGCTAATTACGCCATTTTGTTAACAAAAAGCTTTAATTTAGCGACAATGAGCATAACTCCTAATCTACAAGTCAAAATGATGTCAAACTTTGCATACAAGTTTATATATCAGTAACTAAGGTTTCTACACTTTTACATTTTCATAAATCACGTTTTAAGGTAATAAGGGCATAACGGTCAACATATGAGCAATTAACGGAAATATGCATATTAATTGGATAACTAGTGAACCAAGGTGTATGATCACAGAGGGTTGTTCTAACATGTCTCCTAATCCAATTTAAGCTCTGAGGCATTTCTAAAATATGCCCAAACGGGTCAGAACTGAAAGTCAACGAGAAAGTCAAACTATGTGACTTTCGGTTCCGAACCGGGTCTAAACAGGAAATAGTCGGGTTGAACATGTTGGGACATGTTCTTACACTTATTTCTAAGTTATAACAATATTCAAACAGGTTATAAATGTTCTAGATAGCTAATTATGCATAAATGACATTTTAAGCAATATGTTGACTTTTTAAGTAAATGTTTGACCCGACATTTAACCTGCTTAGGATGGTGATCAGGGGAAACCCTTTTGGGGTTTTATTACCCACATAAATACCATTCTAAAACTACTTTTAATTCGAGATATGACTGAGCCATTATAGACTAATCTCGAAGTCAAACCGTAATTACGACGGTTTGACTTTTAGCTAATTAAACAAGCTAAACTTAACTAAGGAAGGACTAGTAGACTTACAAGAGTCCTATGCACGAGATATGATCAATTGGACCTGCTTGAGAGCTCCAAGAATGATCAGATTGCAAGGAAAAGATGTGTGGAACACTTGTGCACTTGAAGTCCTTATATAGTGGACTCAATCACCATGATTGGTTGACAACAAGGTCTAGCATACACCACAACTGATCAACACCTGGTCCTAGATGTTAGGAGGTGCCTAGGGGTCGTACATGAGTGAAAATAACCGGCCAAATGGGTCAAAATCGCGTAAAACAGGCAACAGCCCGTTTTTCTGGTTCTGGGCGGCTCAGGCGGCCCGCCTCCGATATATATAAATGCCACGCGGGCCGCGTGGGACTTAAAATCAGATTTTTAATTTTTTTAATGTTTTGCAGCTTGACCTTTGGCTTCACGAAGGGGCAACTAGGGTTATTTCTTGCATTTTGACCCCCTTATAATTACCCACAAGGGCTTTAGGACTTATACTCACTTTGCCAAGCCCCTGAACACTTCCGGTTAACCCGAAAAGTCTTATCTTTCAGCGTTTGCACTTTAACCCCTCGCACACGAATTTGATCATAACTTTCTCATACGATAACGAAACTTTATGAAATTTTAATCGTGCATTCTAGTGAGCATAATTTATATTTACAAAGCTTCGGGTTTGTCAAAAGGTCACTCAGAGGTATATCTTTAACATGTTGACACATTTAACCCCTGTAGTTTGTAATCTCTCACTTTTAGCTTCGTATGATCCATGATTTATTCGTTTGATGTTATGAACATCATGTAGGGTTATTATGAAGTATATTTATTCACTGTTGACACTTAGAATCCGTAAAATCTCATACTTTCCATGTTTGTCAACTTTAGTCCTTTTATAACATTCTTTCACACGTTCAAACTTTATGACACGTGTCAACACATTATAGGACGTGAATTTTCGAGGTGTTACAATGTAGTGGGTTATAAGAGCTTTAAAGCTTGCAGGGGTAATTTGGTCATTTGACAGGTGTGGTATATATAAGCAGTGGGTTATAAGAGCTTTAAAGCTTGCAGGGGTAATTTGGTCATTTGACAGGTGTGGTATATATAAGCAGTGGGTTATAAGAGCTTTAAAGCTTGCAGGGGTAATTTGTTCATTTGACAGTTGTTAAATCTATATGTCAGGTCTGTGTATATTACAGGTGTTTAAGAAATGGGTCAAAACAGATATTGGTCATTCACTTATTGTTGTTCATGTATGTTTGATCAAAACAGACGACTGTGTTTAAGAAATGGGTCAAACCAGATATTGTTGGTCATTCACTTATGTTTGGTTGCACTAAGATGTTTGGTCACTTATGTTTGGCTGCCAAATGGGTCAAAACAGACAGCTGTTTGGCTGCCAAATGGGTCAAAACAGACAGCTGTTTGGCTGCACTTTTGTTTGGTTATCACAAAAACATGACAAATGGGTCAAAAGTGAAAACAGTTTGTTGCACTTATGTTGCACTTATGTTTGCTGCACTTATGTTTGCCTGCCAAATGGGTCAAAACATACCAAACAACTGTCATTAATAACTTCGATATTGGACAACCTAATTAAATCACTTGTTCAAAATGTACATCCATAATGCAACGACAAAACACATAGTAAACATAAATGGTTGCTTCCTGATGTGGAATAAGTAGTTCAACTAAATAACCTAAAATAACCCTAAATTAAGACTCAAGTAATAAAAATATAGACTCTCTAACTTGACTAAACTACTCACCGGCAAGTGAACCGGTCGACTCTAGCACAGAAAAGTAAGTCCGGATGTCGAACCCACAAGGACTCTAATGAATTACGTTAACGACTCTATTTAGACTAGACACTGACGCGACTTAATAATTATTGTGTTTTAAGGGGGGGGGGGGTTACTAAAATCCTAATATTGAAATTAAAATGGAATTAGACTAAGACACGAACGATAACTAGGGTTTGATTCAGATGAGATTAACGACTACCTAGACTCGAATCCAGTTTAACTATGAATGGACTTCTAACGGTATTATTGTTGTATGGAGTCGGGATCGTAAAATACTAAACCTTAAGGTATTTCAATGCTAAGACTTCCCGACCCTTTTCAGGAAGAAATCTAGGAAACCCTACAAGGCTGTTGTGAATACCGACTGTTAGACTTCCTCTCAGTCCTCTAACGACTCTAAAAGTGCCCTAATACGACTATCTACCTCTCAGCGCGATAATCTAAGGCAATTCTAGGTTCTAAGTTGGTTTACTAGACACAAATGCAATTAGGGAACTAAGATTGACTTCTCTCAAAACCTATCTTAGATATATACTGCACCGCGACCTAATAACTGACTCGAGCCTCTCAGCGACAAGTTAAGCAGAATATTTAATTCTAATTGTATTTTAATTACTGTTTCTAAGGCTATTGGCCAATTTACCCAACGATTACCCGAACCCGCAAGGATGCAAATAATCAACACAAATTTATTATGTGAAAGACATTCACCAAAATCTATGTGAAACAGTAAATAATCAACAACCAAAAGTAAATACGCATGTGCACCAAATAAGAAATTCTAGAACACTTTACTTTCAGAAATCAATCCATAATCAAACAATAAAAACCGTTAAAAGATCCAAACTTTAATCAAACCATCATCTTGTCTAGATAGTATCTAGGGTTTAGCCAAGAAACATGTTGTTCATAATAAACAAATCAAGTTCAAAACAAGAATTCATTGGAAAAGATCGAAACACGAAATTAAAGAAAACCGGGAGATAAAACCCGAACAATCTTCACTTCCACGCTCCAAGCTTCAACCAGTTGATTCCCGTAAGCTAAAACTCTCCGAAATACTCAAAATCTGCTCCAAAAGTCGCCCTAGGGTTTCTTGGTTCGTAAGATCCTCCTTAATGATCATTAACTCATGATTTTATATGAAACCCTAGCCATAAACACCTAATTTCGTCAGCCAACCCGTGGTGTAGCGTGACGGAGTCTTCCCTTTGTGCTGGTGCTAAACCAGCACCTCCAATATCAGATTATTTTCTTGATTGTTGGTGGTGTAGCGTGAGCAACTGACCTCTTACCCGTGGTGCTACACCACGGGTGTTTTTTCACAGCAACTTGCATCCTGAAATTAACTTTCACTCCCAAAAGCTTTCAAGAATTATTCTAACTCTTTGTGACTTGTTCCAAGATGTAATGCTTCAGCAATATAGCTCGTTTCCACTCAATTTTCAGCCACGTAACGTATCAAAACCTGGAAAACGAACTTGATCAATAGCACGTAATTCTAAATAAAACTAAACTATGAATAATGAAAAAAATGTACAAACTATACACGAATAAAGGATGTATTTTGCAATACATCAAATATCCCCACACTTGCTCTTTTTTTCGTCCTCGAAAAAGAATTGTGCAACGGAATCATAGACGAATAATCACTTGGGTCAAAAATTAGTTATATTTTATTAAAACCAAGGCTTGCGTTAGCCGCGATTGCGAATATACTTATCCCTTTAAACCCGAATCTAATCCTAAGCCCTTATCATGTAAATTTAATTTCAGTGCGGTCAATCTACCTAAGGTCTCACACTAGAATCTACGGTCCACCTACTCCCACCTCAAGCTTATAGGACTAAGAGAACGATCACTGGACCAATTCCCAACCGTCTTATATCAAAACCAAGAGAGTTTACAATCAAAATTTTTTTCTTTTTCCATTTTTTTTTCACTTTTTTTTTCATTCGTGAGTCTAGACGATGCTTTCCCTAACCAAGAGGCAATCCGGCTGTAGAGTCGCTATCCCCAACCACAGATTACTTAGGTTTCGGTACTTTTTTTTTCTTTTCTTTGCTTTGCACGGTCGATTTCACACACCATAGCGGTAATCTTGCTGTAGAGTCGCTATCCCCAGCTCAGACTACATAGGAATGCATTACTTTCATTTAGTTTCTAGCTCACTTCTTATTCTATTTTTTTTCCGCATGATCACAAACTCTAACAGTTTTAACTTATAACGGTGCCCCTTATACTATTTTTGGCAGTTTTAATTTCCCATATGTCCCAGGCGAAACCCACTGGCAGACCGACAATTAAGGTATATTAGCTCAAAGGGACTTAAAACCAAACCCGGTCCTATCCACATATCCATAACTAGACGCAAGCTCGATTTATTATATTCTCATATTATTATTATTCGAACCCAAGCAAAAATTCACCTTTTCTATCATTTTCCGTTTTATTTATGCAAACTTCTTTATTCAAAAGACATTTTTCTGTTTTTTCAATTTTTTTTGGATTTTCAAATTTTTTAATTTTTTTGTATTTTTCAATAAAAGACTCGATTATTTACATGTATCCCATCCCCACACTTGAAGATTGCATTGTCCCTAATGCAAGAATGGAAAAACGACACAAAACCACCTAACAACTACTAAACTACTAACTAACTACTAAATAAATAACGAACTAACGACGAAATAAATAAATAAAATACAACAACAAAAAGGGGAACGACTTAGCTGATATGTGAGACTGTCAAAATGCCAGTCGTTTCCACATAAGCCCTCCAATTCGAAACGCGCTCAGCAAACAACTCTAACCTCGGACACGCAAACGAAAGCGGCTAACACAATCAACCTATCAAACATTGAACAAGCTACCAAACATATCATCATATATATAGCAAAAATATCAGTAATGTATCAGTTCCATCACATCATCCAGCCCAGCCATCCCTAACCAACCTGTTTAAAGTATACGAATATCAATACAGACCAAAAGTGAGGATCAAAACAGCATAAAAGAAAAATAATCAGCAAAAGATATAAACGTCAGCTGCTGCTCTGCCTCCTCGTGCAATCCCCACACTACTCCTCACTGTCCACTATCGGACTTGTCACACCCCAACCGATGGCGGAATCATCGAGGCGCGGCACTGAGCGAAACAGATTGTCCAGAAGTTTCCATAACAACTATCATTACCATTCAATTTAAGTTAACATGTCCCATACCATGTCTCAAATAGTAAAACAAGTTATTACAGACAAAAACTAAACAAATATTCTGTTCCGACAACTCAGATTTAAACATAACAAATTATTCGTCGGTTTCTAGGACTCTAGTTCCTAGCTTCAATTTCATCACAACCCGAGAAGCATATAAACAACCTAGGCACCTGTCACATACGTTAAAATAATGTCAATACATAAAATGTAAAGGTGAGCATACAAGTTTGATAATAGCATATAGAGTTCGAATTCATTTACGCATAACCAGCACGTACACATAGTGAAATGAAGCACGTTAGTTATCGACATAGATCCATCGATACCAATGACTGCGGGTTGACTGCCCGAGGCAGTTCGCAATACACGATTACCACCGTAATCCATGCAAGTGAAAGGTCCTTAACAACCCCCGTGTGAGCGGGTGCTGAGTCCAAACTAAAGTACTATCGTTGCTAAGGCAGGTAGACAGTATTCCATGTGTAAACATAACAAACAAGCATTCATAAGCCACGTATAACATGCATTAGCGGTTAAGCGTTTAAAATAGCTTGAGTAGTGTGATAGTTGTGGTTTGAATAGTTGTAACGTATGTAACACCCAAAAGTGCTAAAGCAAAAAGGGTTCGAGTATACTCACAGTGATATGGATTGAAGGGAGCGCTTTACAGCGAGCACGATTAGCCTGAATAGATTCGGTAACGTAACGATAAGTGACGCGCAAAACAGTACAAGTGAGAGTGGGTAGGATGACGGATCGTGCGGATCAGTTATCCGTGAATAGAAGTCATCCGGGCGCATGACCTATCCGTACGGATGGTGATACGTGCGGATGGTAATGCGTGCGGACGGTGTTCCATCCGGGTAGGTCATCCGTGCGTGTGACTGTCCGTGCGGGTGGCAACCCGTGCGGACTAGTTATACGTGCGGACGGCTTACCCGTGCGGTTAGATTGCTTGTGTGGATAATTGTTCAAGTGGATTGTTTCTTCCTAAGATGTGTTTGTGTATGAAGGCTTGTGCTTTGAAGTTTTCGTTGTAGCATTTAGAAAACACCAAAGTGTTTCTACCCTTCAAGCCGGCCGCGCGGACGGCGGTCCGTGCGTATGGTAGTCCGTGCGGACAGCCAGTGCGCGCGGGCAGAGACAATCCGTCCGGATAGCCTGTCCGTGCGTACGGCTTGGCCGTGCGGATGAGGTTTGGCTGATTTTAAGGCCTTAGTATCTCATGATCCGAAGAGTAATCCATTCAGAGGTCGTCCGTCCGGATTGCTCGTTCGTCGATACTCAAACCTTGTTTAGAAAGTGGGTCCCAAGAGTAGTCCGTGCGGGTGACAACCCGGGCGTATGACCTGTGCGTGCGGATGGTAATCCGTGCGCACAGCTTGTCCGTGCGGGTAGCTTGACCGTGCGGACAACTGCTCTGGTTGTTCCGTTCGTCTACACTTGGTTTCTGTTGTCGTTTATCGAGACGTTCTGATTACGTGGCAACCACTTGGAGTTGTGTTCCTACCCGCGTGACTAGACCGGTTAGGAACCACCCTAACTCGGCCTGTCGGCGACTCAGAACGGTCGTCCCGGTTAACCCCGAAATCAGTTGTCTCTTGGTAGAATTCCAGATCTGGAACTAGGGCATTACTATTGACGAGTAGAACTCTAGGACTGATTGGATTCGTACCGGTTTTAAGGGTAAAAGAAGAAGGAAACTCAGGTTTATTTCTTTCAACTCTTTTATCCTTAGAAAAGTTTAGATCTAGGTGAAATTATTGTAAAAACTTGTAGAAATCGCTTAGATCTGAGGTAATTTTGGTGGAATGGAGCCAAGCATGAAGTTCTTATGAGCTCCATGATGACGTCATCCGTGGATACCTCGAATCCGGATGATTTCTTGGTTAAAATCGAAGATTCGAAAGATAGAAGTGTGTAGAATTGTGTAGTGATTAAAGATGTACAAGAATTAGTGCAAGATCTTACCTGGATCGAGAGTAATCTGAGAAAAGGTGAAGAATGCGTGTGGTTCGGACGTCACTTGCCAAAAGTGGAAAAAGTGGAGAGTGACCCGTGTATTTATAGGATGCCAAAAAGGGAAAGGATGAGCCGTGCGCATGGCACGCACCCGGGCAGGTTATCCGCGCGGACTGGCCATCCGTGCGGACTGGCAATCCGTGCGGATTGGCCATCCGTGCGGATGGGCCATCCGTGCGGATGCCACCTCCTTGGGTGAGCTCGATGCGATGTTGATTCGGCTCTGATTTGCGAGCGGTTCGGTAGGGTTTCCTAATTCAAATTACTTTCAGTCCCAACTACTTCTTATACGGTTCGATTCGGGATTCGAGTTCGGGTTCGATCATATTCGAGTTAGACTTCGAGTTCGGTTGAGTTCGCTTGATTTATACAACATGAAATAACATAAAAATAACATGCACAGGTAACACGTAAGGCACACACACACATATAACCGCAAGTAAAATACATAGTTCGAGTTACGATTTGGTGTCGATTTGATTAGCTTGCTTGATTAACTTTATCGCATTGTTACTTCCTATCGTTCACAGTCGTAGGTCGATTGAAATACGATTGGTAAGGCTTGATTATTGTAATGTACAACATTTACTCCACATAATCTAAATATAATACAAACAATTCTACGAGTCACGTCGCGCGAAATCGGTCGTTGACTTTGACCTTGACTTTGACTTTCACTTGTGAAAACACGGGGTGTTACAGGACTCGTGACTGCTCTCTTCAAATTCCTGAAATGGAGGCTCCGGATCAGCCTGTGCACCAACACCAGCCTGCCCCTCCTGCCCTGGGTGACCCCTCTGAAGTGCCTCAATCAACTGCTCCAACCTGTCAAATCACTGCTCCACATAGCCAGAGAATGACTCCAAAGTAAGAGGCTCAGGTAGAGGATGTCTCCTCTGGAACTGACGTACCGGCTGCTCGTGCACCTATGGTGGCTGCTCATGTGTAGGCTCAATCTGAGTCACGACATCCTCAGCTGGTCGTACCTGTGGTAGCTGCTCATGTGGACCCTCTCTGATCGGCTTCCAGCCGTAGGGTTCCTGCCACGACACTATACCTGCCTTCTGCAGGTCTTGCAATCCAAACATCGCTGTTGTGGGCCCCTTATGTAGAAATTCAGGAAGATACTTTTCAAATACTCCCAGATTTGTTGCAATCCTGGTAATGTAGGGGCCCATATCCAACCCAGCTCTAATACCTCCTCGTCGACCTCTACTGAATGAATCTGCTAAAACCGTAGCCAGATTAAATTCCTTTCCCTGTACTCTACACATCAAAATAAATAAATCGATCCAATTTGCTTTGTTCTCCCCCGACCTCCTACCCACCAATGTTGTCGACAAGATCTTCAGCACATATCTATACACCGGATTATGAACCGATGTGATCAGATTCGAAGACCCAAACTTACGATCAGAAATGGAACTCCAGAACTCTCTCAACTCAGTACCACCAACACTACAATCCCTTGGTTTATTATACGCACCCCTCAAGTAAGTAGAAAATTCCGGTCTCTTCACCTCCTCTTCAATATACAAACCCGAAACGATAGCAAATCTCGGCACATTCATTTCATACATCTGCCTTCCAAAACTAAATGACACAGCTGTGCCCTGCTCGAACTTCCCCTCCTTATGCACCCAAGTGCTATGGAACTCTAGCACTA
The DNA here is from genome assembly GCA_030545235.1 of Helianthus tuberosus. Taxonomy (NCBI): domain Eukaryota; kingdom Viridiplantae; phylum Streptophyta; class Magnoliopsida; order Asterales; family Asteraceae; genus Helianthus; species Helianthus tuberosus. The sequence continues at coordinate 5,376,707 of CM060370.1, forward strand.
GCTCCTCATACTAAGGCTCTATACAGTCCAATGCCTTAATCAATCTTTCACCCAAAAGGTCCCTCACTTCCTGCTCTGAACCTATCTCTCTTAACCACTTCCAATTGATAACCCGGTGTTGAAGGAGCTCAGTATCTTTCAGTTTTTCAAACTTATCCCATTCGGGTGAATCTTCTTCAAACTTCAGAATCGGGTGATCATCTCTGTGCATTTTCTGATCCGGAATAAAGTTAAACGTCGATTCATATTTGATTTTTCTCAAATTCAGATCATCAGCCGCTATTTGAATAATTGGAGTTTCTTGAGGAACCAGATCCTGCTGCGGTGCCGACTGACCCTTTCATGTTTTCCTACCCTTTCCTCGCCTAGAACTACTAGCCATGCCTGCAAAACAAATAATATTCAAGACAAAACAGGCAAACAATCAGTAAATAACAAATGTTTTTGGTATTTTTAAATTTTATAATTTTTTTTGAATTTTTGAATTTTTTATATATATATTTTTTATTTTTTTTATTTTGATAACCGTTAAAATAATAAAGATTAGCCGTATAGCATTTCGTTCGCAGCTAATTCTAACACAAACGGGCTACTTTTTACAATTGCTAAGTGGTAGTTAAACTCGCCCGAATGGAGATTGAGTACGGACGAGCTTAAACCACTTGTACGTGCAAGTAAACCCAAACAATACTAAAAACTACTAAACTATGCTAAAACGACTCAAGGACGACACGAAACACTAAACTAGACTCAATGTACACTACCCCCCATCGGCACTTTGCTCGCCCTCGAGCAATCCAAGTGCCGACAAAACATCTAATTAAATGCAAGCGTGGAAGCAACGGAAACGGCGCACGTACAATTAGTGAAAAATCCTTTTTTAATGTGAAAAATGCGCAACCGTATCCCCACACTTGAAGTTTACTTCGCCAAAACAATCGTCCGCAAAATTCTATTACCAATCCAATTAAACCAAACCGATCCCGTCGCCCGTGTTTAAAACTAAACCATAGAAAATTTATTATTCGAACAAAACCACCCCCCTTTTTTTCTCACTATCCCAACCTCACATCTCTCAAATCAATCAATCAATTTTTCATCCACACTTATAACAAACAGACGTGCGCAAAACGGACACTAAATAAACTATTCGAACAAAAATTTGGACAAAAACAAACCTGCGACACAGACAACTCGAGACAAACACAGACCTTCTACGGACTCAACATAAAACTACTGCAAACATACTCGACCAACCAAACGACTACACAAACCAAAAGTATACCTGCATTAAAACAGACTCAAAACTACCGACATGAGGCTCACTTATTATAGACTTGACCAACAGACTCGAAACAACTGACACACACCCAACACTGACCCGACCACTGCACCGGATCAACTGATTCAACTACCTAACATATGACTGGACTAAAAGACCCGAGGACCGACTGACTCGAATCAACTAACTGACTTGACACAACCAAACTAACAAGACTCACAAGACCCGAAAGCCGACTCAGCCGAACGACCAACAGAACCTGACTTAACTAAGACAGACTCGACAAAGACATGACACACGCGACAAAACCGACCCAACTGAGACTCGACACAATGTAAACATAGACTTACTATTGACCCGACAACCTCTAACCACACAGGACCTACCCGACTCGGTCTTGACACAAGACACTCGATGGAAGCGACCACATGATTCGACACAGAAAACTTACAAACTGACTCTAAACAATAAATAGACAAGAGAATAAGTCAGAATCATACCTGAATCGATGAATTATACGAGAAAGGATGAAATTTTCAAGGTAAGTTAGGTCCCGAATCGACTTGATGTTGAAGCCGGATGGTGATTTTCGTATGGGGGTTTTGCTTGGGTTGAGATTCCGGTCACAAAGGTGGTGTTTGTTCGAAAACCGGTGACTCCTATGTGGTGTAATGGTGGTGGAGGGTGCAATGGCTGTTATCGGCGGTGGGGGAGGTAGAGAGAAAGGGTTTGGGGTCGGTTGGGGATAACAGGTGAGGAGGACGGTGATGTACGGAGGTTAATTAGTGATGTATGGAGGTGATATGGAGGGGAGATGGTGGAGAGGGATGCCTGCGATGGGTTCATTTGGTGGAGAGGGTTAACTGGTGAGTGGGTGGGGATTCAAAAGGTTTTAAAGGGGTTCAAAAGGGTCAAAATGGTTGAGGGTTCAAAAACATTTGATAGGTTTCAAAAGGTTCAGAAAGGGTTTTAGATGACCTGGAGGTGTTGGTGTAGCACCAGCACTGGGTGTGTCTGGTGCAAGCGCTACGCCACGGGCGATTTTAAACAGAATGTTGCGTAAAATGTCAAGTTTTTTGCCTTAGAATTTTTTCTAACTCTTACCCAACCTTCCCCAAACTATCCCGAAATTTTTCTAAGTATGGGACTTACCTGGAACGACTTTTTCTTCACGTTTTCAGCTCCTCGAAGGTACGTTTCCTGCACATTCACTCACAAACACAAAAATACAAACACGAAAAACATGAAAAAAAAAACGAAATTTACAAATGGTACAAACTCTACAAACGAAGCTTTTCGCACTCACTGATCGGTGAAGGTGGGCGGGTCCTCGAGAGGAATTTCTTCCTCTTCGGTAGTATCAATGGGACCTCCCAAGTAGTGTTTCAAATGATGACCGTTTACCTTCCATACACCTCTGTCGACTTCATTGTATAACTCAACGGTGCCGTATGGAAACACCTCCCTAACCACATACGGTCCACTCCATCTTGATTTTAACTTCCCCGCTATCAATTTCAACCTTGAATTGAACAAGAGCACCTTATCACCTACCTTAAACTCCTTCAATCCTCGCAATCTCCTATCATGCAATGCCTTAGTTTTCTCCTTGATACTCCAAGATCGTTCATAGGCAGCATCCCTCAAAGCTTCCAACTCATGGATTTGGAAGAATCTCCTTCTAGCGGCTTCGGTAAGATCGAGGTTAACGGTTTTCAAAGCCCACAAAGCTCTATGCTCTAACTCTACCGGAAGATGGCAAGCTTTGCCATACACAATCATGAAGGGTGTCGTTCCTAACGGTGTTTTATAGGCGGTACGGAATGCCCACAAAGCGTCGTCGAGCTTTTCCAACCAATCCTTTCTACTTTTTCCTACCGTTTTCTCTAGGATTCTCCTCACCCCTCGGTTAGCATTTTCCACTTGGCCACTAGTTTGCGGGTGGTATGCGGTGGAAAGACGATGAGTGACACCGTAGCGAGCAAGTGCCTTTTCCATAGCAGAATTGCAAAAATGCGTACCACGGTCACTTATTATAGCTTTTGGAACTCCAAAACGGGTGAATAACTTTTTAAGGAACCTCACCACCACTCGGGCATCATTAGTAGGCAAAGCTTGAGCTTCCACCCACTTTGAGACGTAGTCAATGGCCACGAGGATGTACCTATTCCCACTCGATGAGGGAAAAGGTCCCATAAAGTTAATGCCCCAAACGTCAAAGATTTCTAGAACTTGGATAGGATTTTGAGGCATTTCATCCTTGGATGAGATGTTGCCGGTACGTTGGCAACGCTCACATGTCCTAACAAACTCTATTGCATCTTTCACTACCGTTGGCCAATAGAAGCCACTATCAAAAACCTTCTGTGCCGTCACATTTGCTCCGTGATGGCCTCCCGTTAAACCCTCGTGCACATGTCTAAGGATGTCTAAACTATCCTTCTTGGAAACACATCTCCTAAGCACTCTATCTCCACCTATCCTAAATAGGTACGGGTCGTCCCAAATATACTTCCTAGCATCCCTAAGAAGCTTTTTCTTTTGTTGATATGACATACCCCTCAGAAGATCTCCGGTCGCTAAATAATTTGCGAAATCCGAGATCCATTGCAAACCCTCAACCTCAGCACTAACAAAGTCTATGGTTTCATGAGGAAAAGTATCTCCTATGGAATCCTCACGAACTTCCGCTCTCTTCGGATCCTCTAAACGTGAAAAATGGTCGGCGGCCACGTTTTCCGCTCCCTTTTTATCCTTAATTTCTATATCGAACTCGGATAGCAAAAGAATCCATCTAATGAGATGCGGCTTCGCGTCTTTCTTTTGGAATAGAAACCGCAAAGCGGCGTGGTCGGTGAACACAGTGGTTTTGGAAAGCACGAGATATGAGCGAAACTTATCAAACGCAAACACAACGGCTAAGAGCTCTTTTTCCGTGGTGGTATAGTTCTCTTGAGCATCATTTAGAGTTTTGCTCGCGTAGTAGATTGGATGAAAGTGTTTATCGACTCTTTGACCTAGGACCGCACCTACGGCATAATCGCTTGCATCGCACATGAGCTCGAAAGGCAAGCTCCAATCGGGTGAAACAAGTATCGGGGCACTAACGAGTTTTTCTTTCAAGAAATCAAACGCCTTGATGCACTCCTCGTCGAAGACGAAAGGTACATCCTTCTCTAAAAGTCGGGTCATGTGTCACACCCCGACTTTCCACGTATCACCGGTGGGCCCGGTGGGGAGTATCGTGACATAGTTGGTATCGTTATAGTCAAACAACACAATATTTAAATGCACAGCGGAAGCAAAAGATAGATGTATTTCAACTTTAATAAATTGTAATATCAAGTATCATAACAGTCGAAAGTTTATCCACAGGTGGATCAAAATAAAATGGAAACAATAGTTCAACAGACTTTAGGCATCTTAAGCTTGCGAGACTCTTTATTGATGCTAGGAGTAGCCAGCCTAGTTCGCGTAGTACCTACACTTAACCTTTTTGGGAAAATACGTCAGTTTACACTGGTAAATACAATTAACTGACTCATTTTGAAAGGTTTAATAAAAATTGATTTGAATGCACGTGGCACAAACTTTTATAACTTGGGATAAATTATTTGAATATAATACTTGTAAAAGAATTACATGTTTCTTATGCGTTCGGTAGCCCGGTTCGTGCCGGGTTAAAGATCAATAGACACACCACATAATTTATTTATGCACTGATAAGTGTACGCCTACAGTCCGCGCTTAGGTCGTGGCCATTTCATAAAATGATGCCAAGGATATCTGGGACATGGTCATTAACCCCCCAAAGGCGTTAAGCAAACAAAACATATTTTTAAATGGTCATCTCGATAATACTTAACCACCAAACGGTTAAGGTCAAATGCCCGACCAAGCGGTATTTTATATACCGTACCCCAAGCCCGTATAAGGGAAAATAAGTTAAAAGTATTTACCTGAGCTAAATATAATATTCAATCCTAGCCGTATCAAATCAGCAAGTACAGATAGCTTTTACTGGGCTCCTATTCTGGAACGAAGGTTTATAATAACCTATTAGAATCCTAACGGGTCTTTAATTAAGCCTAAACTTAGACCGGTTAGTTTTAAAGAAAGATATGGTTCAAACGCACGATTAAGCGAAGACCGGATTAGAATGTGTTTTAGACCCGAAAAGTTTGAAGACTTGTATAATATGGGTAATCTAAACACCTTCTGGATTTTGAGATAAAAATGATAAGGTTTGACCCGTTTCGGCTAATTTATGTAAACTAGTTACATAAACCGAACGCGCAAAAAGCGTAACGGGTAACCATAAGGTCCTGAACAGGTTTCCTAAGTTAATATTCTTTAAATATGTTTTGATATCAGTAGGATATCTTCCATTATGCCCAAAACGAGTTTAATATTAATTTAAGCCCCGTAGGGGTATTTTGGTCATTTTAAAGATTATAAAAGAGATTATTTAAAATTCTGAGATTCGGGTCTGAATACATCAGTAAAACAACTTACTTTAACAGGTTATATCATTTGGTAATAAGTCTTTTATGACAAAATGATTTTAAACCCATACTATGCGTTTAATACGCATAAAAAGCCATTTTAAGCGATTTCCGGGTTATACCGGAAATCTGAGTTTTCTGATCAGGTTATAAAGTTCAAAATACTTTACTTATTATATAAAATCAGTAGCAATTGGATTGGTGTCAAAATATTATGTAGAACTCATTTTATAACCAAAAAGGGTATATTCGGTATTTACCGAACCAACGCCATAACCTTAGGTTATGAGCAGGTTAAAAATAATTAAAAATCTTTAAAAATCCCAAAATATTATATTATATCAGCGGGTAAAAGGTTTGGTGTCAAAAATTGGGTTTAGATAGGCTTTATGCTAATGACGCCGTTTAATTACTAAAAAGCGGTCTTATTACGTCATTAAGCATAACTCCTAATCTAGACCTCAAACTGATGTGAAAATTTAGGGACATGTTTATAAATCAGTAGTAAAGATTATTGTCCTTTCACATTTCCAAAATTCTCGTTTTATGGTAAAAAGGGCATATTGGTCAACAATTAAGCAATTAACGGAATCATGCATATTAATTGGATAGCTAATGAACCAAGGTGTATAATCACAGAGGGTTATACTATCATGTAACCTGGTCCTATGGAAGCTCTAAGGCATTTCCAAATCATATTAAATCGGGTCAGAACTGAAGTCAAAGCAAAAGTCAAAGTTATGCGACTTTCGGTTCCGAACCGGGTCTAAACAGAAAATTGTCGGATCAAACAAGCTTAGACCAGTTATTATACTTATTACCAAGTTATATGAGTGATAAAATAGGTTACATGCCTTCTACATTGCTAATTACATGTTAATTCAAAGATTAGCATTCTGTTGACTTTTTCTAATCAACTTTGACCCGACAAATGGTCTAGTTAGAGTGGGAATAAGAGGGTGCCCTTCTAAGGGTTTAATGCCCACATAATTACCAACTTATAACTACCTTCAATTAGACTAATCACTAGACCATTAATGATTAATCGCTAAGTCAAACGGTAATTACGACGGTTTGACTTTTAAGCTAATAACTAAGCAAAACTCAATTAAGAAAGGTTAAGGGCACTTACCAAAGTCCTATGCACGATTAGTGATGACTTGGGTCTGCTCTTATGCTCCAGGAAGCTCCAAGAATGCAGATGGAAGGTGTGATCAAAGTGTTGCAAGATGAAGGCCTTTTATAGTGCTTTTGATCTCATAGATCATTGACACCCAAGTCTACCATTGGCCATGGATCATCCCCAGATGTCCCCTACGTCTAAAAAGCATGTAGGGGTCGCCCATGGAGTGAAAATATCTGATTTAAGTCGGTTATTGCGTGAAAACAGGCTGCTGTCCCAACTTTCTGCATCTGGGGATCGGACGCGGCCCGCGTAAGTGTCTTCCTGGGCTTACGCGGCCCGCTTGAGAATGGAGGTCAGGTTAAACATTTTCTAGTTTCCACATTTTGGCTCTTGGCTCTTTGAAAGGTTATCCAACCTTTATTTCTTGCATTTTGAGCCCTCCAATTGACACATAAGGGCTTCAAGACTTATACCCCCTATGTTAAATCCTTGGTCACTTTATGTTTACCCGAAAAGTCATAATTTTCAACGTTGACGTTTTAACCCCTTATATACGAATTTGATCATAACTCTCTCATATGATAACGAAACTTTATGAAATTTTATCATGTATTCTAGTGAGCATAATTTACCGTTTCAAAGCTTCGGGTTTGCTAAAAGGTCACTCAGAGGTATACTTTAAATATGTTGACACATTTAATCCCTGTAGTTTGTAATCTCTCACTTTCTTTCATATTTAGCTTCGTATGATCCATGATTTATTCGTTTGAAGGTATAAACATTATGTAGGGTTATTGTAAAGTATATTTATTCATTGTTGACAATTTGAACCCTTATATTCTCATACTTTCCATGTTTGTCAACTTTATCCCTTCTAAAGTATTCTTTCACACGTTCAAGCTTATGACACGTGTCAATACATTATAGGACGTGAATTTTCGAGGTGTTACATCCTCACCCCCTTAAAAGAAATCTCGACCTTGAGATTTACTGAAACAAATGAGGGTACTTTTCTTTCATTGTGGACTCAACCTCCCACGTGTATTCGGGACCTCTACGGGCATCCCATTTTACATTTACAATAGGCACATGCTTCCTTCGAAGCTTCTTAACCTGTCGATCCTCGATCGACACAGGTTTTTCAACAAATTTCAAGCTCTCTTCTATGTGCACATCTGTATATGGTATGACTAGTGATTCATCAGCAAAACACTTCTTCAGATTGCAGATGTGGAATACATTGTGAATACCACTGAGCTCTTCAGGTAAGTTTAACTTATAGGCAACTGATCCGACACGCTCGATGACCTCGAATGGTCCTATGTATCTCGGGCTTAACTTGCCTTTCTTACCAAATCGCATCACTCCCTTCCAGGGTGATACTTTAAGCAGTACTTTGTCACTTACCTCGAAGTTAAAAGGTTTACGCTTTAAATCCGCGTAGCTTTTCTGCCTATCCCTGGCAGCTTTCAGGCGGTCATGAATCTGGACAATCTTGTCCGTCGTTTCAAAGACTATTTCTGGTCCTGACAGTTGGACATCTCCAACTTCCGCTCAATAAACTGGCGTTCTGCATTTCCTACCATACAATGCCTCAAAAGGCGCAGCCTTAATGCTCGTATGATAGCTATTGTTGTACGAGAACTCGATTAATGGCAGGTGGTTATCCCAACTACCACCTAAGTCAATCACACATGCACAAAGCATGTCTTCCAAAGTTTGGATTGTACGCTCACTCTGTCCGTCCGTCTGAGGATGGTAGGCCGTACTAAAATTTAAGCGCGTGCCCAAAGATTGTTGGAAACTTTTCCAAAAATGTGACGTGTATCTAGTATCTCTGTCAGAGATAATAGACACTGGTACGCCATGTAGAGCTACAATCTTATCGACGTATAATTGGGCTAACATATCAGAGCTATAGGTCTCCTTGATGGGTAGGAAATGTGCTGACTTAGTCAGTCTATCTACTATCACCCGTATCGTGTCATTTCCTTTCCTTGTCTTTGGCAACTTGGTGATGAAATCCATTGTCACCATTTCCCACTTCCATGTGGGAAGTTCAGGCTGTTGTAGCAAACCTGACGGCTTTTGATGTTCAGCTTTTACTTGCGAACATGTCAAACATTTAGCCACATAGGTAGCTATAGACTTTTTCAAGCCTATCCACCAAAAAATTGCTTTGAGATCCTGGTACATCTTGTCAGCTCCAGGATGAACGGAGTATTTTGAACTGTGGGCTTCCTGGAGGATGACATCTCGAAGTCCTCCATAAACTGGAACCCATATTCGTCCATTCAATCTCAGAATTCCGTCCTTGCCAAGAGATAACTGTTCCTCGGTTACCCCTAGCTTTTCATTAGGATAGTTAGCTTCCAACACAGCTTCCTTCTGTGCAGCTAACAACCTTTCATTCAAACTATTCTTTATCTCAATGCTCTTGGCATTGATTCTGATGGGTTTCACCCTTTCCTTTCGACTCAAGGCATCGGCGACTACATTCGCCTTGCCAGGATGGTATCTTATCTCACAATCATAATCATTCAAAGTTTCCATCCAACGTCGTTGCCTCATGTTCAATTCCTTTTGGTTAAACAGGTGCTGGAGGCTCTTGTGATCAGAATAGATCACACAGTTGATACCATATAAATAGTGTCTCCATAGCTTCAGTGCAAATACAACGGCACCCAACTCCAAGTCACGGGTGGTGTAATTCTTTTCATGCACTTTTAACTGACGGGAAGCATAGGCAATAACCTTGCCTTATTGCATAAGCACACATCCCATGCCAGTGTGTGATGCATCACAATAAACCATGAATTCTTCAGTACCTTCAGGCAATGTCAGTACAGGAGCATTGCTTAGCTTCTGCTTAAGGATATCAAAGGATTCTTGTTGCTTGGGTCCCCAGTTGAACTTAATATCCTTCCTAGTCAAAGAAGTTAGGGGCGCAGCAATCCTTGAAAATTTTTCGATGAAACGCCTGTAATATCCTGCCAATCCCAAGAAACTGCGAATTTCTGTGGGCGTCTTTGGCTCTTGCCAATTCATGACAGCTTCAACCTTAGCGGGATCTACTTGGATTCCGCGTTCACTAACCATATGTCCAAGGAATTGGACTTCTCGAAGCCAAAATTCACATTTAGAGAATTTGGCATAGAGCTTCTCCTGCTGAAGTAGTGAAAGAATACATCGAAGATGCTTCTCATTATCAGCTTGGTTCTTCGAGTAGATGAGAACGTCGTCGATGAAAACGATGACGAATTTATCCAAGTAAGGCTTGCAGACGCGATTCATGAGATCCATGAACGCGGCTGGTGCATTAGTGAGCCCAAAAGGCATCAATAGGAACTCGTAATGACCATAACGAGTCCTAAATGCAGTCTTGTGTACGTCTTCATCTCTAACCTTCAGTTGATGATACCCTGACCTTAAGTCAATCTTAGAGAAGTAACTTGCCCCATGAAGCTCATCGAACAGATCGTCGATCCTGGGCAATGGATACCTATTCTTGATAGTGACCTTATTAAGCTCACGGTAATCGATGCACAGACGCATCGATCCATCCTTCTTCTTGACAAATAAGATTGGTGCTCCCAAAGGAGACGAACTAGGTCTAATGAAACCTTTGGCTAGCAATTCATCTAGTTGCGTTCTCAATTCCTTCATCTCTGTTGGTGCCAACCTATAAGGTGCCCTTGCTACTGGTGCTGCTCCAGGGATGATGTCAATTCAGAATTCCACTTGCCTATCTGGTGGTAAACCATGTAGTTCTTCAGGAAAAACTTCAGGGTATTCAGAAATGACGGGGATATCCTCAATCTTGGGTTTCGGCTCATCAATAGTCACTTGTGCCATGTAGATGACACAACCCTTCTTCAAACACCTAGAGGCCTTGAGCATAGTCACTTGCTCAGGCAGTCCATACTGGGTATCTCCTTCAATGGTAAGTGATTCACCAGACGGAGTCTTGATCACCACTTGCTTCTTATTGCAGACAATCTGGGCCTGCTTATGAGATAACCAGTCCATGCCTAAAACGATGTCAAAACCGGATAACTTCAAAGGAAGTAGGGACAAAGGAAAAGAGTGGTTCTTAATGGATATAAAACATCTATGGTTGATGTAACACCTCGAAAAATCACGTCCAATGAAGTATTGACACGTGTTATAAACCCTAATGAAGTCAAACGTTGAATTTAAGGGACTAATTTTTCGAAAAATCGAAAAAATTTGATTATGAAAGAACTAGAAGTATTATCATACCTAAAATAAGTTTCTAAATAACCTTTTACGGTTTTATATTCACAAATGAGCCACTTGTTAATCAAGTGTAGCCGTTTATGTAATTAATTGAAAGTTTGCGCAGAAAAGGGTTAAAAGAGTCAACATGTTAATTCTTACCTCTGAGTGACCTTTTAACAAACCTAGAGCCTCATGATATTGATTATACTGTCGAGATTGCCAATCATTGGCCACCCAAGGCTTTTATGCCCAAAAGTGAAGTTACGCGCAACTTTGTAAGTATAAGGGACTAAAAGTGTCAATATGTTTAATTATACCTCTGAATGACCTTTTATTGAGCCCGAAGCATTATGATGTTTAATAATACTTTCAAGAATGCCTAATATGAATTAGATGAGGCTTCAATGCTATTAAATGATGAGTTACGCAAGTTTGCGCATTAGAAGGACCTAAAGCGTCAAACTGCTAAAGTATACCGATTCGTATGTTATCGGACCTTCCGGAATATGACCATGAGATAAACATACCATAATTATCCTTAATATAGCTTGGATATAGGCTTAGAGGTGTTCGGTGCGCGAAAATAAGCTTTTAAGTCATGCAGGGACTAAAAGTGTTAAAAAGCGCACAAGTTTGCGTTTACGTGCATATCTTACATTATGAATATCCCCGGACACCCAAAAATTTATGTAAGCACTAAAATATTTTATTTTAGTGTTTGGCTTGATAAAATTCCATTCGTCGTGTCATTTGGATCGTTTTTCGCGTCCGTCCGTGTTTCGTCGTAATTAGCCAACAACGTGACCGTACGACCAAACGAACCAACATCCGGCATATTTTTGAGCATGTTTCATGTTCTCTATGCTTAGGCATCATTGTAGAGCCTTAAAAATGGTTTAACGGGCCTTAGAGGTGTCGGAAATGGCATTTGGAAGTGCAGGGGCTAAAACTGTCAACAAAGGAAAGTTACATTGTGCAGACCAGGTCCTTACGGACCGTAAGGCTGGACCCTTACGGTCCGTAAGCCATGCCCAGATGTGGAAAATCGTCCGTTTGCCTGTTCCAGCTTGTTGCACCGCCTCCAATTGCCCTTTTTCACTTCCATGCGCGACCCCTACTAATTTTAGGGCTTAGAGACATGTGTTAATGATCAGGGATCACTCCTAGCATGATTTGTCATCATCATAATGGATCAAGAACACTATAAATATCCCCATTGTTGCAAGACTTGATCACTCATTCATTCCTTCATCTTCTGATCATTTCTGGAGCTCAAGACCTCCTTCTAAGTTTCCCTAATCGTGCATAGGACCTTTGTAAGTCTACTTAACCTTCCCTAATTAAGTTTTGCTTAGTAATTAGCTTAAAAGTCAAACCGTCGTAATTAACGGTTGACTTATCGATTAATCACTAATGGTCCAGTGATTAATCGAATTGAAGGTAGTTATAAGTTGGTATTTATGTGGGTAATAAACCCTTAAAAGGGCACCCACTGATTCCCATCCTAACTAGATCGAATGTCGGGTCAAAGTTGTTTAGAAAAAGTCAACAGAAGCTTAAATTGCAAATTAACATGTAATTAGCAATGTAGAAGGCGTGTAACCTATTTTATCACTCATATAACTTGATGATAAGTATAATACTGGTCTAAGCTTGTTTGATCCGACAATTTTCTGTTTAGACCCGGTTCGGAACCGAAAATCGTAAAGCTTTGACTTTTGCTTTGACTTCAGTTCTGACCCGATTTAGTATGGTTTGGAAATGCCTTAGAGCTTCCTTAGGACCAGGCTACATGTTAGTATAACCCTCTGTGGTTGGTTCATTGATTGTCCGATTCGTTTACCCGTTTCCGTTAATTGCTTAAATGTTGACCATAATGCCCTTTTGACCATAAAACGAGAATTTTGGATATGTGAAAAGACAATAACCTTTGTTACTGATTTATAAACATGTCCCTAAAATTTTACATCAATTGGAGGTCTAGATTAGGAGTTATGCTCATTAGCGTAATTATAACGCCTTTTAGTAATTAAAAGGCGCAATTAGCATAAAGCCTATCTAAGCCCAAATTTTTGACACCAAACCTTTTACCCACTTATATAATATAATATTTTGAGATTTTTAAAGATTTTTAATTATTTTTAACCTGCTCATAACCTAAGGTTATGGCGTTGATTCGGTAAATACCGATTATACCCTTTTTGGTCATAAAATGAGTTTTACATAATATTTTGACACCAATCCAATTGCTACTAATTTTATATGATAAATAAAGTATTTTGAACTCTATAACCTGATCAGAAAACTCAGATTTCCTGTATAACCCGGAAATCGCTTAAAATAGCTTTTTAAGCGTATTAAACGCATAGTTTGGGTTTAAAACCATTTTGCCACATAAGACCTATTACCAAATGATATGACCTATTCAAATGAGTTATTTTACTGATGTATTTGGACCCGAATCTCAGAACTTCATTTAATCTCTTTTATAATCTTTCAAATGACCAAAATACCCTTACGGGGCTTATTTTGAGATTAAACTCGTTTTGGGCATAATTGAAGACATCCTACTGATGTCACAACATATTTAAGGCATATTAACTTAGGAAACCTGTATATGACTCTTATGGATACCCGTTACGCCTCTTACGCGTTCGGTTCAGTTCGGTTTATGTAACTAGTTTGCATAAGTTAGCCGAAACGGGTCAAACCCTATCATTTTTATCTCAAAATCCAGAAGGTGTTTAGATTACCCATATGATACAAGTCTTCAAACTTGTCGGGTCTAAAACACACTCTATTCCGGTCTTCGCTTAATCATGCGTTTGAACCGTATATTTCCTTAAAACTAACCGGTCTAAGTTTAGGCTTAATTAAAGACCAGTTAGTATTCTAATTGGTTATTTATACCATCATTCCAGACTAAAGCCTTCCGGTAAATTGTACCTACGCTTACTTAAGTGAATACGGCTGAGTTATTATAATTCTTGCTATTTAAGACAGGAGCTAGCTCAGGTAAATACTTTTAACTTATTTTCCCTTATACGGGCTCGGGATACGGTATTATAAGAATACCACTTGGTCGGGTGTAGAAACCTTTTAATCGGAGATGATTAAATTGCATAATCCCGTTTTAATCTGTATTGATTGATAACAAATAACATTAGGGGTTAATGACCGTGTCCTGGATATCCTTGGCTTATTTAAAAAGTGAATGGCCATAACTTAAGCACAAGGTGTAGGCATAACACCTCCTGTTGCATATGTAAAAGATATACTCACTCGTAAGGATGTCTTCTTGTGAGTTATATTTATGGTGTGTCGATTAACCTTGACCGGCTTGTATTGTATAATCACCGGCCCTAAATGTTGGACAACCATGTAAATCGGATACAAGATTTTTATTAATAAGATTTTCCCAAGTTATCAAAGATTAATTTTGCCTTGTGCATTTTAATCAAAGTGTCAAAATGTTTGTGCCTTGTGCGTTCAAATCAATTTTCAAACTCTTTTCAAAATGAGTCAGTTAAATTGTATTTACCAGTGTAAACTGACGTATTTTTCCAAAAGGTTAAGTGGCAGGTACTATGCGTAATTGGCTGGGAGCTCAGGGCGTCAATAGGAAATCTTGCAAGTTCTAGATGCCTAAAGTCTGTTGAACAACGTTTCATTTTATTTTCGATCCGCCTGTGGATCCTTTACTTTCCGTTGTAATACTGGATATTACTTTATATTCAGATTGTAATATATTTATTTTTTGCTTCCGCTGTGCATTTACATATTATGTTGTTTGACTATGATGATATCAACTACGTCACGATACTCCCCTACCGGGGCCACCGGTCAAACGTGGAAATATCGGGGTGTGACAGGTTGGTATCAGAGCCAACATTGAGTGAATTAAACACTAGTCTTTCGTGTTTAATCTCAATGACACAGTAGCACATTCCTTGACCTTCTGAGTCTAGGCTTAACATAGGAATACTCTCAATCCTAATCTGTAAATTTTGCTTCCAAATTTTTTATATATTGGATATCTCGCCAAGCAAAGAAGCTGTATTAGAAATTCTCCACATCCGGAGCCTAGAAATGCTGAGCTTCGTACCGCGGCGAGAATGAAACGAGCATCCAGGGAGAGAACATTCGAAAGTAAAGTGAAGAAGAAAACTCCTTTTGCTAAAGATTGTTTCTTTAATAGTCCTTATAAGGACATATTTATCTTTCAGTCCCTTCGAGGACAACATTATTCCTTTCAAGTCCCGTTTAGGGCACATATATACTTTTATATTTATAGTTGAATGATTAAATTTAAAATTTTCATTCTAAGCATGAAAAATAAAATAAATGAAAAATGTACATTCCTTTTATAAGATCTACCATTATAATGGAATGGCAAAATCTAAAAAGGACATGACCTAGCCACGTGTTATTTTAAGACATGGCCAAGATGGTAAGACCTATTCAAGAGATTCAAATCCTTGTTAACACCTAAGAACGTGTTAGCACTCTTGACAAATGTGATTCGAGAAAATCACAGGAGTCATTCTTATATTGGATTCTTCCAATTTTCTTATCTAGCCTAGTGATTTAGAAATCATGGCTTAAATCATCGAATACAGATGATCATACTTTTAAACACCAAAGAACGTGTTAAACACTCTTGACAAAAGTGATCTGAGAAAATCACAATAGTCATCCCTATACTGGAAATTTTCAAATTTCCTAATTTGGCCTAATGATCTAGAAATCATGGCTTATGTCATCCTATAAGATGAACATATTATAAACATCCGTTAGTGATGAAGTGCCTACGGGCTAAACTTGTTGTCCGATAAGACAACGACAGTGGTGGTCTTTGACCTCCTACCTAAAAATGTTGGACCATGTCCAAGCATAATAGTCGGTATGATCCAAACGATCTTGACTAATAGCATCTAAAAAGATGATCATATCATAAACATCCCTCAGAAGGGAAATGCCCACGGGCTATATCTGTTGTCCTAAAAGACAAAAGGCAGTTGTAGTCTTCGACTCTCTGTCAAGAAAAGTAACCGACTATGCTCAAACCTTAAATGCCTCGATCCCAAACGATCATGGCTTATAAATTCAAATCTGTCCTCGTGACAAGGCCGTTGTGCCACTTTAATATCCTTAATGTCTTATATACTAGGATAAATTATAATGAAAATACTAATAAAATTAACAAATTAACCCATATGGTTTATATTACCATGGTTAATAAATCATCAAAAATGATAATTTCATAATAACCTTTGAGTAAATCACTGTCAATATTTATGTAGCAATCGAGCTACATGGCTGGATCAGATGAAGTTAACAGCCACTTGAAGGTGAACAATGATACTACCAGGATTAATATAACTGGAGCGGAACTGCAGGCATTAATAGATGATGCTGTTACTCGCGCTCTTGACAGACAGTATAATGAATCATATGATACCCGCTCTAAGACTCTATCTGTGGCTCATAGTAAGCCCCCTTCTAAATCACATGAGTCAAAGGAAGACGATGTTCATAACTCGTCAAATCAGAGGAGTGTTCCATCTAGATAGGTTGTGCTTAACGAAGAGCCACATGTTAAAACCTGTTCATATAAATATTTTGTCTCCTGCAAGCCCAGAGACTTTACAGGAGAGGAAGGGGCCATCGACTGCATGACATGGCTCGATGAGATGGACACTGTTGTTGACATCAGTGGTTGTGCGGAGCAAGATGTTGTGAAATTTGTTTCACAATCATTTAAAGGAGAAGCGTTGGCATGGTGGCGATCATTGCTCCAAGCCACGGGAAAGGTCCTACTCTACAACTTATCTTGGGATCAATTTGCTGCATTAGTCAAGGAAAACTATTACCCTCAGCATGAGGTAGAAAGGATAGAATCAGACTTCTTGACTCTGGTCATGAAGAATTTGGATTGTCAGGCATATGTGACAAGTTTCAACACTATGTCCCGCCTAGTTCCTTATTTAGTCACCCCTGAACCTAAACGCATAGCGCGTTTCATTGGAGGCCTAGCACCAGAGATAAAGGGAAATGTTAAAGCATCTAGGCCTACCACATATAGGTCCGCGGTGGACTTATCCTTATCTCTCACTTTAGATGCTATCATGAATAAGTCTGTTAAAACTTCTAGCGAGGGAAAAAGGAAAGAAGACGAGGAAAACTCGCATCAATCTAACAAGAAGAAGAAGGGAAGCTCTGGGCACGGGAAAGATTTCGAGTTTAAGAAAAGCTCGAGTCAGTTCAATAACAAGCCCAAATGCAGTAACTGCAGAAAACAACATTCTGGATAATGTACGATTGACCCAAGTGCTAAATTGTGTGGAATTTGCAAGACCAAGGGTCACAAAACCTTAGATTGCAAGGAATTAAAGAACGCCACATGCTACAATTGTAACGAGGAAGGGCACATCAAGACCAACTGCCCAAAGCATATAAAGAAGCCTGGAGAGGCCAGGAAAACAAACGCATGAGTCTTCCGGATGAACGCCCAGGAGATGGTGCAGAATTATAACTATATAGCAGGTACCTTTCCTTATCAAGCAATTTATGCAGAAATTTATTTGATGCTGTCACATACGGTTCTATAATGAACGATAACTGTTGAGAACTGTTGTCTCCGCCTGACTAGGACTCCGGTCATTTAACGCGAGATAGAAATTGGCCGATGATACTTTAGAGAATGCTCCAACAAACCTTAGATCGATATTTTATATCTATTAGGAATCACTCTTTTCGGATATCCTTATGGCAAGCTTTCAAGCTAACCAAATTCATCAATATAATATAGACAGATGTGACATTTTGATCCCCTGTCAAAAAGGTGATGGACTAGGTCTAACCCTTAAATGCCATTGATGGTCTTTTGTGACCTAGGCTAAGTGATATTGATGTATTTAAAAAATAATAATAATAATAATAATAATAATAATAATAATGTTCATTATGAATGTTAGTGCCATATTGGCCTGTATAGTTTAATGAAACCATGGTTAGTATACGTTAAGGCCATCAGGGTGATGAATAGCAGTTGTTGAATTGCAACTAAGTAAATGATTCATTTGGTAATAGGAACCATTTCTTCTGTTCCTGTCAGAAATCTTCAGTCATAAAATTCTAATGTACTCTCTCTCCAGATAAATGCATTCAAATGAAACTGATATCTCTTTGATCTCCATCGATTACGAATACCAGATGGTATGACAAAAGCACCATATGGGGATGGGTGTATCTTAATATGTTCCATAGATTGCTTCCATGCCTGATCAGTATGGAGGTTTAATGCATGGAACCCCAAAGATATTCCAACGGTCATATGGTACTAAGGTCAACTAATGGTATTCAAAGATGATATCCAGAATGGAATTGTCTAAGTATGTGTCTCTGATTAAGAAATTCGTGGACTCATAACATAAATGTGTCACTCATTTGACACCAGCAAGGATAGAGGAACTGGAGCCTGAGATTTGGAAAATCTCTGTAACCTCCTTGTATCTTGACTATCTTCTCCTAAAACTACCCTGTTTACCTCCCGAGAGACAAGTAGAGTTAAGATTAATATCCCGCTTAGGGTTGGAGTGTTGTAAGAACTCCGTGTTGATCATGGAATAATCAAAACCCTGATTAAGTAAACTTTAAGAATAGGGGATTCATATAGCCTAACTCGATTTTCCGAGAGTTTGATAAGAAAGACGGTTCATTTTGCTTATGCATTCATTACCGCAACCCTATTTTAACAACGAATAAGAATCACCATCAACTACCCAGGATCATTGAGTTATTCAACTAGCTATAAGGATTAGCTACTCCTTAAGATTAGTTTTAAGCAATGGTTGGGATAACCATCCCGCCTTAAGATAAGCTTTTCTATAATAATTGATATGTAAGTATTAAGGCTGCTCCTTTGGAGACCTTGTATAGATGGAATGTTAAACATCTATTCTTAGATAGAGAATTGGTAAGTCCAATTATCAGGATCTGAAAATTGCCTAGGAAACAACAAATAAGATCATACAAATCCATAATCGATTATAAGTTGCCAGTATACGGCAGGAGATCAAGGATTTATGAAAATAGCAACCCTCCTAAGTTCTGGTTAAAAGATAAGGTTCAACAAAAGATAACACCCTAGAAGGGTGTGCCGAGTTGTAATTTTCAGGTTAGTTAAGCTCGGAATATATAAATTCATTCAAAGGATTCGAATGTATCAAGACTAAATAGCTTACGAGCTAAGACCTAATTTAGGAGCTTGGTGGAACGCGCAATGTGACCCACACTAATGATTTAGCGACGTGTCGCCAATAAGTCGAAAAGCACTATCACATAATGATATGCAGATCTATGATAGTATGAGCAACCGATGTCGATTGAGAATTGACAGGTTAAGGAACTCCAAAAGAGAGTATGCACCTATTGTTTAGGTCAACTGGGATACCCTTGGAGGCCCAATTATACTATGGAAGTTAAATCCATGATACGACAGAAAGTACTTCCTTTACTTTAAGCAAATCTCGAGGTTGAGATTTCTTTTAAGGGGGTGAGGATGTAACACCTCGAAAAATCACGTCCAATGAAGTATTGACACGTGTAATAAACCCTAATGAAGTCAAACGTTGAATTTAAGGGACTAATTTTTCGAAAAATCGAAAAACTTTGATTATGAAAGAACTGGAAGTATTATCATACCTAAAATAAGTTTCTAAATAACCTTTTATGGTTTTATATTCACAAATGAGCCACTTGTTAATCAAGTGTAGCCGTTTATGTAATTAATTGAAAGTTTGCGCAGAAAAGGGTTAAAAGCGTCAACATGTTAATTCTTACCTATGAGTGACCTTTTAACAAACCGAGAGCCTCATGATATTGATTATACTCTCGAGATTGCCAATCATTGGCCACCCAAGGCTTTTATGCCCAAAAGTGAAGTTACGCGCAACTTTGTAAGTATAAGGGACTAAAAGTGTCAATATGTTTAATTATACCTCTGAATGACCTTTTATCGATCCCGAAGCATTTTGATGTTTAATAATACTTTCAAGAATGCCTAATATGAATTAGATGAGGCTTCAATGCTATTAAATGATGAGTTACGCAAGTTTGCGCATTAAAAGGACCTAAAGCGTCAAACTGCTAAAGTATACCGATTCGTATGTTATCGGACCTTCTGGAATATGACCATGAGATAAACATACCATAATTATCCTTAATATAGCTTGGATATAGGCTTAGAGGTGTTCGGTGCGCGAAAATAAGCTTTTAAGTCATGCAGGGACTAAAAGTGTCAAAAAGCGCACAAGTTTGCGTTTACGTGCATATCTTACATTCTGAATATCCCCGGACGCCCAAAACTTTATGTAAGCACTAAAATATTTTATTTTAGTGTTTGGCTTGATAAAATTCTATTCGTCGTGTCATTTGGATCGTTTTTCGCGTCCGTCCGTGTTTCGTCGTAATTAGCCGAACAACGTGACCGTACGACCAAACGAACCGACATCCGGCATATTTTTGAGCATGTTTCATGTTCTCTATGCTTAGGCATCATTTTAGAGCCTTAAAAATGGTTTAACGGGCCTTAGAGGTGTCGGAAATGGCATTTGGAAGTGCAGGGGCTAAAACTGTCAACAAAGGAAAGTTACATTGTGCAGACCAGGTCCTTACGGACCGTAAGGCTGGACCCTTACGGTCCGTAAGCCATGCCCAGATGCGGAAAATCGTCCGTTTGCCTGTTCCAGCTTGTTGCACCGCCTCCAATTGCCCTTTTTCACTTCCATGCGCGACCCCTACTAATTTTAGGGCTTAGGGACACGTGTTAATGATCAGGGATCACTCCTAGCATGATTTGTCATCATCATAATGGATCAAGAACACTATAAATATCCCCATTGTTGCAAGACTTGATCACTCATTCATTCCTTCATCTTCTGATCATTTCTGGAGCTCAAGACCTCCTTCTAAGTTTCCCTAATCGTGCATAGGACCTTGGTAAGTCTACTTAACCTTCCCTAATTAAGTTTTGCTTAGTAATTAGCTTAAAAGTCAAACCGTCGTAATTAACGGTTGACTTATCGATTAATCACTAATGGTCCAGTGATTAATCGAATTGAAGGTAGTTATAAGTTGGTATTTATGTGGGTAATAAACTCTTAAAAGGGCACCCACTGATTCCCATCCTAACTAGATCAAATGTCGGGTCAAAGTTGTTTTGAAAAAGTCAACAGAAGCTTAAATTGCAAATTAACATGTAATTAGCAATGTAGAAGGCATGTAACCTATTTTATCACTCATATAACTTGACGATAAGTATAATAACTGGTCTAAGCTTGTTTGATCCGACAATTTTCTGTTTAGATCCGGTTCGGAACCGAAAGTAGCAAAGCTTTGACTTTTGATTTTGAATTCAGTTCTGACCCGATTTAGTATGGTTTGGAAATGCCTTAGAGCTTCCTTAGGACCAGGCTACATGTTAGTATAACCCTCTGTGGTTGGTTCATTGATTGTCCGATTCGTTTACCCGTTTCCGTTAATTGCTTAAATGTTGACCATAATGCCCTTTTGACCATAAAACGAGAATTTTGGATATGTGAAAAGACAATAACCTTTGTTACTGATTTATAAACACGTCCCTAAAATTTTAATCAGTTGGAGGTCTAGATTAGGAGTTATGCTCATTAGCGTAATTATAACGCCTTTTAGTAATTAAAAGGCGCAATTAGCATAAAGCCTATCTAAACCCAAATTTTTGACACCAAACCTTTTACCCACTGATGTAATATAATATTTTAAGATTTTTAAAGATTTTTAATTATTTTTAACCTGCTCATAACCTAAGGTTATGGCGTTGATTCGGTAAATACCGATTATACCCTTTTTGGTCATAAAATGAGTTTTACATAATATTTTGACACCAATCTAATTGCTACTGATTTTATATGGTAAATAAAGTATTTTGAACTTTATAACCTTATCAGAAAACTCAGATTTCCTGTGTAACCCGGAAATCGCTTAAAATAGCTTTTTAAGCGTATTAAACGCATAGTTTGGGTTTAAAACCATTTTGCCACATAAGACCTATTACCAACTGATATGACCTATTCAAATGAGTTATTTTACTGATGTATTTGGACCCAAATCTCAGAACTTCATTTAATCTCTTTTATAATCTTTCAAATGACCAAAATACCCTTACGGGGCTTATTTTGAGATTAAACTCGTTTTGGACATAATGGAAGATATCCTACTGATGTCACAACATATTTAAGTCATATTAACTTTGGAAACCTGTATATGACTCTAATGGATACCCGTTACGCCTCTTACGCGTTCGGTTCGGTTTATATAACTAGTTTGCATAAGTTAGCCGAAACGGGTCAAACCCTATCATTTTTATCTCAAAATCCAGAAGGTGTTTAGATTACCCATATGATACAAGTCTTCAAACTTGTCGGGCCTAAAACACACTCTATTCCGGTCTTCGCTTAATCATGCGTTTGAACCGTATATTTCCTTAAAACTAACCGGTCTAAGTTTAGGCTTAATTAAAGACCCGTTAGTATTCTAATTGGTTATTTATACCATCATTCCAGACTAGAGCCTTCCGGTAAATTGTACCTACGCTTACTTAAGTGAATACGGCTGAGTTATTATAATTCTTGCTATTTAAGACATGAGCTAGCTCAGGTAAATAGTTTTAACTTATTTTCCCTTATACGGGCTTGGGATACGGTATTATAAGAATACCGCTTGGTCGGGTGTAGAAACCTTTTAATCGGATATGATTAAATTGCATAATCCCGTTTTAATCTGTATTGATTGATAACAAATAACATTAGGGGTTAATGACCTTGTCCTGGATATCCTTGGCTCATTTAAAAAGTGAATGGCCATAACTTAAGCACAAGGTGTAGGCATAACACCTCCTGTTGCATATGTAAAAGATATACTCACTCGTAAGGATGTCTTCTTGTGAGTTATATTTATGGTGTGTCGATTAATCTTGACCGGCTTGTATTGTATAATCACCGGCCCTAAATGTTGGACAACCATGTAAATCGGATACAAGATTTTTATTAATAAGATTTTCCCAAGTTATAAAAGATTAATTTTGCCTTGTGCATTTTAATCAAAGTGTCAAAATGTTTGTGCCTTGTGCGTTCAAATCAATTTTCAAACTCTTTTCAAAATGAGTCAGTTAAATTGTATTGACCAGTGTAAACTGACGTATTTTTCCAAAAGGTTAAGTGGCAGGTACTATGCGTAATTGGCTGGGAGCTCAGGGCGTCAATAGGAAATCTTGCAAGTTCTAGATGCCTAAAGTCTGTTGAACAACGTTTCATTTTATTTTCGATCCGCCTGTGGATCCTTTACTTTCCGTTGTAATACTGGATATTACTTTATATTCGGATTGTAATATATTTATCTTTTGCTTCCGCTGTGCATTTACATATTGTGTTGTTTGACTGTGATGATATCAACTACGTCACGATACTCCCCTACCGGGGCCACCGGTCAAACGTGGAAATATCGGGGTGTGACAGTTGAGGTGGTTTCTAAGGTGCCATCTGCTAATTCCACCTCATACTTCACACTTAGGGTTTTAACAGGTAAATTCAGCAATTTGCAAAACTTATTATCTACAAATGATTTATCAGCTCCTGAATCAAAAAGCACTCTTGCGTAAACATCATTTATAAGGAAGGTACCTGTGATCACATTGTCGTCCTACACAGCTTCCTTTGCATCCATCCTGAAGACCCTAACATTGGTCTTCTTTCCTTAATCAGCTTTCATTGCATATTTTGGGCAATTGGACTTGATATGCCCTTTTTCGTTGCAACTGTAGCACGTTGCGTCCTTCAACTTTTTGCAATCCAAGGTCTTGTGCTCCTTGGAGTTGCATATCCCACATGCAAAAGTTCTCGACTGTGTCTGCGAGTTCGATTCATATCTGCACTTCCCGAAGTGCTGTTTCTTGCAGACTTTGCACTTGGGCTTATCACCAGATTGATGACCATCCTTCTTAGATTCAGACCCCTTCTTGTGGTCACTGTTTCCTCGGTGCTTCTTGTTTGACCTCCGTGAATTGTCATCTTCACGTTTCCTTTTCTCGGCATCCTTGTTCCTCAGCGATCTTTGTCTGATCGCGTCCAGTGTGAGGGACAAAGATATATCAGCTACCGATCTGAAAGTAGCTGGCCGTGAGGCCTTCACGCTTGCCTTAATTTCTGGGGCTAAACCCCCAATGAAACGAGCTATTCTTTTGGGTTCCGGGGTCACCAGATACGGAACCAATCTTGACATGGTATTAAAGCTCGTAAGGTAAGCTTGGCAATCCAGATTTGTCATTACCAATGATAGAAAACCCGACTCAATCTTTTCGACCTCGTGCTGAGGACAATAGTTCTCCCTGATGAGGGTAACAAATTGTTCCCATGTCATATTGTACAGTGGGATCTTCCCAGTAGCTTGAATCAACGATCTCCACCAGGCTAAGGCCTCACCTTTGAACGACCGAGACACAAATTTTACCACATCCTTCTCAGCGCATCCGCTGATATCAACAACTGTGTCCATTTCATCCAACCACGTCATGCAGTCTATAGCCCCTTTCTCCCCAGTGAAATCCCTGGGCTTGCATGAAACAAAGTATTTGTAGGAGCAACCCTTATCACGGGGTCCTTGATTCAGCATGATCCTTTGAGATGGAACACTTTGCTGATTTGTGGACTGACGATCGTCATCACCTTTCTTAGGCTCATCCTTTTTAGAGGGTGGTGGCTTGCTGTGAGCCTCAGAATGAGTCTTAGGCTTTGAATGTGGTGCAGATAGGGTCCTACTTCGAGTCCCACTAGATCCACTATACTGTTGCTCCATAGCTTTAGATACAGCTGTATCAATCAGTGTACGGAGTTCTTCCCTGGTTATATTAATCCTAGCATTCTCATTATTCTCCAGAGGATGACTGTTAATCTCGTCCGAGTCAGCCATTTATCTTGAACTGTTACATAAGACAGTGACACTAATTTATTTGGGAGTTTATTATGGAATTGTCTTTTAGGGCAATTCATTAACCATGGTAACACAGGCCATATCTGGTTAATTTGTTACTCACATTTATTTAGGATTTTATTATAATTTAACCTAATTATAAAACAATAACAGTTTTATTAGTAGCACAAAAGGCCTAGTCACAAGGACATTTTTAAGTTATAAGCCATGATTTCAGAGAATCAAAGCATGAAGGCTTGAACAGAGTTCTTTACCTTTTCTTGACAGGGAGTCATAGACTACTACTGTCTTTTGTCTTATATGACAATGAGTATGGCCCATAGGCGCTACATCACTAATGGATGTTTAATATTTGATCATCTTAATTGATGATTTAAACCCATGATTTATAGGTCATTAAGGTTAGGTTGGAAATCTTTTGAAGAATTCCTATTATAAGAATGACGTGTGTGATTTTAACGAATCACGTCTGCCAGGAGCGCTAACATGTTTTCAGATGTTAACAAGGATTTGAATCTTTTAAACATGTCTTACCATCTTGGCCGAGTCTTATAATGACATACGGGCTAGGTTATAATATATAATAGGCAGATTATTTTAAAAGGAATGATTTTTTATTTATTTATTTCACATATAATTTATTTATGCATATAATGGCAAAAATGAAATTTATAAACTTAACATTCCATTAATTATTAAAAAGATTACACATCGCCCTAAACGGGACTTTTTAACAGAACAACTTACCCACGCAGGGGTCAAACTGAAATACTAGTCCACGTAGGGACTTAAACAAACAACATACCCTCGTAGGGGTTAATAGAAAGATAGGCCCACGCAGGGGCTCAACTGAAACAAGGAAAATACAATCAATAATTGAAGGATTCAATGGTCCTTCTTTCTCTTCCCTTTTATTAAACTTGTCAATCCTTGGAAGAAACTTTGTCGCTCCCTGCGATCCCTGTGAACTACCCGTTCAACTTGGTCCAATCTTTGAAGGATTTCCTCATGCTCTGGTGGGGAGAACCGTGGCGGCTGCAGCTGATGCTGGAATGGGGGTCGAGTAGGTACTTGATATCCACGAGTTGGGTATCCTACCCCCCAAGGGGCTCCATACGGTCCTTCCGGATGAAGGGCGTTGTAGTTTGCCGCTACAAGATACGGGTCGGCCTCAGCATAGTTATACTGAGTGTGAGCCGGCTGTTTAAACGGATTGTACGCCGTTGAACCGGCGTATGCAGCGATCGGGTTATCAAAACCAAATGGTGGCGGCTGTGGTGCAACTGGTGCAGAGTTCCCCCTGGAATTGGGTTTGAGGGCCCACCCATTTGTGGGTCTTCATGCAGTGGCGGGTAGTGACTGCCACTTGAGTGATGGGGAGAGCTAAAGTGAAAATCCCCTGCTCGTGCAGATATACGTATGCCCGTTCTCCTACGCCTTGGTGGTTCTGGAGGTGCTTGATGAACTGGCGGTGGTGGAGGCGGTGGCGTGACAGCCACGAAACGTGAATCCCCAGAGGGATCCTGCTGCTGCTGGTGAGGTGATGAATGGTGAGAAGGTGTGAAGTACCATTCATGTTGGTTAAACCTCGCTTGGAAACTGTCTGGACCACCATAGGGTGATCCGTGGAAGGATGAACCATTTGAGATCTCGATGGGATGGTTGGGTGTACCGCTTGCAGGTTCGACGGGATCCGTGTCCTCGTCCATGTCCATCGCATTGTCTTCTGAGAAGTGGTCCTCTGGTCCCAATGAGTTAAAACCCACTGGTTCTTGTATGTTGTTTGCTGGGTTAAACCGGCCCTGGAAAACAGGAGTAGGGTTGCCAAAGGAATTGTGCGAAAGAGATCGCTGGAGAGGTATATAGGAAGGCTGAGGGTTATCGGGCTCGTTTTCAGAATGTGGCCCAAAGGAATGGCGGTAGGGAGGTGTCGAGCTGTGCGAAACAGACCGTCTAGCGGGCTCGGTATAGTTCCTCCAGACTCCTTGCGGCTTAGCACTCGCAGTAGTAGAAGGAGCTCGCCTATGCGAAGGCCCGACCTCGTGATCATTGGGGGCGGTGATTGGCCCCTTGCCTCTTCCTCCTCGTCTAAATCTTGGCGGCATATTTCCTGTCAACAATAAAGATACAACAAGAAATATAAAGGACAAAGTTAAAAATAAAAATAAAATAAATTTGGAATATTCCTATGTTCTTTGTCTAGACTCAAAATTTTAGGAATGTGCAATTGTGTCATTGAGATTAAACACAAAAGGCAAGTGTTTAATTCATTCAATGTTGGCTCTGATACCAACCTGTCACACCCCGACTTTCCACGTATCACCGGTGGGCCCGGTGGGGAGTATCGTGACGTAGTTGGTATCGTTATAGTCAAACAACACAATATTTAAATGCACAGCGGAAGCAAAAGATAGATGTATTTCAACTTTAATAAATTGTAATATCAAGTATCACAACAGTCGAAAGTTTATCCACAGGTGGATCAAAATAAAATGGGAACAGTAGTTCAACAGACTTTAGGCATCTTAAGCTTGCGAGACTCTTTATTGATGCTAGGAGTAGCCATCCTAGTTCGCGTAGTACCTGCAATTAACTGACTCATTTTGAAAGGTTTAATAAAAATTGATTTGAATGCACGTGGCACAAACTTTTATAACTTGGGATAAATTATTTGAATATAATACTTGTAAAAGGATTACATGTTTCTTATGCGTTCGGTAGCTCGGTTCGTGCCAGGTTAAAGATCAATAGACACACCACATAATTTATTTATGCACTGACGAGTGTACGCCTACACTCCGCGCTTAGGTCGTGGCCATTTCGTAAAATGATGCCAAGGATATCCGGGACATGGTCATTAACCCCCCAAAGGCGTTAAGCAATCAAAACATATTTTTAAACGCTCATCTCGATAATACTTAACCACCAAATGGTTAAGGTCGAATGCCCGACCAAGCGGTATTTTATATACCGTACCTCAAGCCCGTATAAAGGAAAATAAGTTAAACGTATTTACCTGAGCTAAATATAATATTCAATCCCAGCCGTATCAAATAAGCAAGTACAGATAGCTTTTACTGGGCTCCTATTCTGGAACGAAGGTTTATAATAACCTATTAGAATCCTAACGGGTCTTTAATTAAGCATAAACTTAGACCGGTTAGTTTTAAAGAAAGATACGGTTTATACGCACGATTAAGAGAAGACCGGAATAGAATGTGTTTTAGACCCGACAAGTTTGAAGACTTGTATAATATGGGTAATCTAAACACCTTCTGGATTTTGAGATAAAAATGATAAGGTTTGACCTGTTTCGGCTAATTTATGCAAACTAGTTACATAAACCGAACCGAACGCGCGAGAGGCGTAAGGGGTAAACCTAAGAGCCATATACAGGTTTCCTAAGTTAATATGCCTCAAATATGTTGTGACATCAGTAAGATATCTTTTATTATGCCCGAAACGAATTTAAACTCAAGCTATGCCCCGTATGGGCATTTTGGTCATTTAAAAGTCTATAAAAGAGTTTAAATAATAATATGAGTTACAAGTCTGATATAATCAGCAAAAATACTTAATTTACAAAGTTATAACAGTAGGGTATAGCCTATAAGTGAAACTTATTAATTATAACCATACTATGCTTCAAAAGGGCATTTTGGTAATTTCACTTAAGCCAAAAAGCTCAAAACTAAAATCTGAGTTAAACAACTTTTGCTTACTGTTAAAATATTATAATTTACCTAAAATATCAGTAGGTATCAACCCTTATATGTTTAAAATAGTTTTAGTACATACTATGCGTTAAAAACGCTTAAAAAGGCGATTAGAAGCCGTTTCCGGGTTCTATATAGAAAGCTTGATATTTTTATTATTCTAGAAGGTTTAAAATAATTTATTTATCATATAAGATCAGTAGCAAAAGGTTTGGGGTCAAAAAGATATGAAAAACTCATTTTATAGCCCAAAAGGGCAAAACCGACCATTACCGAAACAAGCTTAAACTCTAAGTTATGCTCAGCCTAAAATTAATTAAAAATCTTCAGAATCCCAAAATATTATATTACATCAGTGGGTAAAAAGTTTGATATCAAAAAGTGGGATTAAATAGGCTATATGCTAATTATGCCGTTTAATCGCTAGAAAGCTTTCTAATTACGCTAATGAGCATAACTCTCAATCTACACCTCAAACTGATGTCAAATTTTGGGTACAAGTTTATAAATCAGTAACTAAGGTTTCTACTCTTTTACATTTTTAAAAATCATGTTTTATGGTAAAAAGGGCATATTAGTCAACAATTAAGCAATTAACGGAATCAAGCATATTAATTGGATAGCTAATGAACCAAGGTGTATAGTCACAGAGGGTTATACTATCATGTAACCTGGTCCTATGGAATCTCTAAGGCATTTCCAAATCATATTAATCGGGTCAGAACTGAAGTCAAAGCAAAAGTCAACGTTTTGCGACTTTCGGTTCCGAACCGGGTCTAAACAGAAAATTGTCGGATCAAACAAGCTTAGACTAGTTATTATACTTATTACCAAGTTATATGAGTGATAAAAGAGGTTACATGCCTTCTACATTGCTAATTACATGTTAATTCGAAGATTAGCATTCTGTTGACTTTTTCTAATCAACTTTGACCCGACAAAATGGTCTAGTTAGAGTGGGAATCAGAGGGTGCCCTTCTAAGGGTTTAATTCCCACATAATTACCAACTTATAACTACCTTCAATTCAACTAATCACTGGACCATTAATGATTAATCTATAAGTCAAACGGTAATTACGACGGTTTGACTTTTAAGCTAATAACTAAGCAAAACTCAATTAAGAAAGGTTAAGGGCACTTACCAAAGTTCTATGCACGATTAGTGATGACTTGGGTCTGCTCTTATGCTCCAGGAAGCTCCAAGAATGCAGATGGAAGGTGTGATCAAAGTGTTGCAACATGAAGGCCTTTTATAGTGCTTTTGATCTCATAGATCATTGACACCCAAGTCTACCATTGGCCATGGATCATCCACAGATGTCCCCTAGGTCTAAAAAGCATGTAGGGGTCGCCCATGGAGTGAAAAATATTTGATTTAAGTCGGTTATTGCGTGAAAACAGGCTACTGTCCCAACTTTCTGCATCTGGGGATCGGACGCGGCCCGCGTAAGTGTCTTCCTGGGCTTACGCGGCCCGCTTGAGAGTGGAGGTCAGGTTAAACATTTTCTAGTTTCCACATTTTGGCTCTTGGCTCTTTGAAAGGTCATCCAACCTTTATTTCTTGCATTTTGAGCCCTCCAAATTGACACATAAGGGCTTCAAGACTTATACCCCCTATGTTAAGTCCTTGGTCACTTTATGTTTACCCGAAAAGTCATAATTTTCAACGTTGACGCTTTAACCCCTTATATACGAATTTGATCATAACTCTCTTATACGATAACGAAACTTTATGAAATTTTTATCATGTATTCTAGTGAGCATAATTTACCGCTACAAAGCTTCGGGTTTGCTAAAAGGTCACTCAGAGGTATACTTTAAACATGTTGACACATTTAATCCCTGTAGTTTGTAATCTCTCACTTTCTTTCATATTTAGCTTCGTATAATCCATGATTTATTCGTTTGAAGGTATAAACATTATGTAGGGTTATTGTAAAGTATATTTATCCATTCTTGACAATTTGAACCCTTATATTCACATACTTTCCATGTTTGTCAACTTTAGCCCTTCTAAAGTATTCTTTCACACGTTCAAGCTTATGACACGTGTCAATACATTATAGGACGTGAATTTTCAAGGTGTTACATCATGGGGCGTGTAATTTTGGAAAAATCCTTTATGAAACGCCTATAAAAGCCAGCATGACCTAAGAAGCTCCTAACGGACTTGACACTAGTAGGTGGAGGCAATCTACTTATGGTATCTATCTTGGCCCTATCCACCTCTATACCCTCTCTCGACACCTTGTGTCCTAAAACTATCCCCTCCATCACCATAAAGTGACATTTCTCCCAATTCAACATGAGATTTGTCTCTATGCACCTCTTAAGCATCCTATCAAGATTTAGAAGACATTGTTCGAAAGTGGTGCCATAAACCAAGAAGTCATCCATGAAAACCTCCATGGAAGTCTCAAGCATGTCTTGGAATATATATCAACCATGCATCTTTGGAAAGTAGCCGGAGCGTTGCATAACCCGAAAGGCATGCGGCGATACGCATAAGTGCCGTAAGGGCATGTGAACGTCGTTTTATCTTGATCCTCCGGGGCGATGGGGATCTGAAGATAACCCGAAAATCCATCGAGAAAACAATAGTATTGTTGACCCGCTAAATGCTCCAACATTTGGTCAATGAATGGCAAGGGAAAATGGTCTTTCCGGGTGGCGTCGTTTAACTTTCGATAGTCTATGCATACACGCCAACCGGTAACGGTACGGGAAGGGATTAATTCGTTCTTTTCATTCATGATCACCGTCATCCCACCCTTCTTTGGGACGACTTGGGTCAAACTAACCCATGGTGAATCAGAAATAGGGTATATCACCCCGGAATCTAACAACTTAAGCACTTCTTTCTTAACGACCTCTTGCATGTTGGATTTAGGCGCCGTTGAGGTTGCACCACCGACTTATAGTCATCTTCCATGAGTATCCGGTGGGTACAATAGGCGGGGCTTATGCCCTTGATATCCGAAAGACGCCATGCAATGGCTTCCCTATTCACTCTCAACACCTCTAACAACCTACCCTTCTCTCCCTCTTCTAACTTAGATGAAATAATGATGGGAAACTCGGACCCCTCACCTAAAAACGCGTACTCTAAGTGGGATGGGAGAACTTTGAGTTCTAATGAGGCGGGCCTCTCTATAGGTGTACTCTCACTCTCACTTTTTACTTCACTCAATTCTAGCACTTCGGGAACCCACTCGTTTTCTTCTACTTCCTCACTCTCACTCACGACTTCCTCTACCTTCTCAACTACCTCATCTATCCTACTCTCAACTAAATCAGCTCCACTAATATAGTCAAAACAATGGTCAACACATGATAGGAAAGACTCTATGAAATAAACCGAATGACAAGGACTACTAAGATCATCGGAACCACTAGGGTGTTCCATGGAGCGTGCAATCTCGAAAGTAACTCTCTCCTCACCAACTTGAAGTGTGATTTTTCCGTCAAAGACATCGATGATAGCCTTGGCGGTACACAAGAACTGGCGTCCTAGAATGATAGGAACCTTCTCGTCGGCTTCCATATCAAGAACGACAAAGTCTACGGGAAAGACGAATTTATCCACTTTGACTAGAAGGTTTTCGATAATGCCACGTGGATACTTAACGGATCTATTAGCTAGAGATAAAGACATACGTGTAGGGGACAACTCTCCTAAACCTAACCTCTCATAAATGGAATATGGCATTAAGTTCATACTCGCTCCTAAATCGGCTAGGGCCCTACACTCGGTATCACTCCCAAACAAGCACGGGATGGTAAAAAGGCCCGGATCCGTCAATTTTTTCGGGACCTTGTTCAAGACTACTGCCGAACATCCTCCACTAAGGGGAATGTTAGACACCTCTCCTAACCTATCCTTGCGTTTTAGAAGATCTTTTAAAAATTTTGCATACTTGGGCATTGATTGAAGAGCTTCTATGAAAGGAAGGTTGATTCTAAGTTGTTTAAAAATCTCTAAGAATTTCCCGTACTCTTTGGAATATGTTTGGTTTTTAAGACGGGAAGGGAATGGAGCACGGGAAATATCAACATTGGGTGATGGAACAACTTGAATGGGCTTTTTACCTACGCTTTTCTCACTTGAAGGCCCCCGGTGTGTGCGGTACTTGCTGGGATGAACCTAGGTTGCACTTTACCGGGCGCCTCCATTTCAATCTCCTCATCTACGGGGTCCTCATCTTCTACCTCGACACTCTCGGGTCTCACTACCTCTCCTAGAGTCCTACCACTACGGGTCGAAATTGCCTTCAAAGAGCCAGATGGGTTGGGCTTTTTGTTGCCCGAAAATTGACTGGGAGGTCGCTCTTGCAACTGGCGTGCAATATCCCCAACTTGCCTTTGAAGATCTAGGAAATTTGAGTGATTATTCTTTAAGAAAGTAGCGTGTTCTTCTAAAGTACGTTGGGTAGCTTGATCCTTAACCACTAGCTTGGGTAAGAAGGTCCTCTATCCTAGACAGACTACTATTTGACCCCTCATTCTTAGGTTGAACCTCTTGGTGTGACCCCTCACCTCTGAACTGTGCACCTGAACCTGAACTAGCAAATTGACCTGTTTGACCCGACCCCCCACTAGAATAGAAACCTGGCCCCCTGCTTTGATATTGACCTAATGGAAAACCAGGGGGGTTACCTGAAGAGCGATAACTATTAGCACGCCAATTGGAGTTACTATTATTGAACGGGTTCATTGGACCCCTATTTTGACCTGCTATATACTCGACCTGTTCTAGGGTAAGTGTTGGGCAATCTATGGTGTCATGTCCACCTCTACAAACTTCGCACCTATCGACCTTCTTCTTAATTTCTAGCAACTCTTTGGTGATATAGTCAAGTTGAGATACTACCTTTGAGTCTGAAACGACTTGGTTCACTCCTCGAGAAGATGAGGAAGTAATCACAGGATTGAAATTCCTGCTGGTAGCACTATGATCTATATCAGCATGAGCGAAGCTCTCAAGGAGATCATTGCAGTCAGCCACAGTTTTCTTTCCCATTAGGTGGCCTCCTGCAGATGTGTCGAATCAGGCCTTGCACTCAGGGGTAAGACCATTGTAAATTTTTTCTACTAAAGCCCAATCCAACAGACCATGTTAGGAACAACGTGAGAGCAAAGTTTGAAACCTCTCCCATGCTAAGTGATATGGTTCGTCAAGCTCCATCCTGAAGGAATGGATCTGATCTCGAAGGCGAGAGGCCATCGCAGGTGGGAAATACTTAGCAAGGAAAGCATCCCTAAGCCCAGCCCAAGTAGTGTAAGTACCTGCTGGCTGCAAATCGAGCCATGTGGCTGCGCGGCCAGCAAGTGAAAAGGGGAAGACTTGGAGAAAACGGGCATCAAGATTAACACCTTCGATGCCGAAGGTGCTATACAGACGGGTGAGACGGTTGATATGTGC
Organism: Helianthus tuberosus; assembly: GCA_030545235.1. Taxonomy (NCBI): domain Eukaryota; kingdom Viridiplantae; phylum Streptophyta; class Magnoliopsida; order Asterales; family Asteraceae; genus Helianthus; species Helianthus tuberosus. The sequence continues at coordinate 5,411,026 of CM060370.1, forward strand.
AGGCGCATCCTCATCATCACGACCATGGAACTGACAAGAGTTGTTAATGGCGGTCATGATGTATGAGGGAATTTGCCAGGACTTGTCATTGGTGATTTCAGGGATGGTGATGGGTGAATTGGCGGTAAAACCTGAGGTGGAACGCTGGTGGACAGTTTGGTTATCGGCCATTTGGTGAACTGGTGGTGGACTAGGGTGACGGGAGGGTGGTGGGGAGTTGTGGGGTGATGACTTCGGGGTGAAGTCGTAGTTCGGTGGTTTAGATTGAAGTGTAGAGTCAAAAGGGGCTGAAGATGAAGTTGAGGATTTTTTTACCTGAATACTGGGTGTGGAGAAGGAAAACTTGTCAATCGGCGGCTTCACTGGTCCCTGCGAACGCGTGTGGGGCATGAACTGCAAAACTGAAGACAAACAAGTAAGACAACTCCAACAAAAGACTCTAAAAATAAGAAAAAGATACTAAAATTTCTAGGACTCCTACGACTCAAAAAACACACAAAAAGCATGTAACGATATCAGTTGAAATCCAAACAAAGTAGTTAACGCAATTGCCAAGAATTCCCTGGCAACGGCGCCAAAAACTTGATGTGGAATAAGTAGTTCAACTAAATAAACTAAAATAACCCTAAATTAAGACTCAAGTAATAAAAATCTAGACTCTCTAACTTGACTAAACTACTCACCGGTCGACTCTAGGACAGAAAAGTAAGTCCGGATGTCGAACCCACAAGGACTCTAATGAATTACGTTAACGACTCTATTTAGGCTAGACACTGACGCGACTTAATAATTATTGTGTTTTAAGGGGGGGGGGGGTTTACTAAAATCCTAAAATTGAAATTAAAATGGAATTAGACTAAGACACGAACGAAAACTAGGGTTTGATTCAGATGAGATTAACGACTACCTAGACTCGAATCCAGTTTAACTATGAATGGACTTCTAACGGTATTATTGTTGTATGGAGTCGGGATCGTAAAATACTAAACCTTAAGGTATTTCAATGCTAAGACTTCCCGACCCTTCTCAGGAAGAAACCTAGGAAACCCTACAAGGCTGTTGTGAATACCGACTGTTAGACTTCCTCTCAGTCCTCTAACGACTCTAAAAGTGCCCTAATACGACTATCTACCTCTCAGCGCGATAATCTAAGGCAATTCTAGGTTCTAACTTGGTTTACTACACACAAATGCAATTAGGGAACTAAGATTGACTTCTCTCAAAACCTATCTTAGATATATACTGCACCGTGACCTAATAACTAACTCGAGCCTCTCAGCGACAAGTTAAGCAGAATATTTAATTCTAATTGTATTTTAATTACTGTTTCTAAGGCTATTGGCCAATTTACCCAACGATTACCCGAACCCGCAAGGATGCAAATAATCAACACAAATTTATTATGTGAAAGACATTCACCAAAATCTATGTGAGACAGTAAATAATCAACAACCAAAAGTAAATACGCATGTGCACCAAATAAGAAATTCTAGAACACTTTACTTTCAGAAATCAATCCATAATCAAACAATAAAAACCGTTAAAAGATCCAAACTTTAATCAAACCATCATCTTGTCTAGGTAGTATCTAGGGTTTAGCCAAGAAACATGTTGTTCATAATAAACAAATCAAGTTCAAAACAAGAATTCATTGGAAAAGATCGAAAACACGAAATTAAAGAAAACCGGGAGATAAAACCCGAACAATCTTCACTTCCACGCACCAAGCTTCAACCAATTGATTCCCGTAAGCTAAAACTCTCCGAAATACTCAAAATCTGCTCCAAAAATCGCCCTAGGGTTTCTTGGTTCGTAAGATCCTCCTTAATGATCATTAACTCATGATTTTATATAAAACCCTAGCCATAAACACCTAATTTCGTCAGCCAACCCGTGGTGTTGCGTGACGGAGTCTTCTCTTTGTGCTGGTGCTACACCAGCACCTCCAATATCAGATTTTTTTGTTGATTGTTGGTGGTGTAGCGTGAGCAACTGACCTCTTACCCGTGGTGCTACACCACGGGTGTTTTTTCACAGCAACTTGCATCCTGAAATTAACTTTCACTCCCAAAAGCTTTCAAGAATTATTCTAACTCTTTGTGACTTGTTCCAAGATGTAATGCTTCAGCAATATAGCTCGTTTCCACTCAATTTTCAGCCACGTAACGTATCAAAACCTGGAAAAACGAACTTGATCAATATCACGTAATTCTAAATAAAACTAAACTATAAATAATGAAAAAAATGTACAAACTATACACGAATAAAGGATGTATTTTGCAATACATCACTTCCACATGGACTTTTTGCCAAGAATTTGACTTTTCAGCAACCTGTTCTCTTCGAGTAGCAACTTCTTCTGCAATCCAAGTTCTCATTTTTCAATTCTTGATAACTGACTGGACTTGAACTACAGGTTGAATGTGCTTCGAAAAATTTGTCGAAATCTTGTTTCCACATAAAGAACTTGCAATCGGATAACTACAAAACAATATACCAACCTCAGTTTCAACAAGAATTTAAGTTCAATCCATAAGTAAACAACTTACAGGCCATTGAGGGCAACCATAAAATTGATCACCATGTCGAACACTTTTCGGACCAGCGATGCGAAGAACAGCAACAACTTCATGGTGACAATACAAGTTTCCATCCAAATCAACCTTGAACAATTTAGGGGTTCGGTTCACAGTCCACGATGAATTGGAAGATGAACTCATCTCGATTAGGGTTTCTATGGTATGGATCGATGACTTGTGGGATGAATCAGAGCTTTTGCAGTGAAATTGTGGGATGAATGGAAATTAGGGTTCACTTTGGGATGTCTGTTATAAACGAGAAGAGAAGGAGACATAACACCTCATCATCCACATCAGCATGTACAATCAGCAAAATGGTGCCACGTCGGACAAATGACTAACCAAGTTAGAGAATATTTAACTGAGTGGTGCCAGTGCAAACAAAAAGTCACGTTGGGGGTGCCGGGTGTCAAAGTGTTAGTTGCGGGTGTCAACGGCCAAAGGCCGATTGTTGCGGGTGATAAAATCCAATAACCCTATTTTTTATTAAGGTTAGAGAGTTGTGTTATTACATGGTTTATAACATTTTACTTTGTTTTTTTATTTATTATTAGGTTAGAAACTTACGTATTACCTGATGTTGAATGATCAGCAGAAAAAAGAAAAGAAATATTTTAGTAAAAAATATTAAATATACAATAGATAAGCTGGATATTATGATTTAATATTATTATTTCATTGGAGTGTAAAACGGTATAATAGGATCCTTTATTAGAAATAGGATTCTTTTTTTTGAACGGCTAACTGCTTTCCACGTGTAAACTCACCCTTTCGGAGCTATGTCCAAAGGCCGACTACTCGACCACCGCTACAAATGTATAAAAAATATATATGTTCTACATGTATTGAATAAATCCTTTTAACGAAACAGTTGATTAAAATAAATAGTTTTATTTTAATATATGATTATCAGTTATCCTTGTCCTTATCATCAAAATATAAAAACAATTAAAACTACCAATTAAATAAAATCTTTATCTTTATAAATATTTAAAACGCTAATATATTTTTTTTAGTGGTCAAGAGAAATTATCTCTTGTTAGGAGATTAAGGTTCAATCCTTGGGAGATGTAAGTATGTAAGGGGAAAAATTAGCCGTTAAAAAAAACAATTAATATATGATTATACTAATTAATATATTATTATCATTTATCTTTGTTTTTATCATTAAAATCTCTTTTACAAATTTTAAATTTAATATTATCGACAATTGACTTTCCATAATAAATATTTAGAAAAATAATTAAGACTACATCATAGAACGCCATGTGTCCCTAACATGGTTTCTTTTATTATATGTATAGATTAATATCCGTTTAGAAAGATAGAATATTGGCAATTGAATACAAATGTTTGATTTCTTTTCAAGGAAAGCTATTGAATGTTGAGGTTTGATACATGCTCTAGTGGGAACTTTTACATAAACTGAGATAAATGCTCGGATAGTCCTTGTGGTTTGGTGAAATTTCACTTATGGTCCCCAACTTTCTAAAATTACAGTTATAGCCCCTACATTTTGCATAATTGTTTCTCAGATAGTCCTTAACGTTGATTAGGACTAACAAATCATGTCATAGCAGGTCTTTGACAACGTGAACAACACAAGTTCTAAACATTCACACGACTCGTTTAACTACTTTATATCAATGCCTGTAACAAAGTTATATGATTTATGTAGGGCTGTAAACGAACCGAACGAACACGAACGAGGCCTTGTTCGTGTTCGTTCGTTAAGGAAATAAATGTGTTCACGAACGGTTCATGAACACTTACCGAACGGGATTTTATGTTCGTGTTCGTTCATTAAGTAAATGTGCGTGTTCACGAACGGTTCACGAACACAAGCGAACACAAATAAATTTGGCGAACGCTATTAAGGATAAAGGTGGATGGCCCAGAGAGTAGCACTAGAACTTGAATCCATTATTGTGGAACGGAGGTAGATCATATTCGTCAATGTAGATAATGAGAAAAGAAAGGGAAATAGAGCATAAACAAGGTGAAAGAGGGTTTCCTAGTATAATTGTTAGGGTAATGATACAAATAAAAGTTTAATAGTATAAAAAGTATAGATAAAATATATGAAAGTATAAAATCTTTAATTAAAACACGAACATACGAACATAAACGAACGCAAATGAACAAATGTTCACGAACACCTTACCGAACGTTCACGAACACAATTGAACGAACGAGACCTTTGTTCATGTTCGTTCATTTAAATAATCGAACGGAATTTCTTGTTCATGTTCGTTCGTTTATTAAACGAACGAACATAAACGAACTTCCCGCCGAACGGTTCATGAACTGTTCGCTGAACGTTCGGTTCATTTACAGCCCTAGATTTATGTATCAAAAAGAGAAATGATAGATTCTAGCCTTCTAATTTTAACTATTATTAAAAAAAGTGAAAAATCACTTGATTTACTTTTGAGTAAACAATTCTAATCGTTTGTTATACAGGTTACCCTCTACCCAACATCACTTTCCACTGTCCCCCAAACCCAACCACGGCATCCCTACAACCACCCAACGATTGACGCCACCAGCAACCGCATTCACGCCACCTGCAACTCCGACGCCGACCCTTCACCGTCGATTCCACGACCACAACCTAGCTTCGGTGAGTACACCCACTAGTTATTTCATCGGTGAATGTGTAGTTGAATTTGAAACTGTTGGATTGTGAAATTATTGAGTTAGGTTAGATTTTGAATTTAAACGAGTTGACGTAACCCGTGCGTTGCGACGGGATGTGGATTTTGGATGTCTTTAATATCACTATAAGTGATGCGAAAATTTTTAAGTTTATACAAAACACGTGCATTGCAACAGGGCATTCCCGCACATACCAAACGTTAAAGACCAATTTCTTTGAAGTTATTATATAATAATTGTTCTTTTTAACAACTTAAATTACACTAAATTTGCTTTTGACAGAGCTCGACCCCTTAACCTCAATGGGAGCAACAACTTAATTACAATAGAACAAATCCCCCATCAATAATTGTTTTAATTAACATAGGTCGGGTTAGTCGGTTAGATATCATGAGCGCATTTTAGATCCAATAATATTTCTTCTCACATATAGAAAAAAACAAAAAAAAAAAAAAAACAATTTCTATTTATAGTAGAGTTAACTGTCATTTTCGTCCCTGTGGTTTGTTCACTTTTGCCATTTCAGGCCAATTTTTAAAATTGCACAATTTGCCTCCCTGACATACTGGAAACATGTTATTTCAGTCCAAAAAACTAACCCCTGTTAGATAAGGGGTAAAATGATCATTTTACATAGTTTTTTATTTTCATTATTTTTCTTTTTACCTACGAAGTCTAAAAAATGAAAACAAAAACTCTGTAAAATTACCATTTTACCCCTGAGGTAACTGAGTTATTCTAACTGGTTTTAGTTTTTTGGACTGAAATGATATGTTTCCAGTATGTCAGGAAGAAAAATAGTGTAGCCTGAAATATGAAAAATGAAAAAATCACGAAAACGAAAAGAACAGTTAACTCTTTATAGCATTTCTTTTCACATATAGAAAAAAAAGCAAAAAAATAATACCTATTTAATAATTAAAGCCTCTTCAATGACAGTAACATAATTTCAAAACGATTTTTTATTTTTGAAATGTAAACTTTATAAATTAAAGCCTATTTAATAATTAAAGCCTCTTCAAAAACGGTTACCGTCATAGTGAAACGTGTTTAGTTCAACCATTTCTTTTTATTTAAAATTTGTGTTTAGTTCAACCATTTTTTTTATTTAAAATTTGAAATATTACTTTGTCTGACAAATGGTTTTGTAAAACCATCAACTGTAGTAAAACCATTGGGTATGGGAGAGGATAGTCTCCAAAGGATTACCCGCCACGTAGACGCCACGTAATCACGGGAGGAGGATAGTCTCTTTGGAGACTACCCAAGGGTGTGGGGAGTAGCCAAAACTACCCCACCATTAATAATATATTAATATATATAAAGGAGGAGAGAGAAGTGAATGGGAGGCCCACCAATCTTACCCACTTTAATAAAAAAAAACAATATATATATAAATATATATATAAAGGAGAGAGAGGGAGAGGGGCCACCAAGAAGAAGCAGCCAATCACATGGATCGTCTTGCCCGTCTGATTTCCGACGCCAAAGCCGAGCCGGGCCCCTTGGGGCGGTGTAGGATGTTCCTAATGGGCGGGGACGGGCCTTTCACGGACCCATACCCAATGGTCTAAGTTATGAGTGGGAGAGTAAAAGAAAAAATGCTTATTGGCCTGTAATAATCCCACCTACACCTTTTTGGCCAATAATAATCCCACCTCAGAATATTCCCCACACCAGTCCCATTTTTCAGATTTTTGGCCCACACTAGTCCCCAGTTAAAAATCCCTAACTCAGTTAGTAAAATGGCTGATGTGGCAGATGATGTGTTAAAAACTGATTATGTGGCAGATATGTGGCAGATGATGTGTTAAAAACTGATTACCTGTAATAATCCCACCTACACCTTTTTGGCCAATAATAATCCCACCTACACCTTTTTGGCCAATAATAATCCCACATCAGCCATTTTACTAACTGAGTTAGGGATTTTTAACTGGGGACCAGTGTGGGCCAAAAATCTGAAAAATAGGACTGGTGTGGGGAATATTCTGAGGTAGGATTATTATTGGCCAAAAAGGTGTAGGTGGGATTATTACAGGCCAATTTGCCAAGAAAAAAAACCATCTAAGTTATTAGAGAGAGAAAATCGATGGGTTTCAGGCCATCGTCCACAAACGTCCGGCCGGCGAACTCGCAGTCACCGGTTTGAGTTTCCGCCGGAGAAGTGTGAACGCAAAGGTGATGGTATATTGGGCAACCGACTGTTAAAGCGTGTCGGATGCATTGACACCAACCGGACTTCAACCGCTGGAGAAGGGTGAACGGCTCTCAACACAAATCGGGCTTCAACCACCGGAGAAGGGTGAACGGTCGTTTGATGGTTGAAGACGGCAAGAGACGGTGGGTGTTTAATCAGCGGGGTTGGCACTGTAGCCGGTGGTCGTGATCGTCATCGCCGTAAGTTATTTAACGGCAACCTCATCCTCGTACTATGGCATTAATCTCGTATTTGCAGAAGAAAACGTTGGGTCTGGACGTTGGGTCCGGTGTCAGTTATTGTTGTTGCTATTAGTGATTTAACAATTGCCACCGTTATTATGTTGGTATTTGAAGAAGAATCAAGAAACGTTGGGACCGGTGTCAATTGTTGCCGGTAGTTGTCGCTGTTAGTGATTCAAAGGCTGCCACCGTAACCCTTTATTTTTAATTTTTTTTTTTTTTTACCAACAATGCGTCGGTTAGTTTTCCGGTTGTGTCTTAAGTTATAGCATTTTGTGGAAACCGGTGGTGGGAGCAGTTATGGTCAATGTTTTAAAAACCGGTATTTTAATCATACCGGATTTGCTTTAAAAATGGTTCAACCGGTTAAACCGGTTTGTACCGGGTGGTTCAACCGGGTAGACATGTTAGCTATATAATTCTATAGCAATACGATCATCTCTTCTAGATTGTGTTGTATGTTTCAAGTTTTAACTCATTCCACATTATTTGCCTACCTATTTAACAAAACTATAAAAGCTCCTTTTGTTACTTTGTAATTAGCAGAACCAAATAAGCTAAACATTATAGTGAAATTTATGAAGATATTATACAAGAAAGCAAATAATTAACATTACATACCAAATACAAAAAACACAATGGTTTTGTAATTTTACTTAAATTAAAGGGGTAAGTTTAAAACTTCTAATATTAAAAGAAATGTACTGACGTCTTCTCCATCTCTCCAGTCTTTTACCCTTTTCACTTCATCTTCTCTACACACTATAGTTTCTCCATTAAAGCTCAATTGAAGCTTTTAAATCCTCATAATTATTCAATTTCCTTAACTCTCTTTCTTGGTTTGTAGATGGCAAGGGTCCTCCAATGTATTTGCAAAGGGGCCTTCTTAAAAAAACTGAATTTTCATTTATAAAGTTGAATCTTAGGGGGTGTCTGTACACCCGCTAAAGATCAAGTAGATCCGCCCCTGCCTAGAGATGATGTTTTGATCGAGGAAGGCTGAAAGTCACGCTTCTGATCTTCTCCGCTAGATTAAAAGTTAGTCGGTTAGAAGATGGTTCTGTCAAATACGTAAAAACCCAAGCAAAATTACCATGGCCCGGTACCGGTTTTATGGTTCGTACCGGTATACCGTATAATACCGCCGGTACAAATTCTATACCGTTTCCCTAATATACCGGCGTGTTTCGTACCGCTCTTTCATCCGATACCGGTAATACCGGTAATACCGGCCGGTAATTACCGGTTTTTAAAACATTGGTTATGGTAACGGACTAACGGTGCTTAATGTTAACGGTTTTTTTTCCGAAACGGTGTGTCGGTTTGGCGCAAGTTTGGTTATCATATGTAAGGTGCCGACGGTTGTTGACGTGTTGTTCAATATGATTTTATTAATTCAAAACAGATTTAAACGGCGTGTGTGGTTACGTAAATCATGTGGTGTCCCAAGTTAGTTTTTGTAGGGTTATATAATATTCGAAATCAAGTAAGTCGAGTTGCTTAATCTTTTCAAACATACAATATTATGGGTAAAACCTTTATATTTAAAGTGAATATATTATGTTAATATGTGAAAATTTTACACAATTTTATAATCATACGGTATGAAGTGCATCAAGTTTGATGTCAATTGAAACTCATTTTATAACATAAGTTTCATTCGTAATTTTTTCAAAGTTAATTAAAAAGTGACTTCATTACTTAAAAAGTTAAAACACATTTAAAGTTTAACGAATACTCTTACACTAAATTGATGTAAACATTTATAAAAATAATTCATGAAACTCTTACACGAAATTGATGCAAACATTTATAAAAATAGTTCATGAAATAGAAAACAAAATTAGGGTGCTCGGTGTGGTTTCGGTAAACCATTCGGTGAATATTCACCGATCGGTGACCACCCCCACTTGTTTGAGTCACCGATTGTTTGAATGTTTTCGGTGTATAGTCACCGATGCGGGAAGAGGAGGGAGGGAGGTTTAATGGTGGGTCACAACCCCTTTCAACCAATCACAATTTTTTTTAAATTCTTTACCACTCTCTAGGTGTTTGAACCATACCCCCTGATTAAGTGCAAAATGGGGAGTGGAATAGGGACTTGACATGACATAATATTATTGGTTAGAGAATAACTCAAACACTCTATAATGATTGAACCATACCCTCCACCCTTATATTATAACGTATAAATCCAAACAATTATATTTAAAATTGATGCAAAACCTAAGTCTAAAAATGAAAACTTCACCCACAGTTAAAAAAAACCCCACAGTTTCAAACTTTTCAACTACTCTGGTAATATGTTAGACTACCCACTACGGTGATCGGTTTCACCAACCGGTTGCCACATTTACAAAAAGACAAAAAAACATTTGCAATTTAAAAATGTAAAAATTAATTTATGCTTCAAACGGTTTGGTGGGACAACCAAAGGTTGCAAACGGTTGCTAAATATTATAATATATATTTTTTCTTTTCTATGTTATCAATATAAATTTTTATAATAAATAATAATTACAAATCATATTTATATAATAAAATATTAGTTTAGGTTGGGTTGTGAATGTGGGTGAAAAATTAAATTGGGTTGGGTTGGGTTGTGTAGGTGGAAGAGAGAGAAATTAGTATTTTATTGAAAGATTGGGTTGGGTTGGGTTGGGTTGTGATAGTGGATAGTCTTACGCTTTCCAACAATTTCATTTTCCATAAATAATGATCATTTATCAATATAAAGGAGATCATAAATAACATCATCTCTCTTCTCTTCTCTAATCAAATGCAAAAGTAGTGATAAAAGGTTGTAGACGAAGGAGACCACGCCACCGCTCACCACAACGCCAACGCTGTACCGAAAACGTTGATGTTTTGTGGATGCCCTCCTTAACCGTCTAAAGTCTTTTTTTTTGGAAGCCATTTCAGAAGATTTTTGGGGGGTGGTGGGGTTATATAGGGTGTGAAACAGTGGCAAACGATGGGGGGAAACAATGATTGGAGGAGATGCGTCGGTTAGAGGAAACGGTGGTTGTAAGTGATGTGTCGATTGGGTTATTCTTCTTTTCCGAATGACGGTTTGGTTGTCAGCCGTAAAGTCACGACCGGATTTTTTTAATGTTTTTGTCGGTGATGGTTTACTGTGCGAAGTGGTTGAGTTCATTGTTATGAAATATTGAAGAAGTTGGATGATATGCAAAATGGTATATAATCCAAATATAAATTGAAATTTTGGTTACGGTTGAAACAGTGGAATAACTTTGGAATGGTGGCATCCGCTCGTTGTGTGGTGTAAAAGTTTTGAAACGGTGATATCCAATGGTTGCGTGATGGAAAAGTAATTTCGAAGGTTTGAAACGGTGGCTGGTTTAAATCTGTATGACATGCGGTGGTGAAACGGTGGCTGGTTTAAATCTGAAACGGTTTGAAAGGGCATGTGATGGTGTGTTAAGTTGCTAATTGTATAAGGGTATAATATGTGGTTTAATTGTTTAATTAGTGTGCTTTTTTGGATTTTCATTGTGTTTATCATGGAAATTTGTAAATTTAGGTTTTATTACGGTGGTGGTGGTAGTCGTGCCGGCAGCGGTGGTGGTGGCGGCGGTGGTGGTTGTGGTGGTGGGTTGAGAGAGATTAGAGATAGATTGGGTTGTTGTGGGTTGAGATGACAGAGAAAGAGAAAAAAAGAGTTTAGATTTTTTTTTTTCAATTTTGTAGATACAATCCCTCGATAATAAGTGTTTACAAAATAACCCCTGGGAATGTGAAATGACAAGTATGTCCTCATTTGCAAAACACATGACCATATTTTACCAAAAAATCTGAATGAGTTAGGCTCAAAGGACAAACCATGCAAGATTTTAAAACATAAATTACAAAATTCGTCAACTTTTGCGCTAAAGGATTTAATGTAAACATAAATGACAAAACTTGTAATTTACTTTTTTTATTTGTAGATCTTTTTTCTTAAATTTTGAACGGTGATCTTACAAATGAAGAAAGGTAAACTGTTGTCTTTTTACTTTGAGTCTGATATCTAAGAAGGTTTAATAATTAAATATAGTTTGCACTCACGAAATTGTTATGTTGTATTTATCTTGATTGAAAAGTTTAGAATACATTAGTTCTTCTAGTAACTAATTTAGCTTGGTTTAATAACTATAAATCCCGATTGCACATCTGTTGAGAGGGTAATGAAAATCAAATAATACATTGTTTAGTAATTTTATTTTTATTTTTCTATATTATATAAGGGATTAATAATGCCTACATCGTGAAATCAAACCGGAATCAAACTATTAGTAATGTTTCGGCTTGGTTTGGTTTTAAGTTTTAACGGTTCAATATCTACTATTGATATTCAAAAATCGTTATTAATGGTTTGACTTACCATTTAACTCAAAAACCGTTAAAACGGGAGAAAACTGGAGCTAAAACACCCCCTGGTATTTTAACAAAGAGTTGTTAAGACATCTTTAAACAATGTGCCAGAAAAGTCAAGTCAACAAGAAATATTTACCCTTATTTGGAAAAAGGTGGAGACGACAATTTGAGGCCCACTATTCCCCCAAGAAAAGGCAAGTCAACAAGTCTTTTGGTTTTCACCTTTATCGCCCTATGTGAGACACATGAAATTGTGAAGCCAATTACATCATTTCTCATCACTTTAACGTATAGAAAGTTATTCACTATTTTCTATTTATTCATTGAATATTCTCGATCTAATAATTGATCGAACAAACAGTAGTACATGTATGTTTCCACACCCATTCACAAGGCGCCAACAGTGGAATGCACCACCAGTGATCCATCATGGTTCTCTACCGTCTGTTTATCGCCCGGCCACAATATTGTCATTTATGAAAAATATTATGATATGGAACACTAGAGACTTTCCCTATTTTTTAGCCTTTTGAATTCTATAATTTTTAGTGGAACTTGTAAATCACTAATTGACTCGACTTAAGCGTATATTTATGTCTTTGACTTGATTTGCACGTCTATTTATGTCTTTAACTTCCGTATTTTTTTGACGACTTGTAATTTCCAAATTTTAACAATACATTCTCCTATAAAAGTGCCGCAATGTGCATGTTTTAATCATTTTGAATATATCAGCAGCAACCATTTGATGAAAGCTCGATTTATATACGGTTCCATTCCCTCTAGTTCCAACTTTTATGTTTTAATCTTTTGAGTTTGATGGATTCCTTAAGTTGCAGTTTTTGAACATCAGTCAGTCAGCTGACACAAAAGCAGTATGCTTTAGTTCAAGATTGACTTGACTGTTAGTCAAATGGGCTAGATTTCATTTTCAAAAACTAAAAACCTTGTGATCACCAAATGAACATTCAAAAACTAAGAAATATAAAAAGACTTGAATTTGTGATGATTTCTGCAGATAACCACTTATAAAGTATATAGTTTGACATCAAAAGTCAAGAGGAAAAAGAAAATTGTAGTTACCTTTCTAGATGCATCAAGTGTCTTGCTTTATGCAATTGCATCAACCAGCGAATGTGCCTGCGTTTAACTCTCGGTTTCTCCAGCTCAAAGTTAATACTATTATCCTACAAAGAAGTAGCAGAGCCTTGGTCTGTCCATTCTGTCATACATACCAACAGCACTATCAAATTATCAAAACAAATTTCAATTTTGACTTTTGACGTCAAACCTATAAATCTTTGAAACTAAAATTGATATGGAGTTTGGTTCATATTGAACACCATAACTTTTCTGTTCGTGATACTTGTGCCGGTCTTTAATGGGCCACAAATCTTTCTGAAATCAGTTGAAAAGTTCAAATGGAATCTCGAAGAAGAAAATCAGTCTCTTAAACTTGAAAAGTCAAAGGGTACCTGTTTGGGAGCTTGGGGCAAGACTTGAAGGATTGGCGATAGAACTTGAATCACTATCAATTGTCTCAGAATCAGAAGCCCATAGTGAAGATAATTCCGTTTTGAAATAACATAAACCGTACAAAAGCTCCGAATGCTTTACAGATTCTTGACCACAAATCATGTTTCTTAGTAGAACACCAAGAAACAACTATAAGATTAACAAGTACACATATGAAGGAAAAAAAGGTGTAGACAAAATTTGTGTAACACCTCGAAAATTCACGTCCTATAATGTGTTGACACGTGTCATATGTTTGAACGTATGAAAAAATGTTATAAAAGGACTAAAGTTGATAATCATGGAAAGTATGTGAATATACGAGTTCTAAGTGTCAACAGTGAATAAATTTATTGTACATTAACCCTACATGATGCTCGTACCTTCAAACGAATAAATCATGGATCATACGAAGCTAAATATGAAAGAAAGTGAGAGATTACAAACTACAGGGGTTAAATGCGTCAACATGCTTAAGTTATACCTCTGAGTGACCTTTTGACAAACCCGAAGCTTTGTAACGGTTAATTATGCTCACTAGAATACACGATATAAATTTCATAAAGTTTCGTTATCATATGAGAAAGTTATGATCAAATTCGTATGCGAGGGGTTAAAGCGTCAACGTTGAAAGTTATGACCTTTCGGGTAATAACAAAGTGATCAAGGACTAAATAAAGTGGGTATAAGTCCTAAAGCCCTTGTAGGTAAATATGAAGGGTTCAAATTGCAATAAAAAGGTTAGTTGACCTTTCGGAAGGGCCAAGAGTCATGTATGCAACAAATAGAAAATGTAAAATCTGTATACGAGGCTAAGGCGGGCCGCGTAAAGGTTGATAAGACCTTACGCGGGCCGCGTCAGACCATCAGATACAGAATTCGTAGACAGCAGCCTGTATTCGCGCTTAACCGACCCAAAACAGATATTTTCACATTGTGGGCGACCCCTAAACAGTTCCTAGAGCACTAGGGACACTTGTGGATGAATTGTGGTCAGTTGTAGACTTGTGTGTGAACAATCCATGGTGATTTAATCACTATATAAAGTTCCTAAGTTGCAAACATTCTTCACACCTTCATTCTTGCATTCCTGATCATTTCTGGAGCTCAAGACTTCTCTCAAGTGATCTCTGGTCGTTCATAGGACTCTTGTAAGTTTGCTTAACCTTTCTTAGTTAAGTTTTTACTTAGTTTTAGCTTAAAAGTCAAACCGTCGTAATTAACGGTTGACTTAACGATTAATCACTAATGGTTCAGTGATTAGTTAAATTGAAAGTAGTTATAAGTTGGTAATTATGTGGGTAATAAACCCTTAAAAGGGTTCCCCCTGATTCCCACTCTAACTAGGTCTAATGTCGGGTCAAACTTGTTAATAAAAAGTCAACAGAATGTTTATTTTCTAATTTATGCATAATTAGCAATGTAGAACACATACAACCTGTTTGATCATTAATATAACTTGGTAATTAGTGTAAGAACATGTCTAAACATGTTCAACCCGACAATTTTATGTTTAGGCCCGGTTCGGAACCGAAAGTCGCAAAGCTTTGACTTTTGCTTTGACTTCAGTTCTGACCCGTTTTGGTATGATTTAGAAATACCTTAGAGCTTCATTTGGACCAGGTTACATGCAAGTATAACCCTCTGTGATTATACACCTCGGTTCATTAGTTATCCGATTAATACGCATGATTCCGTTAATTGCTCATATGTTGACCATTATGCATTTTTTACCTTAAGACGTGATTTTTGCAAATGTAAAAGAGTAGAAACCTTAGATACTAAATTATAAACTTGCACCCAAAATTTGACATCAGTTTGAGGTGTAGTTTGAGAGTTATGCTCATTAGCGTAATTAGTAAGCTTATTAGCGATTAAACGACATAATTAGCGTATAGCCTATTTAAACCTACTTTTTGGTATCAAACTCTTTACCCACTGATGTAATATATTATTTTGGGATTTTTGAAGATTTTTAATTAATTTTAGGCTGAGCATAACTTAGAGTCGTAGACTTAAACCGGTAATTGTCGGTTTTGCCCTTACGGGCTATAAAATGAGTTTTACATATCTAAGTGACTACAAACCTTTTGCTACTGATCACATATGATAAATAAATTATTTTAAACCTCCTGGAATAATAAAAATATCAGATTTCTATATAGAACCCGGAAACGGCTTCTAATTGCCTAATTAAGCGTTTTTAGCGCATTGTATGTACTAGAACTATTTTAAACATACAAAGGTTGATATCTACTGATATTTGAGGTAAATTATAATATTTTAACAGTAAGAAAAAGTTGTTTAACTCAGACTTCAGTTTTGAGCTTTTCGGCTTATGTGAAATTACCAAAATGCCCCTACGGTGCATAGTTTGGTTATAATTGATAAATTTCACATATATACTTTACCCTACTGTTATGACTTAGTAAAAGAAGTATTTTTGCTGATTACATCAGACCTGTAACTCAGGTTAATACTTAAACTTTTTTATAACCTTGTAAATGACCAAACTACCCCTACGGGGCATAGTTTGTGTTTAAATTCGTTTCGGGCATAATAAAAGACATCCTACTGATGTCACAACATATTTGAAGCATATTAACTTAGGAAACCTGTATATGGCTCTCATGATTACCCGTTACGCTTATTACGCGTTCGGTTCGGTTTATGTAACTAGTTTACATAAATTAGCCTAAACGGGTCAAACCTTATCGGTTTTATCTCAAAATCCAGAATGTGTATGAAATACCCATATTAAGCAAGTCTCCGAACTTGTCGGGTCTAAATCACATTCTATCCGGTCTTCGCTTAATCGGGCGTACGAACCGTATCTTCGAAACTAACCGGTCTAAGCTTAAGCTTAATTAAAGACCCGTTAGGATTCTAATAGGTTATTATAAACCTTCGTTCCAGATTAGGAGGACCAGTAAAAGCTACTTGCATTTGCTTATTGTGATTATTACTGTGCTCAGGTAAATACTTTTAACTTATTTTCCCTATACGGGCTTGGGTTACGGTATATAAAATACCGCTTGGTCGGGCATCGAATCTTCCATCGTTTGGTGGTTAATTGAATAATTTGATCGGCCCGTTTAAACAGTTTTGTTTACTTAAAAGCCTTTGGGGGGGGGGGTTAATGACCATGTCCAGGATATCCTTGGCATCATTCATGAAATGGCCACGACCTAGGCACGGGGTGTAGGCGTACACCTGACAGCTGCATATGTTAAAACTGGTATCCCACCTTAAGGAATCAGCCTTGTGGGCATTATACCTGTGGTGTGTCTATTGATCTTTAACCCGGTACGTCCGGGCTACTGAACGCATAAGGAACATGTAATTCGTTCACAAGATTATATATTTAAATAATTCTCCCAAGTTATAAAATGTTTATGCCACGTGCATCCAAATCAATTTTTAATCATTTTCCAAAATGAGTCAGTTGATTGTATTTACCAGTGTAAACTGATATATTTTCCCAAAAAGATTAAATGCAGGTACTAAGCGTAATTGGCTGGATTGTCTCCTTAGCATCAATAAAGAGTCTCGCAAGCTTAAGATGCCTAAAGTCTGTTGAACTATTGTTCATTTTATTTTCGATCCGTCTGTGGATAAACAATCGACTGTTGTGATACATGATATTACAATATTATATTCGGTTGTATTATATCTTTTAAATTGCTTCCGCTGTGCATATTAAATATTGTGTTGTTTGACTATTATGTTGCCAACCACGTCACGATACTCCCCCACCGGTGACACGTGGAATTCGGGGTGTGACAGGTTTGTATCAGAGCCAACACTGAGTGAATTAAACACTAGCCTTTTGTGTTTAATCTCAGGTACACAATTGCACATTCCTAAACTTTCGAGTCTAGACAAATAACATAGGACAAATTCCACTTTGTTTGGTTTTGTGTTATCCTTTATTTTATATATATTCTTGTCGTTATCGTATGTTGTATTGACAGGACAAAATGCCACCAAGATTCTTTAGACGTAGAGGACGGGGTAAGGGGCTAGTCACCGCCCCTAATGACCACGAAGCTGGACCTTCGCACATGCGAGCTCCTTCTATCACCGAGAGTGACGATCCTCGACGGAACCGGAGGAACCTTTTCGAGCCGGCTAGAAGGTCGGTTTCGCACAGTTCGACACCTCCCGTTCATAACCCTTATGGGCCACAGCCGGAGTATGAGCCCAACAACCCTCAACCTTCCTACATACCTCTACAGCGATCCTTATCGCACAATTCTTTTAGGGACCCCACACCTGTCTTCAGGGGCCGGTTTAACCCGGCCAACTACATACAAGAACCAGTGGGTTTTAACCCACTGGGGCCAGATGATCATTTCTCCGGAGATCATGCGGAGGATATGGACGAGGACACGGATCCCGTCGAACCTGCTAGCGGTACACCGAACCATCCTATAGAGATCTCGGATGGATCTTCTTTTCACGGATCACCCTACGGTGGTCCAGACAGCTTTCAAGCTATGTTTAACCGGCATGAGTGGTATTTTACACCTCCTCGCCATTCACCGCCTCAGCAGCAGCAGCAGCAGCAACAACAACAGGATCCTTCTGAGGATTCACGATTTGTGGCAGTCACGCCACCGCCTCCACCACCACCAGTTAATCAGGTACCTCCACCACCGCCGAGGCGTAGGAGGACAGGTGCACGTATGTCTGCACGAGCAGGAGACTTTCATTTTAGCTCTCCTCAACAATCAAGTTGCAGTCATTATCCGCCACTTCAGGAAGATCCGCAAATGGGTGGACCTTCTAACCCAGCTGTACCACAGCCACCACCGATGGGTTTTGATAACCCGATTCCAGCATACACGGGTTCTATGGCATACAACCCTTTTGAGTAGCCTGCTCACAACAACTATGGTTATGCTGAAGCCGACCCATACATGGTAGCGGCTAATTACAACGCCTTGCATCCAGAAGGACCCTATGGAGCTCCTTGGGGAGTAAGGTACCCAACACATGGGTACCAAATACCTAATAGACCTATTATTCGGCAACAATCACAGCCGCCAAGGTTCTCCCCACCAGAGCGTGAAGAAATTCTGCAGAGGTTGGACCAGGTCGAGCGAGACTTTCACAGGGATCGCAGGGAAAGACAAAGCTTCTTCCAAGGATTGGCAAGCATGATAAAGGGGAAGAACAAGAAGGACCACTGAATCCTTCCATTGTTTGTTGTAATTTCCTTGTATAAGTTGAGCCCCTGCGTGGGCCTGTATTGTTGTATTAACCCCTGTGTGGGTGTATTTGGTTGTTAAGCCCCTACGTGGGTATGTCTTGTTTTGACCCCTGCGTGGGTCTATCTTCCTGTTAACCCCTACGAGGGTATGATGTTTATTTAAGTCCCTGCGTGGACTAGTTTGTTGCTTGACCCCTGCGTGGGTAACTTGTTTGTTTAAAAAGTCCCGTTTAGGGCGACGTGTAATCTTATAATAAATTAATGGAATGTAAGTTTATAAATTTCATTTTTTTGCCATTATGTGCATAAATATATTATGTATGAAATAAATAAATCGAAACCATTCCTTTTTAAAAATATATCTGCCTATTTAAATATTAACTAACGATCTTAAAGGTAAAACCTAGCTAGTGGGTCGTTATAAAGACTTAGCCAATATGGTAAAACCTGTTTAAAAAAAAGATTCAAATCCCAGTTAACATCTGAAAACATGTTAACGCTCTTGGCAGATGTGATTCGTTAAAAATCACAACACGTCATTTATATATAGGGATCTTTCCAAAGATTCCTAACCCAATTTAATGATCTCTGAATCATGGGTTTAGATCATCAATTAAGATGATCATATTTCGACCATACATTTGTAATATAGTGCCTACGGGCCTTGCTCATTTCTACGTGAGCCAAAAGACAGTGGTAGCGATGACTCCCTGTCCGAAAGAGGTAATAAACTATGTTTAAACTTTAAAAAGCCTTGATTCTCTGAAATCATAGCTTATGATTTAAATTGTCCTTGTGACTAGGCCTTATGCTATTAATAAAACTGTTAATTGTTTTACAATTAGGATAAATTGTAATAAAATCCTAAATAAATCTGATGAATAAATTAACCAATTATGGCATCTGTTACCATGGTTAATGAATTACCCTAAGGGGCAATTCCATAATAATAAACTCCCAAGTAAACTATTGTCCTTGTTTTCTGCAACAGTTCAATTAAAATGGCTAACTCGGACGAGGTTAATAGTAATCCAGTGGAGAATAATGATAACGCCCGAATTAATTTAACGGGTGCTGAATTGAAAGCGATAGTAGACGGCGCTGTTACACAGGCCTTGGAGCGGCAGTACGAAGAATATAGTGGGACTCGAAGTAGGACCCTATCTACCCCGCATTCAAAGCCACCTTCCAAGAAGGAAGAACCCAAGAAAGATGATGATAGACTCTCCTCAAACCACCACAGTGCTCCATCTCAGCAGGTTGTACTAAATCAAGAACCCCGTAACAAGGGTTGCTCCTATAAATATTTTGTTTCCTGCAAGCCCCGGGATTTCACTTGGGAGAAAGGACCATAGATTGTATGACGTGGTTAGATGAGATGGACATGGTAGTGGATATCAGCGGATGCGCTGAGAGGGATGTAGTCAAGTTTGTGTCTCAATCTTTTAAAGGCGAAGCTTTAGCCTGGTGGACATCACTGATTCAAGCCACCGGGAAGATCCCATTGTACAACATGTCTTGGGAACAATTCGTTGCCCTCATCAGGGATAATTACTGGCCTCAGCATGAGGTGGAGAAGATAGAGGCTGATTTTCTATCGTTGGTAATGACAAACCTTGACTGTCAAGCTTACCTCACGAGCTTCAACACAATGTCCCGGTTGGTTCCGCATCTGGTGACCCCGGAACCAAAAAGAATAGCTCATTTTATCGGTGGTTTAGCCCCCGAGATAAAGGAAAGCGTGAAGGCCTCTCGGCCAGCTACTTTCAGGTCTGTAGCTAACATATCTTTGTCCCTCACTCTGGATGCAGTCAGGCAAAGATCGCTGAGGAACAAAGATGCTGAGAAGAGAAAACGTGAAGATAATAATTCACAGAGGTCAAACAAGAAGCACCGAGGAAACGGTGACAACAAGAAGGGGTCTGAGTCAAGGAAAGATGGGCATCAGTCTGGTGAGAAGCCCAAGTGCAAGATTTGCAAGAAATAGCACTATGGAAAGTGCAGACTCGAGTCGAACTCGCAGACTCAGTCAAAAACCTTTGCTTGTAGTATATGCAAGTCCAAGGACCACAAGACCTTGGATTGCAAAAAGCTGAAGGATGCAACATGCTACAGTTACAATGAGAAGGGGCACATTAAAACCAACTGCCCTAAATACGCCAAGAAGCCTGAAGAGGCCAAGAAGACCAATGCGAGAGTCTTCAGAATGGACGCAAAGGAAGCAGTACAAGATGATAATGTGATAACAGGTACATTCCTTATAAATGACGTCTATGCAAGAGTACTTTTTGATTCAGGCGCTGATAAGTCTTTCGTAGATAATAAGTTTTGTGAATTGTTGAAATTGCCTGTTAAAACTTTAAGCGTAAAGTATGAGGTGGAGTTAGCTGATGGCACCATAGAAACCGCCTCAACCATATTAGATGGATGTTTCATATCCATTAAGAACCACTCTTTTCCTTTGTCCCTACTTCCTTTGAAGTTGGCTGGTTTTGACATCGTTTTAGGCATGGACTGGTTATCTCGTAATCAGGCCCAAATTGTCTGTAATAGGAAACAAGTGGTAATCAAGACTCCATCTGGCGAGTTCATTACCATTCAGGGAGATACCCGGTATGGATTGCCTGAGCAAGTGACTATGCTCAAGGCCTCTAAGTGTTTAAAGAAGGGTTGTGTCATCTACATGGTACAAGTGACTTTTGATGAGCCGAAACCCAAGATGGAGGATATCCCCGTCATTTCTGAATACCCAGAAGTTTTTCTGGAAGAACTACCTGGTTTACCACCAGATAGGCAAGTGGAATTCAGAATTGACATCATCCCTGGAGCAGCACCTATTGCTAGAGCACCTTATAGGTTGGCGCCCACGGAAATGAAGGAATTGAGAGCACAACTGGATGAATTGCTAGCTAAAGGTTTCATTAAACCTAGTTCATCTCCGTGGGGAGCGCCAGTCCTGTTTGTTAAAAAGAAGGATGGATCGATGCATCTGTGCATCGATTATCGTGAGCTTAATAAAGTCACTATAAAGAATAGGTATCCTTTGCCCAGGATCGACGATTTGTTCGATCAATTGCAAGGAGCAAGTTATTTCTCGAAGATTGACTTGAGGTCAGGCTACCACCAACTGAAGGTTAGAGATGAAGACGTACACAAAACTGCATTTAGGACTCGTTATGGTCATTACGAGTTCCTAGTGATGCCTTTTGGGCTCACTAATGCACCGGCCGCATTCATGGATCTCATGAATCGCGTTTGCAAGCCATACTTAGATAAATTCGTCATCGTTTTCATCGACGACATTCTCATTTACTCGAAGAACCAAGCTGACCATGAGAAACACCTTCGTTGTATTCTCAAACTTCTACATCATGAGAAACTCTACGCCAAATTTTCCAAGTGTGAATTTTGGCTTAGAGAGGTCCAATTCCTTGGACATGTGGTTAGTGAGCGTGGTATCCAAGTGGATCCCGCTAAGGTTGAAGCAGTTATGAACTGGCAAAAGCCAAGGATGCCTACAGAAATTCGTAGCTTTCTAGGCTTGGCGGGATATTATAGGCGTTTCATTGAAAATTTTTCAAGGATTGCTGCACCCCTAACTTCTTTAACTAGGAAGAAGGTTAAGTTCGACTGGGGACCTAAGCAGCAAGAATCTTTTGATATTCTGAAGCAAAAGTTGAGCAACGCTCTTGTACTGACATTGCCTGAAGGTACCGAAGAATTCGTAGTTTACTGTGATGCATCTCACACTGGCATGGGGTGTGTGCTTATGCAGAAAGGCAAGGTTATTGCCTATGCTTCAAGACAGTTGAAGGTGCATGAAAAGAATTACACCACCCATGACTTGGAGTTGGGTGCCGTTGTATTTGCACTGAAGCTCTAGAGGCATTATTTATATGGAATCAAGTGTGTGATCTATTATGATCACAAGAGCCTCTAGCACCTGTTTAATCAGAAAGATTTAAACATGAGGCAACGCCGATGGATGGAGAAGTTGAATGATTATGATTGTGAAATCAGATACCATCCCGGCAAGGCAAATGTAGTCGCTGATGCCTTGAGTCGAAAGGAAAGGGTGAACCCCATCCGAATCAATGCCAAGAGCATTGAAATAAAGAACAATTTGATTGAAAGATTGTTAGCTGCACAGAAGAAAGCTGTGTTGGAAGCTAACTATCCTAATAAAAAGTTAGGAGTAACTGAGGAGCAGTTATCTCTTAGCAAGGACGGAATCCTAAGATTGAATGGACGAATATAGGTTCCAATTTATGGAGGACTTCGGGATGTTATCCTCCAGGAAGCCCATAGTTCTAAATACTCCGTTCATCCTGGAGCTGATAAGATGTACCAGGATCTAAGGGCAAACTATTGGTGGATAGGCTTGAAAAAGTCTGTAGCCGCTTATGTAGCCAAATGCTTGACTTGTGCGCAAGTCAAAGCAGAACATCAAAAGCCGTCAGGTTTGCTACAACAGCCTGAACTTCCCACTTGGAAATGGGAAATGGTAACTATGGACTTTATCACCAAGTTACCTAAGACAAGGAAAGGAAATGATACAATATGGGTTATAGTTGATAGACTGACTAAGTCGGCACATTTCCTACCCATCAAGGAGACTTATAGCTCCGATATGTTAGCCCAGTTGTATGTGGATAAGATTGTAGCTTTACATGGCATACCTGTGTCTATTATCTCTGACAGAGATACTAGATACACGTCCCATTTTTGGAAAAGCTTCCAACAATCTTTGGGCACGCGTTTGAATTTCAGTACGACTTACCATCCTCAGACGGACGGCCAGAGTGAGCGTACTATTCAAACATTGGAAGACATGCTACGTGCATGCGTGATTGATTTAGGTGGTAGTTGGGATAACCACCTGCCGTTAGTCGAATTCTCCTACAACAATAGCTACCATACCAGCATTAAGGCTGCGCCTTTTGAGGCATTATACGGTAGAAAGTGTAGAACGCCCGTTTGTTGGGCGGAAGTTGGAGATGTCCAATTATCAGGACCAGAGATAGTCTTTGAAACGACGGACAAGATTGTCCAGATTCGTGACCGTCTCAAAGCTGCCCGAGATAGGCAGAAGAGTTACGCAGATCCAAAGCGTAAATCTATGAAATTTGAAGTTGGTGACAAAGTGTTACTCAAAGTATCACCCTGGAAAGGAGTGATGCGATTTGGTAAGAAAGGCAAGTTAAGCCCGAGATACATAGGATCGTTCGAAGTCATCGAACGTGTCGGATCGGTTGCCTATAAGTTAAACTTACCTGAAGAGCTCAGTGGTATTCACAATGTATTCCACATCTGCAATCTGAAGAAGTGTTTCGCTGATGAATCACTGGTCATACCACATACAGATGTGCATATAGATGAGAGCTTGAAATTTGTGGAAAAACCATTGTCGATTGAAGATCGACAGGTTAAGAAGCTTCGAAGGAAGCATGTGCCTATTGTAAAGGTCAAATGGGATGCCCGTAGAGGTCCCGAATATACGTGGGAGGTTGAGTCCACGATGAAAGAAAAGTACCCTTATTTGTTTCAGTAAATCTCTAGGTCGAGATTTCTTTTAAGGGGGTGAGGATGTAACACCTCGAAAATTCACGTCTTATAATGTGTTGACACGTGTCATATGTTTGAACGTGTGAAAGAATGTTATAAAAGGACTAAAGTTGACAATCATGGAAAGTATGTGAATATACGAGTTCTAAGTGTCAACAGTGAATAAATATATTGTACATTAACCCTACATGATGCTCGTACCTTCAAACGAATAAATCATGGATCATACGAAGCTAAATATGAAAGAAAGTGAGAGATTACAAACTACAGGGGTTAAATGCGTCAACATGTTTAAGTTATACCTCTGAGTGACCTTTTGACAAACCCGAAGCTTTGTAACGGTTAATTATGCTCACTAGAATACACGATATAAATATCATAAAGTTTCGTTATCATATGAGAAAGTTATGATCAAATTCGTATGCGAGGGGTTAAAGCGTCAACGTTGAAAGTTATGACCTTTCGGGTAATAACAAAGTGATCAAGGACTAAATAAAGTGGGTATAAGTCCTAAAGCCCTTGTAGGTAAATATGAAGGGTTTAAATTGCAATAAAAAGGTTAGTTGACCTTTCGGAAGGGCCAAGAGTCATGTATGCAACAAATAGAAAATAGAAAATGTAAAATCTGTATACGAGGCTAAGGCGGGCCGCATAAAGGTTGATAAGACCTTACGCGGGCCGCGTCAGACCATCAGATACAGAATTCATAGACAGCAGCCTGTATTCGCGCTTAACCGACCCAAAACAGATATTTTCACATTGTGGGCGACCCCTAAACAGTTCCTAGAGCACTAGGGACACTTGTGGATGAATTGTGGTTAGTTGTAGACTTGTGTGTCAACAATCCATGGTGATTTAATCACTATATAAAGCTCCTAAGTTGCAAACATTCTTCACACCTTCATTCTTGCATTCCTGATCATTTCTGGAGCTCAAGACTTCTCTCAAGTGATCTCTGGTCATTCATAGGACTCTTGTAAGTTTGCTTAACCTTTCTTAGTTAAGTTTTTACTTAGTTTTAGCTTAAAAGTCAAACCGTCGTAATTAACGGTTGACTTAACGATTAATCACTAATGGTTCAGTGATTAGTCAAATTGAAAGTAGTTATAAGTTGGTAATTATGTGGGTAATAAACCCTTAAAATGGTTCTCCCTGATTCCCACTCTAACTAGGTCTAATGTCGGGTCAAACTTGTTAATAAAAAGTCAACAAAATGTTTATTTTCTAATTTATGCATAATTAGCAATGTAGAACACATACAACCTGTTTGATCATTAATATAACTTGCTAATTAGTGTAAGAACATGTCTAAACATGTTCAACTCGACAATTTTATGTTTAGGCCCGGTTCGGAAATGAAAGTCGCAAAGTTTTGACTTTTGCTTTGAGTTCAGTTCTGACCCATTTTGGTATGATTTAGAAATACCTTAGAGCTTCATTTGGACCAGGTTACATGCAAGTATACCCCTCTGTGATTATACACCTCAGTTCATTAGTTATCCGATTAATACGCATGATTCCGTTAATTGCTCATATGTTGACCATTATGCCCTTTTTACCTTAACACGTGATTTTTACAAATGTAAAAGAGTAGAAACCTTAGATACTAAATTATAAACTTGCACCCAAAATTTGACATCAGTTTGAGGTGTAGTTTGAGAGTTATGCTCATTAGCATAATTAGTAAGCTTATTAGCGATTAAACGACATAATTAGCGTATAGCCTATTTAAACCTACTTTTTGATATCAAACTCTTTACCCACTGATGTAATATATTATTTTGGGATTTTTGAAGATTTTTAATTAATTTTAGGCTGAGCATAACTTAGAGTCGTAGACTTAAACCGGTAATTGTCGGTTTTGCCCTTACGAGCTATAAAATGAGTTTTACATATCTAAGTGACTCCAAACCTTTTGCTACTGATCACATATGATAAATAAATTATTTTAAACCTCCTGGAATAATAAAAATATCAGATTTCTATATAGAACCCGGAAACGGCTTCTAATCGCCTAATTAAACGTTTTTAGCGCATAGTATGTACTAGAACTATTTTAAACATACAAAGGTTGATATCTACTGATATTTGAGGTAAATTATAATATTTTAACAGTAAGCAAAAGTTGTTTAACTCAGACTTCAGTTTTGAGCTTTTCGGCTTATGTGAAATTACCAAAATGCCCCTACGGTGCATAGTTTGGTTATAATTGATAAATTTCACATATATACTTTACCCTACTGTTATGACTTAGTAAAATAAGTATTTTTGCTGATTACATCAGACCTGTAACTCAGGTTAATACTTAAACTCTTTTATAACCTTGTAAATGACCAAACTACCCCTACGGGGCATAGTTTGTGTTTAAATTCGTTTCGAGCATAATAAAAGACATCCTACTGATGTCACAACATATTTGAAGCATATTAACTTAGGAAACCTGTATATGGCTCTCATGATTACCCGTTACGCTTATTACGCGTTCGGTTCGGTTTATGTAACTAGTTTACATAAATTAGCCTAAACGGGTCAAACCTTATCGGTTTTATCTCAAAATCCAGAATGTGTATGAAATACCCATATTAAGCAAGTATCCGAACTTGTCGGGTCTAAATCACATTCTATCCGGTCTTCGCTTAATCGGGCATACGAACAGTATCTTCGAAACTAACCGGTCTAAGCTTAAGCTTAATTAAAGACCCGTTAGGATTCTAATAGGTTATTATAAACCTTCATTCCAGATTAGGAGGACCAGTAAAAGCTACTTGCATTTGCTTATTGTGATTATTACTTTGCTCAGGTAAATACTTTTAACTTATTTTCCCTATACGGGCTTGGGTTACGGTATATAAAATACCGCTTGGTCGGGCATCAAATCTTCCATCGTTTGGTGGTTAATTGAATAATTTGATCGGCCCGTTTAAACAGTTTTGTTTACTTAAAAGCCTTTGGGGGGTTAATGACCATGTCCCGGATATCCTTGGCATCATTCATGAAATGGCCACGACCTAGGCACGGGGTGTAGGCGTACACTTGACAACTGCATATGTAAAAACTGGTATCCCACCTTAAGGAATCAGCCTTGAGGGCATTATACCTGTGGTGTGTCTATTGATCTTTAACCTGGTACGTCCGGGCTACTGAACGCATAAGGAACATGTAATTCGTTCACAAGATTATATATTTAAATAATTCTCCCAAGTTATAAAATGTTTATGCCACGTGCATCCAAATCAATTTTTAATCATTTTCCAAAATGAGTCAGTTGATTGTATTTACCAGTGTAAACTGACGTATTTTCCCAAAAAGATTAAATGCATGTACTAAGCGTAATTGGCTGGATTGTCTCCTTAGCATCAATAAAGAGTCTCTCAAGCTTAAGATGCCTAAAGTCTGTTGAACTATTGTTCATTTTATTTTCGATCCATCTGTGGATAAACAATCGACTGTTGTGATACATGATATTACAATATTATATTCGGTTGTATTATATCTTTTAAATTGCTTCCGCTGTGCATATTAAATATTGTGTTGTTTGACTATTATGTTGCCAACCACGTCACGATACTCCCCCACCAGGCCCACCGGTGACACGTGGAATTCGGGGTGTGACAATTTGGTACCCCTTGAGAACATTTACTTATGAATGGGTCAATTTGGGAGTTTTTATCTCAAAACGGGTCAAATATAGGTTCACATCACACCCCCGAAATGATGATAAACAACATCCCCAGTTTTGAAATCACACACCCCTGTCCCAATGGCTGCCACCACACCTACTACCTCCGTCTCTGCAAATCACACTTTAACATGTATCAACTTCATATATCTTTTGGAGAACGTTCAACTTCTTACAGGTCATTTTTAAAGAGTAAAGTGATAATCGTATCACGTGTTCATAAACATCCCAAACAACCAAACTGCCGAAACCGAAGAAAGTCAACCGGTTTGAAGTACGTACGGTCCGGTTCACGGTATAGTTCTAACGATTTGCTAGTTAACGTTTGAAAGTTGAAACCGGTTGTCTAAGCTGAACATACAATTTTGCATTTATTATTTATACTTTTTATTTTAGGAACATAAAGTTATCTACCTATATCAAACTCATCAACAATCTTATCATTTGTTTAAAGAATTTAATACAAAATTCTGCTCTTTTAAAAATCAACTTTTTTTTCAGAAATCCGAACAGCAAAACCCGGTTCACCAAAACTGTATGTATTCAGAGACACCAGTTTTGAGACATGGTTATATTTCATCTAAATTTCTAGTCAGAAACAAGAATTTGTTAAATTTTAGGAAATCAAGCGACAGATCTATCAATATATTATAAAATATCACAAAAATTGTAATCATAACACCACAAAAAAAGAGAGAGAGAAATATTTACAACGACTGTGTGGAGTAATTCATGCTCGATTGCAGAATCATCATCAGTATTGTGACTGTACAAAATGAAAATCACAAACAAATACAGATCTACTACAAACACTCAAATTGGAAGTAGCAAACGTACCTTTTAGGCAACACAAGAGTTCGTCTCCTCTGAACCGGTGGTTTGGGGGTGAATTTCGGCTGTAAGATTGAATAATGTTATAAGATAGATTTCGATACAGATCTAATATTAAAATACTGAATGATGAAAGAATGTGAGAAATTAGTCGACGGAGATCTGTAAACGGCGTCGGAGAAGAGCTAGGGTTTGAGTTGAAGATGAAAAATAAAAGAAAAGTTAATGAAGTTCATGAAGAAGAGGGATTCGAACCTGAGCATGTTTGAGAAGAAACACATTGCGTTATTTTTCTTTTGTGATGGTCTATTTTGGCCCTCTCAAGTCAAAAGTGTCATTTGTGATAGTCTATTTTGGCCCTCTCAAGTCAAAAGTTTCTTTTGTGATAGTCTATTTTGGCCAGTCAAAAGTTTCTTTTGTGATAGTGTATTCGGCGCCAATGCACTACTAGAAAAGTGCATAATTTCCTACGGAAATTTCCTACACAATTATTTTTGTCACAGATTCAAACACATTTGTGACAAATTTCCTACGATTTTTTTTTCCAAAATTCTATGTCAAATTTTTGACGCAACAATGACAGAAAATAAAAAAAACCCTAATTAATTGATAGTTGCGTCACAGATCTGTTAAAAATAATCTACAAAAGGTTGATTGTTAAATCATTTCCTACAAGTTTGTGACAAAATATTTATTCTTTAGTTTAATTAAACATTCCGTCGGAACTGCGTCACAAGTTGCGACACATTTCCGACAACTAAGTCAAATTACTTAATTTTATTAAAAATAAATACAAGGATATACACTTCTATATTTATATATAATAGTAAAATTAGTATAATAATTAAAAATTATTATATTTCCTACACATTTGTGACAAAATATTTATTTTTTAGCTGATTTAATCGTTCCGTCAGAATTGTGGCACAACTTGTGACACATTTCCGACAAACAATTTATTTTTTAGTTGATTTAATCGTTTCGTCAGAATTGTGTCACAACCTGTGACACATTTCCGACAACTAAGTCATATTACTTAATTTTATTAAAAATAAATACAAGGATATACACTTCTATATTTATATATAATAGTAAAATTAGTATAATAATTAAAAATTATTATATTTCCTACACATTTGTGACAAAATATTTATTTTTTAGCTGATTTAATCGTTCCGTCAGAATTGTGTCACAACTTGTGACACATTTCCGACAAACAGTTTATTTTTTAGTTGATTTAATCGTTCCGTCAGAATTGTGTCACAACTTGTGACACATTTCCGACAAACAGTTTAAATCTAGTTAGTGTATAAAAGGAATTAAGTTTCATATTCTAACAGCTCCTAGTAGGAGGATAAACTGGTTAAGGCGTTGCGGTTCTAAACGATAGGTCTGGAGTTCGATCCTTGCAAAGGGCCGGTTCTTTAAGGAAGAACCCCCTTTTTGACAGATTTTTGAAATATTTACACTTTGGTCCCTGAAGTTTCAGTTTTTACAAAAGTAGTCCCTGTAGTTTCTAAAAATTTTTCTGTCGGAAATTTGTCACGAATAATGCTTTTGTCGGAAATTTGTAACAACTATTTTTATATTTCTGTCGGAAATTTGTCACGAATAATGCTTTTGTCGGAAATTTGTAACAACTATTTTTATTTTTCTGTCAGAAATTTGTCAAGAATAATGCTGAATGAAATTTTTTAATTTTTTTTTGTCGGAAATGTGTAGCTAAAAAAATTCCGAAAATATAATAATTAATATTTATCATAAATAATATATTAAAAATAACTATGAATTGTTGTAGGAGATCTGTAACAGTTTGTGACACGGCGATTTTGTAGGAAATGGGTAGGAAATTGTGTAGGAAATGCGTTGGAAACAGGTTTCCTACGAGGCATTTTCCTACATCATGTATTTGTCACAAATGTGTGGGAAAGCCTGTTTTGTAACGCATTTCCTACGAAAACTGGTGTAAGAAATTTCAAATTTTCTAGTAGTGATGATCTCTAGATCAAGTGGTGGAGGGCTTGCAATTCTCTTGAGAGATGCAGGTTCGACTCTCACTTGGTGCAGAGTGAGGCATTGGTAGGTAATGATAGGAGACCCGGGGAAACCTAGGTTGGATCCTTGAGCCAACGGGTTTTACCGGTAATTTCACCGCTGTGCCTACGGGCGGGTGGGTTACCGGGTTTTTCCCGGAATTGGTGGTGAACTCGGGTTACTCTCGGAGTACTCCGTTTGTCCGGTAGGTGTCCCGAGAGTGCTCAGGATTGAGTTTGTTGGCCGTTTAAAAAAAAAGATAGTGTATTCGACAAATATGTGGTAATTCATGTTTTGAATATTTCTAAGTTATTTCACTAATACAATATAATTGCAACTTTTGTCAGACTACGGGTGTGTGGCGTGGGGATTGAGTCTAGCGTGGGGCGGGGGGTGGGGGTGACGTGACTGGCTTTGATTGACTAATATTTGATGACCGTTTAGCCATTAGGCATAGCCGTTAGCCAACGGCTACTTAAAAAAAATCTTTTAATTATTTTCTATATAAACTAAACATTTCTTACTCATTTTTACCATCTAAATAGTCAAAAAAACCACTATCAAACTCCAAAAAAAATATATATATAATGGATTCTTCAAGTTCAAGTGATTGGTATGATAAATTTGTTTTGTCATCCTCATCCTCATCCGACGACGGGACAAAATTATTATTATCAGGAAGGTCGATGGTAGAACATGTTTCGACACTTCCTAGATTCGACTCCAATGAAGATGAAGATAATTGATTTTTTTTGGTGATGTAATTTATTTTTTATTGTAGTTATTTAATATAAATATAATATGTTTTTAATATTATTTACTAAATTCTATGATTAATATAAAAAAATAGGTGCTACATGGCATTCCAACGCCACCTAGCCACACCTAGCCATGTCCCTTCCACACCTCATTTTTTTGGGTGTGGATTGGTGGAGTCCACACCTGCCATGTGTCGAGCAATGCCCCCAACCCAAGCCCCTCCACACCCCATAGTCTCATGTCAATTGGTTGCATGATTACTTTTTAAGGGACGAATGGCTTATATAATTAAGAGAAGAGTGCAATCGGTCAAATTATGGATTTGGTTCCTAAGCTTTAAAATTTATTGATATAGTCACCAAAGTGTGATGTTTGGTTTCATTTGTGGTTCTAATGATAGTAGTAATATCCTAGTAATTTACTTAGTGGACCAACATTATTTAAATTTAATTATTTATAACTACTACATTTGTTATTATAAAAACCTTGAAGCAATTTGTTTTTATCGTCGTTTTTTTAAAATTGGTCGTTTGGTTTGGAGATTATTGATTATAATCTGGTTGTACTCTTTAGTTTCATAAGTTTTATTTATTTTGAAGCTTACTCGAAAAAAACCTTCGTTGTAAATGAGTTGGCTCGGCTCAGCTCAAATTTGTAAACGAGCCGAGCCCGAGCTAGGCCTGGCTCGGCTCGTGAGCCGGCTCGATTTATTTTATTTTATATAGATTAATCTTGATTTTAAACATATTAAAAGTATGTGAGATGGTTGAGTGTTAACATTTTAAGTTTAACTAAACAATAACATATATAAATATGGAAAAATAAACAAAAATTATACATATAGTACTTTTAATATGCCTTTCGGTTCTATTTTTTTTACAAATATTGATAACATAAAAAACAAAAAATAAAAATAAAAATTACACATATAATCTATATGTATTATTTTTATTTTTTCAATATTTTAAAGACCGAAAGGCATATTAAAAGTACTATATGTATAATTTTTGTTTATTTTTCCATATTTATATATGTTATTGTTTAGTTAAACTTAAAATGTTATCAATATTTGTAAAAAAAATAGAATTAACGAGCCAGTTCGAATTTGGCTCGAGCTGGCTTGAGCATTTTACGAGTCGAGCCCAAACTTAACTTTTCAGCATCATAGAATAAACCAACTGAGCCGAGCTAGGCCGTTTAAGTTCAAGGTCTAGCTCAACCTGGTTTGAGTCGATTACAAACCCCCTAAATAGAACCTTTTTATTTTTAAAAGGAACATTAGTATTTACAATATACCCTTTAGAATTTAATCTAATATAGCAATAATTATGATGTAGACTAACATTTATACATATGAAAAGCAAGTCATCATGAATAGTAAATTAAATTTAATTAATTTATTAAAAGCAAGTCATCATTAATAGTAAATTTAATTACTTTATTATTTAAACATATGAAAAGCAAGTCATCATATGGCAGAAGGTTAGTAGTTGGTGTCGAATTCCGATTTTTTTCGCATTTTCTATTAAAGACCTGTTGGAATTGCACAACTTTAGTAGATTAAGGTCGGCGGAGAAGAAGATTTTGCAAGGTATTATTATAATCGCGTGTTGGTGCATTTGGTTGGAACAAAGTGGTTTTTTCGGGGTCCCGGGTTAGTGTGGAGGATATTTTTAGCGATTTAAGATCTACGGGTTTCTTTTGGCTTAAACATAGGTCTTCTTTTCAGTTCATTACGTGGATCGATTGGTGTAAATTTGTATTTATGTAGGTTGGATGTTTTTTGGTCCGACTCGGTCTTCAAGTTTGGCTGTTTGTGAATGAAGTTTAATTTTCAAAAAAAAAAAAAAAAAGCAAGTCATCATAAATAGTAAATTTAATTACTTTATTATTTAAACATATGAAAAGCAACTCATGAATAGTAAATTTAATTACTTTATTAAAAGCAAGTCATCATTAATTATTTAATTTAATTACTTTATTAAAAGCAAGTCATCATAAATAGTAAATTTAATTACTTTATTATTATTAATGATAAACAATTAAATAAATACATATTTTATCAATTATTTATATATTATTTTTACCGATATACTTATATATAAATAAGTAATAAATATATTAATAGAAAGTTTTGATCAATAGTAATCAAAAAGTTTTAAAAATATTATTTTTATTTTTCAGTAGTATTTGATCTATTATTCATTTGATTTTTAAGTAATAAATAATAATTGATAATTCGTACGTGTTTGTTTCATTATTTTATAGTGGTACTATATTTAGCATTTAATTTGTTTTTTTTATAATAACTTTTGTTCGTTAAATTTAAAAAAAAAAATGTAATCTGCATTTACGTTTATTTATTTTTTAACATTGCAAGTTATTTGCCCGCATATTGTGATGGTCCGTTACCCCGGGCATTGGATCGGTATCGGTTCTGTTCGTTACTGTACTGGTATGTTCATGCACTCGGTATCGAAATCAACATATGTTTTACATCGTCTGAAACGATAAAAACGGACGCCATGTTGTTTGAACAATATCGATCAGTTCAAATTATCACGGTACTGTTACTGATATTCAATTATGGTCACATACATAGTTGTATAAATAATTTTATTGAAACTGAAACCATAAAATGAATACTGATAACAACAGTATCGATGTTGTTTGGTACGATACGCTAGCGATTCAACGTTAGTTTATCAAAAGAAAAAACAATAAAAATAATTACTTATCCCGAACTTACGCTGTTCGTTCTGTTTTGGTTCGGTTCACTACGGCAGGGACAAGATATATGTTATCAAACAAGAAACCATAAGAGTAATACATATCGGTGCCAATGTTGTTCAGTTCAGTACGATATGGTAGCGATACGTTCTTAGTCTATCGAAAGCAAAGACAATAAAAATAAATACCGGTACCGATAGAAATGTTGTTTAGTCGGTTTCGGTTTGTATTTGTACCATAGTGACACAATAGTCGTTTTCGATAAAGTTTATATGGCAATTTTGAAAAAAAAAAAATCCTTAGAACGGAAACCAACCGAACCGATATCAACTGAACAACATCGGCACCAGTATCGATATTTGTTTTTTTTTTGTTTTCAGTTGATGTAAGATTCTCTTTCGTTTACTATAGCAAGTGTCGGTACCGTAACGAACCAAACATATAACAACCGAATTCCCGCCGCGAAGTACGTGAAAAATCGCTAGTTAAAATTAAAAGTAACTTTAAACTATGTAAATAGTAATCCAACTAATGTTTATAATTTTGATGGTGCTTGGGCTAACATGAATCTCATTTTTACTAAGATTTGTTTTCTCTCTTTGAATTATGTCCAATTAACTTATATTAATTATAATTATTTATTTTATAAATTAATATATAATTTAGTTATTTTTCAAAATTTCATAAAAAGTAATTATTTTTATTTTTAACTATATATTTAATATATTAATTAAATGTTATATAAATTAATGGGTTCGTTCAGGCTCGCAAGCCAGCTCAAGCTCGATAAGTGAAGCTCGGGCTCAGACGCGTTAACTAATCAAGCTTATTTTTTGGCTCACGCTCTACTCGAGCTCATGTAAGCTCGGCTCGTTTCGGGCATTTTTCGAGCCAAGTCGAGCAGCTCCGTTCGTTTACACCGCTAAGAGTTTCTTCAAGGGGTATTTGAAGGCTCAAATGTTAATCAAGTTAAAAGTATGACCTATGGATTATTATGCTCAGGATATTTAGTTTCTGATGGTTCAAGTTTCATGGCGTTTGAAGTTTCCTACAAAAAGTTATGGCAGTTTTTAGTAAGAGTAAACTGCCATTTTACCCCCTGGGGTTTAGGCCAATTGGCACTCTGACCCCCTCTAACGAAATAATTGCAATTTACCCCCCAACGTTGATGTTATGTCGCAATATTACCCCCTACTGTCTAATAAGTTAACATATCTGTTAACTGGAATGTGAAATGACTATCTTACCCTTTCATATTACCCCCTATGGTTTGTTCTACTCTGTAATATTACCCCTGGTGTAAAATGACTAAATTTTCCTTTCTTATTACCCCCTATGGTTAATTCTACTCTGCAATATTACCCCCGGTGTTAAATAGTTCTTGCAAACCTTACCCCCCTGCAGAAAAAAAAAACTTTCCCGCCTAAACCACCATCAGCCGCCATCACCCACCTCCACCTCCACCAGCATCAGCCGCCACCACCCACCACCATTATATGTTCTCAACGTATCACGTAATGCGTTCACAGGCTCCATCCCACCATCTATGGGAAATTTGAGTCAGCTGGAATCATTAGACATGTCATCAAACAAGTTAACTAGAGAGATCCCATATACACTTGCAAGTCTTACGTTTCTTTCTACACTTAATTTGTCAAACAATCAGTTGAAAGGAAGAATCCCAATAAGCAACCAATTTCAGACTTTTGAGAATGATTCCTATTTAGGCAACAAGGAATTATGTGGGCTTCCATTAACCAGAAACTGCCCTGGTTCAAACATTCCCACAACGGATAATGTACCACCGTTTCAAGAATCGAAGAACGGATATGACTGGCAGTTCATATTCACCGGGGTGGGATTCGGGTCAGGTGCAGCCATTGTCACAGCACCTATTACGTTGACTAAGACAGGGAGATACCTTTGGAACGACTACACAAACAAACTTGTCATAACGATTTGTTTGGTCCTAGGTATCCATTACGCACCGTGTCGCTTATTTGATGAAGACGATGAAAAGGAGACGGTATCCAGCGATGAAAACTCAGACGACACGGTGGTGAAAAACATTCCAGTTAATAGATCGTTCTTAGGAAGGATCGCCGTTGGGTGTGGTCGCCGGTTTACTATAACCAATGGCTCTGATACCAATCTGTCACACCCTCAAATTCCATGTGCGGGGTTTTACCGCGAGGCGTGCGACTGACCAGGATCCGGCCACTAATCATGTTGAACCAATTATGTAAGTTGTAAAATCATCACAATCAACACGATTAGTGATCAGTGTTTAAAAGTCAAAATTACAGTTTAAGTTAGCAACAGAAAAATAAAGTAAACCCATCTTAAACTTAAAACCATAAGTTTAATAAATATATGTAACATAAAGCTTTACGAACCACACACTCCAGCCGATTGCAACGCCCGTCTATAGCTATACCTATCAACCTGCATTAGGGTGTCAACATAAAGTTGGCGAGTTCACAGTTTATCAGTGTTGTTCCAAAAACGTAAGTTGTTAAATTACTCTGTTTTATCATGTCAAGGGGAGCTAACCCATCTTTTTAAGCTACCAAACTCGTGCCATATCGAAACTAACTGTGGTTATGTTTAGTGCCCCGCGTCAATGTCTATCATCATTGACTAGTGCTCAAGCATACTAGTTCACTCCCGTCCTCTACGGCACGGTGTGAGGCTTGTTAGACCTAATAGCGCTACTAGCTAATATCCCGTTCGCCATTGGCCCGGCGATTAATCGGTATAACATGTGTAGGGACTTTCAGATAGAGTTTCGTTTAGTCCGATTAAGACATGTAGTATAAATAGTAAATTAACGGTATGTCCCACACAAGGAGACAAGGTTTCCCGCATCCCACACAAGGAGATAACGTAGTTGTATCCGATACAAGGAGATAGTTGTTTTTTTATTCCGTTCCCAATCCACCGGGAATACATGCTTTCGTAAAAACTGTGAACTCACCTTAGCTTAGTTCGGTAGATTAAATTACTTGAGCTATTATGGTCAACCACGTCCGAGAAGGTGAAAGGCAATGGGTGTGCAAGATCGAGGGAAAGATGAAACTTCGAGAGAGACAAGAAGCTATCTTCAGCGATCGAATGATGGAGGGGAAGAAGTAACTGCCGTCAATGATTATGAGGAGCTAGGGTTTTGGTATTTGGTGTGTTGCAAATAAATGGAAACCGTATATACATGTACGTATATGTACACGTCCCCAATTAGAGAGTTGGGCTCGGTTTGGACTCAAGGAAGTTGGGCCGAGAACTAAAAGCATGAGTGTGTGCGACCCGGTGAATCGTGTGCGAGGTGAAGGATGTGCGGCTGAATTATACATTACACATCTAATATTCAACAACCTACAAACATTCAACTACAAACAATCAAGTATAATTAGTTAAGTTTAACATATCGTGCACCCGATTACAACGTAAGACGGAATGTGAAAAGAAATAATTCTCAGTTAAAGACCTTGAAAATACGAGTTGTCACAAACAACGTCTCAGGCCCTTCCATTGATCACACAAAAAACAAACGCCATATTTTACTAAATACCATCCAATTTAAAACGCCAAAAAGTTCAAAAATCACATATGGAAAACGTCGTTTCTTGGAGATTCAGTTTTATTCTGAATAAGGTTTTACTGAATGAGTTGGACAACATTCTTAGAATGAGTTAATCCTCACTTAAGAATGTTGTCCATCTCATTCAACGAAATCTTATTGAGTTAATCCTCACCTAATTAGAGGAATAAAGCATTTTATTGACTAAAAAGTATTCTTTTTTGGCGTTTATGTGTGCGTGCGATCTTCTATGGTTTGTTATGTACCTTCCAGTTAATAAAAAATACTTTATTCTCTATAATTAGTTGCAAAAACACCAAACGGCAAAACAAACAAACATCTAGAACTATAATAATTGCCTTTAATCACATGTTATGCACAAAAAGTGAAAAATGTGAAAAAACGGTAAAAATATATAAAAAAATAAAAAACGCCAAATGGCGATATTTATTGTGTGTTCTTACATGCTCAAAAATTGCATAGGAAAAAAAATAGAAAATATAAAAAACGGCAAACTACTCTCCACTTGCTCTCGAAGACCGTGTCGATTTTCTTTTAATTACGGCCTTCTTGCATGTCGATGCGTAGTGTCCGAAAGCTTTACAGTTCTTACACTGTCTTTCTTTCGCCCCGGGCTTCACTTTTGTTTTTGTTTTTTCAATTGCTTCCTCCTGTTTGGATTTCAAACGCTTACGAGATGCAGAACCTTTCCACTTATACCCAACAGGGACTCTTCGGATTCTTGTCGTTTTGATATTGCCATGTTATCTCTGCAAATCTATCCCTAGTACTAGAAAGAGGAGCAACAATCTGCATATCTTGAACCTTCTTCATATAAGATTGAACATGATCCTTGTATAAGGATAATTCTTCCTTATTACCAGATAAACGGTTCAAAGTATACTCCGTTGCAAAAATAATTTCTCGCATCATAATTTGCACATCGGAATCAAGCTCGGTCATAAAATCACGACTCATTGAGTAATCTGAAGAGCAATTTGGCCAAGTCTCTTTACGCCATCTATTCAAAATGTACTGTTTTGGAAATTCCCTAATATCCACACTTCTCAAAACATAAAATATATGTCTACATAGCAAACAAAACTGCTTAAAAAGCCTGCATGAGCAAGTGCTGGTGCAATCAGACTTACGGTACATTACCTGAAAAAACACCAAAAACACTGTATGTATAAAACGCCATGCAGACAATGTCTGTATAAAACACCATCAAACAACAAACAAAAAAACTTCAGGCACAAAAAATAAATGTTTAAAAGTTTAATAAACGCCATACTCAGAAAACGCTAGATAAAATACGCGAAAAACGCCACTGTTTACCTCGAATAAGGATGTACAAGGCTGCTGGAAATCATTTATGTAGAACTTAACAAACCCATTGGGCTGCTCTTCATAACATTGATTTAAGCAATCCCCAATCCCGATTAGCTCAGCTTGAATGTTCCAAAAAATATTTTTTTTTTGTGTATATCTCAGGAGCTTGCCTCTCCAACACTTTATAATTACTTTTCAACTGGGGGCGTTTGTATCGAGATTCATGATCATTTTTCCGGTGTGTGTGACGCTGTGCTTCTATTGCAGTTTCGTAATGAATCATGAACTCAACAAGAGTAGATTTTGCATTGCACACTTGACCAAAAAAATGGTTCTCACTCTCCGACCTCGATGTCGTACGAATAAGACCCGACAGTTCCTCCATTCTATAGTATGCAAGGATCCAAGAATCCCTAAGTACAAAAATATTAGAAAGCCAATCATTATCATCTAAATTGAACTCTACAATAACCTCTTCCCATCCTGATTCAAACTTTTCGGGTGTAAGAATATCCATCCAAACAACACCACAAATACGTTTTTTCAAATTGGTGGAATTGCATAGCCTAACACCAACCTATATAAAACACGAAAACGCCTTGAAATAAATATATTACAAACAAAAAACTAACATGAAAAACAGTTATGAATGGCAAAACTCCATATATCTTAAAACGCCAAACACATGAAAATAAGAAAATCAACCTTTAGAGAAAGTTTATGCATCACGTGATACATGCATAACCGATGCCTCGTTTCAACAAATACAATAGAAATAGCCTTCTTCATTGCTGGATCTTGGCCAGTGATAACAACTTTTGGTTGAGCACTGACAGCTTTTAGAAAAACTCTCAACAACCATATATACATATCAACAGTTTCTTACGCCAATAATGCAACACCAAATGTAACATTGCAGTGGTGATTGTCTATACCAGTGAATGGTACAAACACCATAGAGTATCTGCATATGAAACCACCATTGAAAAAATGAAACGAGAAGAAAATGCTAATGCATCTAAATAGTGAAAACGCCAAAACACACAGAAAAAAATAGAATTATAAATATTACTTGTTGGAACGATACGTGGCGTCAAACGGAATCACATCACCAAACACATGGTAATTACGTTTGCATTGATCATCACACCAAAAAAAAGTCCCTTCAAACGATTCTCATTGTTTGTGAAGTAATCGTACAAGGAATTAGGCTGGGACTGTTTTTTTTTTCATGCAAATGCCTCACAACCATCTTAGCATCGTATTCCTCTATAAACAAGTTAAAATGTCTCTTGTGGTTCTTAAAATCAACTTTACTTGCACCCACGTCTTCAAAATCGCCAAAACAAGTCTTCATAACATTAAATGCCTTAACCGGTCCCAAATTCAACTTAGACATGCTATGTATAACATGCTTTTGGAGCTGAGTGAGGTGTCGTTCAGACAGAAGAAAATGCTTATCAGGTTGTTCAACAAAATCATGGTTGTGATCCTCAACAAACGTATAGACCTTCCATGATCCAACCTCAAATATTTCACATAATTGTTGTAACGCGTTGCTTTACACAGCTTTCCATTTTTTAGTAAGATTGTATCGTAATTCTATTTTCGGAAACTCTTTCCTTTGTAATCGTATTCCATTTCAAGCCATTATAAATCCGAGACCTTGATCATAATAAAATGAAGCTTTTATACATTGATACATCCATTCATTTGATACGCGATTCATAACTTTCATAAATGTGAATTTAACTTGTAAACAACTAACGTGTATTCGTAAGTCTTAAATCTTCCATACATGCAAGACACTAGGTTATTCGATTTCGAGGCTTAACTCTAATTTCTTATACTTATTTGATACTTAATGAAATACTTTACAATTCATCACATACATTTTTTTTTCTTTTTTTTTAACACAAAAGAACCTAGGTTTATATGTTCGAAAACAATTGATTTTCATGTCTTATATGCATCATAGGGCTTATTACATGTTCCATACACATTAACATATAATTACTACTTAATATAATCAGCAATTATACACTTTATAATGTAAAAAAATAAAAAATAAAAAGATTACTGCTGGTAGAATCAGCAACCAGCTTTGGGTTGATGTTGGTGGACTTGTTTCAATGATTAACCCTTCTAAACACTCCCAAAGCCCAACCCAATGAAACCCTAATCCATCCCCTATATAACCCAAGCCTCCTCCAAGCATTTTTCACTTTCTAAACACTCCCCATTCACCCTCAAACACTCCAAATCGCGGCTGATATCAAGAGTTCGAGCAGATTCAGCACATCTTACAACCACTCATTTCTTAACCGTTTCACTTGATTCTTTTTCCTACTTACTTGGATTGACCTTAGGAACATTTCCACAGGTTTTCCATGGAAAACCAAGGTCTGGAATGTCACCAAAAAGGCTCCAAAGTTAACTGATTTTTTCTGTTTTTGATTTAAACTTTGTTAAACTTGAGTTATCTCATCTCATTCCTATGTCCTTATGCTCATAATCAAATGAATGGTTAGTTGGGCTTAAAAACAAGGTTGTGACATGTAAAATCAGAGGATAAAACCTCACAAACTTTCTGTTTTGGTTAGGGTTTAACCCACAAGTAGTGTTCAAGCTTGAAGCTTGATGATTGTGTGATTATGGAACAAGCTTGGGCTATTCCACTTGAAAATCCACACACTATTTGATGTTTTTTCATAGATTAGTTGTTCTTGTTCATTTCATACTTGTAAGTTCATGACCCACCTTGAATGTTTATAACATCAAGTGTAGTGGTGAACACCAAGAGGTACCTAAATGGAAGACTTGTTCTTCCTACCTCCTACATGACTTCCATGATAAACAAAGAGGTTCCTAAATGGGGGATTCATCCTCCTACCTCATGCTTGATCTATATGACTATATGAACATTATATAATACTATTATATTATCCAAATAATTGAATCTTTGATGATGAATTAGTGTTCATATGTCAAGGTACTAGATTATATCATCTTAGACTTTGATAACTTGTCACTATTCTAATGGAACATTGTTCCATGAAAACATTTAAACTCCTTAGAGTTTCCTAGTGTCAAGAACAAGTGTCATATGTACTAGATGATTAATTTCATATGTTATTTTCATGTTATTAAAATTTTGAATCTATAATCTTCCGTTAACTCCCAAAACTCACACTCCTACGTTTCTTCGTGTAGAAGGACAAGGTGCTCCAAACTAATTAACCAAACAACACTCGCGGGATTATCAAGTAGGAAAGCTTGCAAAACCGTGAGTATACTCAAATCCCCTCTTTACGTTTACCCCTTTTGGGGTGTAACATGTTACTTATTAAACTTACACATGAACTTTCTTCGTAAATGCACAAACGTTCCTATTACATGCTTGCTTACTTGATTACTTGATACATTGAACTTGGGGTTATTCATTTTGTGTTAAACTTATCATTAGCTTCGATCGAGCCTATCCTTGACATATATAGCGATATAGGATTAACGCACCACCCGTAGACTTAAGGTTATGTCATGAGCTTATTGCGTTTCATCATTGGTTTGATATGTTAGACACATGCCGATTTTAATGTTTATCATGTATCATTAGCTTGCCATGAGGAATCGTTTAAACTTATCTTTTTATGCTATGTATGTATCAAACTTGTATACTCGCCTTTGCTTTTGCATTGAACTTTATTTTAAACATATTACAGGTTGAGGATGACGATGCTATGAAATGAAGTAGCGTTGATGCTTAGATACACATATAGACGCTTTAGGTTTAATATGTTGTATCAATTTTGTTTATGTTGATATGTATTTCATTGAACTTGTTGTTATTTGAATTTCCTTGTAATGTTTGACAATTTACTTTATGAAATGAAAACGGTTGATTTAAATATTGTCACAAATAGTGTTATGAAGTCTCTTGCAATCTCGTTTTCGTCTCACTCCGATGTTTCCGCCATCGGTTGGGGTGTGACAATTGTGCTCCACAACTAGTCCTTTTTGAAAAGTTGGATCGCACAATCCTTTCCTTTTGATTTGGGTCCAACGTTTCAACCTTCTTGTCCTTATATACCCCAGATCTCGTACACATGAAAAACTTAATTTACGTTTCTCCTTTGGCGTTTATCTCTTCGGTCCCTTTCCTGACAGAAAAACCACAAGCCATCGCATACCTAACATACAATGATTAACAATCATCGAGTCTTGAGAATTTCGTGTCTATTTTTTGCGTTATCTCTTCACTAACGTCGAGAATAATCAATGGAAAACCAGTTTTCGGGCAAAACCTTTCATTCGAAGAAACGCCCTCGTCTGAAAAACACAATGAGAACGAATTAAGAAAAACGCCATTGGGGGGATATTTAACATAGAAAATGTCTCCTTAAAACATTATTGATGGAAACGCCATTAATTGAATAATAAACAATAGGAATAACTGATGTTACTTTCTTAATAAAACATATTAATTAAAACGTCATAATGAATACGCCATAATGAAAACACCGTTAGTTGAATAATAAACAATATGAAGAACTGATGTTACTGTCTTCCTAAAACATGTTAATAAAAACGCCATAAGTTGAATAATTAACAAATAGTAAGAATTGATGTTTGCAAATTAACGCCAATATTCACAACTAATCAGATATATGTAACCAGGTGTAAAACGTCATTGATCGTAAACAATAAGCATATATTAGATCCCAAACGACAATTAACATTAATAATGAAAACGCCAAATATTGAATATAGGAAGAACCCTATTGAAACATAAACACCATTTTCAAATATTACTTTAAAAAAAAACGCCATTGAAACAAGCATAAAGAACAAAATGCATATTTGTTGCATGATTTGATGGAACACATATGAAAACGCCATCAAATATTACTTTGTAGAACGGAATCCACGTTAGATGCCATAGATCTCGAAAGCTTGGAGAGGAGGTAACTGCTAATACGAAATTTTTGGAATTTTATTTGAAACAGAATTATAACGCCAATTATTGAGGGGAACGTGGACAATGACAATCGTGCCCCTGCATTTCATTTAGCGCCCCCTGCCACGTGTTCGACCAGGATCCGTTCTCACCGTTTTCACACTTCTAACCGTTTATATATATATATGTGTATATATATATGTATGTATATATATATAATATATATACTTGATGACTAAATGAATCATATCGAGATATGAGTTAACATGTGTACATGAAAGTGAATTCTAAATGTATTGATTACTTGTGTTTATGTGTAACATACGTAATATATAAGAATATATATTTAATAAAATTTATATATAACAATCACCAGCGGATGATCGAGCCAAACCAATTTCAAATAATAACATCTCATCATGTCTAGTGAGTTGGGTAAACACTTGCAAGACATACATATGATATAGACAATAAGGTGTCCTATATGTGTTAGGTTCGTCGTACTTGCTTTCTTTTGGGCTTTTGTGTCGCTAGCTTATACACACGGATTTCGAGATGAGTAATCACGACCCCTCTTTTACTGTTTACTAGATTTGGGGGGACAAGCATACGGTTTTATATGAAATGACTTACACTTGCATGTTAGTTTATTCTAGTTGTACCTATTATATGAATACGAGTATTATGATTATCGATTGTTTCGAGAGCTCAGGAAAGCCCTCGTATTTAATGAACTGTAAC
Source organism: Helianthus tuberosus (assembly GCA_030545235.1). Taxonomy (NCBI): domain Eukaryota; kingdom Viridiplantae; phylum Streptophyta; class Magnoliopsida; order Asterales; family Asteraceae; genus Helianthus; species Helianthus tuberosus. The sequence goes on from CM060370.1 coordinate 5,456,017, forward strand.
CCATAGCTATGGGCTTAGCCATGGAATATCGCGAATAGTCCTATAGGGTTGACGCCCCACCTTTGGTTAGTAGCGCTAACCCGGTTAAGACAAAGGTGTTCGAAATTTCCGAAACGATTATATTGTATTGCGATACGATAGGACGAGGCATTCTCAGTCAAGATTCGGTTATAGGCTCATATTGTCACATTGGTCGTAGTCCTTGCTAGACTTTGATTTGGTCATTCACGAATAACACTTTTTCATGCAAACGGTTTTCAAAACATTGTTTATGTTTTATTTACTTATCGATCTAAACCGTGTTCCTCACCAACATTATTTTGGCGATTGTTAGCTGTTAGCTGTGAAAACCTTTCATGTTACATCGCTAGTGATTCCGCCTTTTGCATTGTGTAACAAGCGATACTTATTTTTATGTACGTTTTCAGTTGGTCTATGTTTTGACGTACAAGTTACTGTACGTTTTGACGCCGCTAAGTCTTGATACAAATGTAAGGGCGGTGTGGTGTTTAGGTGGTCCCACACTAAAGAACCAACCTGGTTTCGATTTCATTTCTTTTATATGGTATAAATTCGATTTACTTTACTTTTTATCCAACCGCAATGCTTATATAGGTTATATTGAGTTATATCGGATACATCAAAACATGTGTTTTCATATGGTTGTCGTATTATATATCGCTTGCATTAATCCCATTTACTATTTGCGATGTACCTGTGCCGCGACACGCGCAGGCCTTATTACTAGTTCTATCTAATCTAACAATAAATATATCATAGACTAACATTAATGGTAATTTTTAAAACTATGTCAAAAGGTAATCCAACTAATGTTTCATCGTTTTAATGGTGATTCGAATGACATGAATATCATTTTAGGGGCGTTCACGGCTTGGTTTAAAACTATGAAACCATCGAAACTGGTCATAGGTTTGGTTTCACCGTCCAAACCAGATGTCGGTTTGGTTTCATGATCGGTTTTTTTCTTAACCTTAAGTCGGTCAGATTAAAAAAAGTTCAAAACATAGTGAACGATTTGGTTTACAGTTTATACCCAAAACTGGCGATTTCGGTCGGTCGGTTTAAAAAAATTCAAACCGTAGTGAACGCGTGGATTTACAGTTTATAACCAAAATCGACCATAAAAATCCGAACTGGATCGTAAAACTAAATTATATTGTTATTTTTTAAAAACTGTTTATTTTTCATATATTTAACTATTTATATTTGTGTTTTATATTATGTTTAATGCAATTAAATCAGGTCTTAATTTTTAATGGAAAAGTAATTGGAGCCCACATATTAAACCTATCTAACATTTATTCTAACATATTTCCTCTTTATAATTTAGCAAAAATTGTATGTGAGTAGCTTTTACTATTCAATTTTGAGTGTATTGATTGACTATTGGAGTTTGTAGGTTAATGGGTAGATGTCATTTGGCATCCACTATTTTATTTTTTATTTTTTTATAGAGTAAATTACGATTTTGGCCCCTGTGGTTATATCATTTTTACCCTTTTAGGTCAATTTTTTTTAACATCTTAGCCCCCAACGTCTTTTTTTCTAACCATTTTGGCCCCTAACATTTAATGGATAGGGTTAGTGTTAGGGGCCAAAAGGGTTAGGAAAAAGACGTTAGGGGCCAAAAGGGTTAGAAAAAAAGACGTTGTGGGCTCAGATGTTAAAAAAAATTTAGGCTAAAAGGGTAAAAGTGATATAACCACAGGGGCCAAAATCATAATTTACTCTAAAAAGAAATAAAAGAATAAAATAGTGGATGCCAAATGACATCCACCCATTGGCCTACAAACTCCAACAGTAAATCAATACACTCAAAATTGAATAGTAAAAGCTACTCACATATGGGGTTAGTGTTAGGGGACAAAAGGGTTAGAAAAAAAGACGTTGGGGGCTTAGATGTTAAAAAATTCTTTTTTAGGCTAAAAGGGTAAACGTGATATAACCACAAGGGCCAAAATCGTAATTTACTGTTTTTTATATTTATACTTACATGTTTTAAAGTTATGTGTACAATCCTCTATTGCATATAAACATTTATGTTATCTTCCGTTTGACTATTTATAAAATATAAAATATTCCCTTGAAGTATTAGTATAAGTATCATTTAACCCTTATGGTTTACTCTTTGTTTTAATAAACCCTAGTAGTATTATTGAATAATTTATCAAAATTTTTATGTGAGTAGGTTTCACTATTCAATTTTGAGTGTTTTGATTGGCTGATAGAGTTTGTACGCCAATTGGTGGATGCCATTTGGCATCCACTATTTTATTTTTTATTTTATTATATTTATACTTACAAGTCTAAAAGCTATGTGTACAAGCCTCTATTACATATAAACATTTATGTTATCTTCCGTTTGACTATTTTTAAAATATAAAATATTCCCTTAAAGTATCAGTAAAAGTACCATATAACCCATATGGTTTACTTTTAGTTTTAGTAAACACTAGTAGTATTATTTTATAATTTATCACAATTTTTATGTGAGTGGGTTTCACTATTCAATTTTGAGTGTTTTGATTGGCTGTTAGAATTTGTAGGCCAATGGCTGTTAAAGTTAATAACTCTTTCATATGACGTTTTTTATAAAAATTGCACCATAAAAACTAGCATTTTTTATCTTTAAAACAACTATACTATTGGTAATTTGATCACCCAGATCGTAAAGTGCCATTCAAAAATTCAGGTCGTAAAAGCAATTCACAATCGTAAAACCCAGATCGTAAAACGCAATTCAAAAACCAACATCGTAAAATGTAATTCAAAAACCTAGGTCGTAAAACGCAATTTACAATGGTAAAACCCAGATTGTAAAACGCAATTGACAATAACAAAACCCAGATCGTAAAACGCAATGTTAAAACTCAGGTCGTAAAACGCAATTTGATAAAACCTCAGATCGTAAAACGCAATTGTTGAACCCAGGTCGTCAAACGCAATTCACAGTGGTAAAACCAAGATCATAAAACTAAATTCAAAAACCCAAGTTGTAAACGTAATTCATGAAGGTAAAACCTAGATCGTAAAACGTAATTCGAAAACCCAGAACGTGAAATGCAATTCAAAAACCCGGATTGTAAACGCAATGATTGACGAAATTCTTAAGATTTCTTACACAAATTGAAGCCGATTTCTTAGGATTTTTTCAATGGTTGACGAAATTTGAATGCTAGAAACACTAACGATCGAATGACTTGATTGATTCGCTTAAAAACACGAGGAAAAAAATGAGAAACTTGTGTGAAATTGAAATAGGTTTCTTTAAAAAAGTTGAAGAACACATTGATTTAGTGTTTAAATCATTGATTGATAAAGAAAATCGCAATATAATGTAGTGATTATAGAGAGAGAGAGAGAGTAAAGAAAAGTTTGAAGATGATTTTTGAAGATGGTGGGTTTTGAATATGTAGAGAGACAGAAGATGAGCTGAGATTGCCTAAAATGCCTCTTCCTGTATTTTTTATTATTTGTCACATGTCCTATTATTTTTCCTACACTTCTTACCCAAACCAATCTTCATTTGATGCTCTCCCTTTATCTTGATTGAAAACTTTAGAATTAATTAGTACATCTAGTCATTAATATATCTTGGTTTAATAACTAAATCCCGATTGCACACCTATTTTACCTTTTTTGCATTGCTAACTGTTAGATTAGTTTTCTAATTCCTGAAATTGAGAGAGTAAGGAAAATCAAATTATACATTGTTTAGTAATTTTATTTTTCATTTTATCTTATATATTATATATAATTTTTTATACAGTGTTCCCATTTATTTTTCATTTTTCAATGTTAGTAAATTTTTAGCTTGGTTCGGTTTTAAGTCTCAACTGTCCAGTTTCTATTTTTGATAATAAAAAATTGTTACTAACGGTTTGATTCACGATATAACTTAAAAAGCATTAAAACCAGACCTTGAACACCCCTACCCATTTTAACAAAAGTTGTTAAATTTATATGAATGGGTTAGTTATGTTATAAGAAATAGTTATGAGTGGTTTTGAGTGCTTATGAGTGAGAGAGAATACATTACTGTTCATCTGTAAATATATGGAACACTATGCACCCCCATTATAATTTTTTTAATATTTTTTTTAAAGTGATTGTGAGTGGATGAGAGCAAAAATGTAATTATAAAGTATAAAAATATTATTTAATTAAAAATGAGAGAGAAAAAATAGTGATTTTTATTGTAATTACATGGATGGATGAGGATAAAGAATTGATTGTGAATGGTATTAGTCATCTTTAAACTATGTGCAAGGAGGTTATTCAAGGTGTTATGGTTGTCACTAGTTGGTGCATATGGCTTGCTAGGAATAACAAGCACTTCTCGAATCTCAATGTTTGTCCGGAGGTGATTATTCAAAATATTAAGTCTCTCGAGTTTTATGGTATAGGAACCGGTCTATAAATAGGTCGTTAAGTTGGGAAAGTTGGTGTAAATTTGATTTGATGTAGTTTTCTGTTTCAGCCTCCCTTTTCGGGTCGGGTTTGGCGTTGTGAATAATATTTACCTTTATCGCGTGAGACGCATAATTTGAGTTCTACTATTCCCCAGGAAAAGCCAAGTCAACAAGTCTTTGGTTATAACCTTTATCGCGTGAGACACATGGAAATTGTTAACCCATTGAAAAAGTTACTGACAAAGTTCCTTTATGGCGCACTAAACTTTGTTAACCCATTGAAAAGAAAGTTCCAGGCTTTTTCTTGGTCAAGATTACTATTGATACTCCTCTTCTGTATAAGGTCGCAAAAACTTAGAAAGATACCACAAAATTCATTACCAAAATGAGTGCCAAATGGTTGCTTTTCTTGCGATCATTTCTCTTCCTGACACACCTTGCAGCATTTTCCACACCCATTCACAAGGCACCAGCACTGAACGGCACCAACGTTGATCGTCTAGCATTGCTTGCTATTAAATCCATGATTAAAGGTGACCCACAAGGTCTCTTGACCTCATGGAACCATTCCAGCACTAATTTCTGCCAATGGCAAGGTGTTACATGTAGCCCTCGCCACCAAAGAGTCACCCACTTGGACCTCTCAGATGGAGGCTTGATTGGTACGTTGTCTCCCTCCATCGGAAATCTAAGCTTTCTCAGGGTCATTCAGCTTTTTAACAACTCATTTTCGGGTGAAATTCCACCTGAAATTGGTCGTCTCTTTAGATTACGACAACTACGTCTCTCTTACAACTCTTTCACGGGAAACATTCCAGCCACCATAATGAATTGCTCCAACCTCCAAGTCCTTAAGTTGAGTAACAATAATCTGGTCGGCAAGATCCCCGATTGGATCGGTTCATTGTCCATGCTAAGCATCCTCGCCCTTGACGACAACAGTCTACAAGGCGGAATTCCATCAGAAATTGGCAGTCTTTTTAGATTACAAGAACTATGGCTTTATAACAACTCTTTCACGGGAAACATTCCGGCCACCATAACGAATTGCTCCAACCTCCAGATCCTTCAGTTGGGTAACAATAGTCTGACTGGCAAGATCCCAGATGGGATTGGTTCATTGTCCATGCTAAGTATCCTCGTCCTTGACGACAACAATCTACAAGGCGGAATTCCATCTGAAATTGGCAGTCTTTTTAGATTACAAGAACTATGGCTTCGTAACAACTCTTTCACGGGAAACATTCCGGCCACCATAACGAATTGCTCCAACCTCCAGATCCTTGTGTTGGATAACAATAATCTAGTCAGCAAGATCCCCGATTGGATTGGTTCATTGTCCATGCTAAGCACACTCAACCTTCGTGACAACTCTTTCACGGGAAACATTCCGGCCACCATAACGAATTGCTCCAACCTCCAGATCCTTGAGTTGGGTAACAATAATCTACAAGGCGGAATTCCATCTGAAATTGGCAGTCTTTTTAGATTACAAGAACTATGGCTTTATAACAACTCTTTCACGGGAAACATTCCGGCCACCATAACAAATTGCTCCAACCTCCAGATCCTTCAGTTGGGTAACAATAGTCTGACTGGCAAGATCCCAGATGGGATTGGTTCATTGTCCATGCTAAGCATCCTCGAGCTTTACGACAACATTCTACAAGGCGGAATTCCAAATGAAATCGGGCGTCTCTTTAGATTACAAACACTACGTCTTCGTAACAACTATTTCACGGGAAACATTCCGGCCACCATAACGAATTGCTCCAACCTCCAGATCCTTGAGTTGGGTAACAATAATCTACAAGGCGGAATTCCATCTGAAATTGGCAGTCTTTTTAGATTACAAGAACTATGGCTTTATAACAACTCTTTCACGGGAAACATTCCGGCCACCATAACGAATTGCTCCAACCTCCAGATCCTTGAGTTGGGTAACAATAATCTACAAGGCGGAATTCCATCTGAAATTGGCAGTCTTTTTAGATTACAAGAACTATGGCTTTATAACAACTCTTTCACGGGAAACATTCCGGCCACCATAACGAATTGCTCCAACCTCCAGATCCTTGAGTTGGGTAACAATAATCTACAAGGCGGAATTCCATCTGAAATTGGCAGTCTTTTTAGATTACAAGAACTATGGCTTTATAACAACTCTTTCACGGGAAACATTCCGGCCACCATAACAAATTGCTCCAACCTCCAGATCCTTCAGTTGGGTAACAATAGTCTGACTGGCAAGATCCCAGATGGGATTGGTTCATTGTCCATGCTAAGCATCCTCGAGCTTTGCGACAACATTCTACAAGGCGGAATTCCAAATGAAATCGGGCGTCTCTTTAGATTACAAACACTACGTCTTCGTAACAACTATTTCACGGGAAACATTCCGGCCACCATAACGAATTGCTCCAACCTCCAGATCCTTGAGTTGGGTAACAATAATCTGGTCGGCAAGATCCATGGAAATATATTGTCCATCCCTCCTACAGTTCATTGGCTCGACTTAAGTGTTAATAATTTTGGGGGGAAATTACCTTCTCTCACAAACAGTTCATCTTTAATATATTTGGACCTATCAGATAACAATTTTGTGGGATCATTACATAATTTGGTTTGTTCCAATGGTGCGAAGAAGATCGAATTTATTAATTTGGGATATAATCAGTTATTGGGTGTTATTCCAGAGTGTTGGGAGAAGTGGTCGAGCTTGGTACACTTATGGTTAAGTAATAATTATTTGTCAGGTGAGATTCCAAGAACATTGGGGTCTATACCTTTGTTGCAATTTTTAGGCATAAGTCGGAACAAGATTTCAGGAGGATTACCTTCTTCCCTATTGAATTTGTCATACTTAAAGGTCCTTGACCTTGGAAGAAATAATCTTGCGGGAATCATTCCACCATGGATTGGAATAAAACTCACTATGTTGAAAATTCTCAAACTTAGATCCAACAATTTTTACGGAAATACTCCTGACCAGCTATGTTATCTTTCACAAGTTCAAGTCTTGGATCTTGCTGATAATAACCTCTCAGGAAATATTCCTAGATGCTTCAACAACTTTAGTGTGCTTTCCGGCATAGAAACTAATTTAGACGTTCATGTATCATTCTACGTTGATGATGTTTTGGTTGCGTTTGTTGATTTATTGGTGATGAAGGGACAAGAAGCCGCTTATGGATCTTTTCTAGGGCTAGTCATGCTTTTGGACCTTTCGAGCAACAAGTTTTCAGGGCAGATCCCTAGTGAGCTTACGACCCTCCACAAGTTAAAATCATTGAATTTATCAAGAAATCAATTGACAGGAGAGATCCCGAATAAGATAGGAGACATGAAATCACTTGAATCTTTGGATTTATCAGTAAACAATCTTTCTGGGGAACTTCCTAAGAGTTTGTCAGAGTTGAATTTCTTGGGTACCTTTAACGTGTCCTACAACAATTTGATAGGAAGAGTTCCAACAGGCACTCAGATTCAGAGCTTCAATGAGTCTAGCTTCTTTGGAAACAAACTTTGTGGAGCTCCACTAACTAATGATTGTGTACATGTTCACAAACCTGATACAACAAGCGACAAAAAAAAAAGACGGTGGATCACACAAAGTAGATTGGGGGTTGATTATTAGCATAGTGCTTGGATTTATTACTGGGTTTTGGGTCATTGTGGTTTCATTAATGCTCAATCGATCATGGAGGATAACATATTTCCGTCTCTTGAGGAAATTGATCAAGGTATAAGGTTTATGATGTTATGCATCAGTATTATTGTAATATGTTTTCTAAGCGACCATTAAAAAGCAGCTCCTGTAGTTCCCCTGGGAGTCTGCTTTTCATAATACTTATGTTCATTGCCGTTGTGTTTTTGTTTGGTTCTGGTAGGGTTGTTTTGTTATGTATTTCTTTGTGATTGTTAAACCGGCCTCTCACTAGCCTTTTCTCTATTAACATATTGTCGTTCCAAAAGAAATATATATATTTACACTTTATAAATTTGCGTACTCAAAGTTCATGATAGGTCCAAATAACATATAGATAAATCAAACAAATGTACATAAAACAATCCTATCAAAAAATTCTCACATGAAGCTTGGGAAATACTCAGGATTATGGAGATACTAATCCTGTTTGTTGATACTCACTGGACTCGTGTCTTTGTAAATGGTGGATGTGGAAGAGAAGTCCGATTGAAGCATTGTTGAGAGACCAACATCCCCGATTTTGCTCACGTGATTTTTTCATGCAGTATATTTGCTGGTTTTTGGTCACGATGAACGATTGATCTCGGTTTCGCGTTAAGAACGAAGTTTAGAGCTTATGCTACTTCCCACGTGATACGGAACCGGTTGAACCACAGGATCAATGGTGTGTCGTTTTTGCGAAATAATCACTTGTCCGAACACCCGTTTTCCATCTACTTGTAAACCAAATAACCATGATCGACACGCACACACCGATTAGAATTCAGCAGATGAGGATGCCGGATTCGGATCAATACTTCAAGCTGCAAAATCAAATTTTATTATTAGGAAATGATAAGGAGCTGATCGAAAATCTAGAAGACTCTGGTACCCGAATTCCATAGATTAGGATTCCGATTTTGTCACTAAAGACTTTCCCTATTTTTTAGCCTTTTGAATTCTATAATTTTTAGTGGAACTTGTAAATCATTAATTGACTTGACTTACGCGTATATTTATCTCTTTGACTTGATTTGCGCGTCTATTTATGTCTTTAACTTCCGTATTTTTTTGACGACTTGTAATTTCCAAATTTTAACAATGCATTTCCCTATAAACGGGCCGCAATGTGCATGTTTTAATCATTTTGAATATATCAGCAGCAACCGTTTGATGAAAGCATGATTTATATACGGTTCCATTCCCTCTGGTTCCAACTTTTATGTTTTAATCTTTTGAGTTTGATGGATTCCTTAAGTTGCAGTTTTTGAACATCAGTCAGTCAGCTGACACAAAAGCAGTATGCTTTAGTTCAAGATTGACTTGACTGTTAGCCAAATGGGCTAGATTTCATTTTCAAAAACTAAAAATCTTGTGATCACCAAATGAACATTCAAAAACTAAGAAATATAAAAAGACTTGAATCTGTGATGATTTCGGCAGATAACCACTTATAAAGTATATAGTTTGACTTCAAAAGTCAAGAGGAAAAAAGAAAATTGCAGTTACCTTTCTAGATGCATCAAGTGTCTTGCTTTTTGCAATTGCATCAACCCGCGAATGTGCCTGCGTTTAACTCTCAGTTTCTCCATCTCAAAGTTAATACTATTATCCTGCAAAGAAGTAGCAGAGCCTTGGTCTGTCCACTCTGTCGTACATACCAATAGCACTATCAAATTATCAAAACAAATTTCAATTTTGACTTTTGACGTCAAACCTATAAATCTTTGAAACTAAAATTGATATGGAGTTTGGTTCATGTTGAACACCATAACTTTTCTGTTCGTGATACTTGTGCCGGTCTTTAATGGGCCACAAATCTTTCTGAAATCAGTTGAAAAGTTCAAATGGAATCTCGAAGAAGAAAATCAGTCTCTTAAACTTGAAAAGTCAAAGGGTACCTGTTTGGGAGCTTGGGGCAAGACTTGAAGGATTGGCGATAGAACTTGAATCACTATCAATTGTCTCAGAATCAGAAGCCCTGAGTGAAGATAATTCCGTATTGAAATAACATAAACCGTACAAAAGCTCCGAATGCTTCACAGATTCTTGACGACAAATCCTGTTTCTTAGTAGAACACCAAGAAACAACTATAAGATTAACAAGCACACATATGAAGAAAAAAAAGGTGTAGACAAAATTTGGTACCCCTTGAGAACATTTACTTATGAATGGGTCAATTTGGGTGTTTTTATCTCAAAACGGGTCAGATATAAAAAGTTTAGCTAAAAGATAACAGAACAAGCTGATCCTCTGTATAGGTTCACATCACACCCCCGAAATGATTATAAACAACATCCCCAGTTTTGAAAATCACAAACAAATACAGATCTACTACTAACACTCAAATTGGAAGTAACAAACGTACCTTTTAGGCAAAACAAGAGTTCGTCTCCTCTGAACCGGTGGTTTGGTGATGAATCTTGGCTGTAAAATTGAATAATATTATAAGATAGAATGCGATACAGATCTCATATTAAAATACTGAATGATGAAAGAATGTGAGAAATTAGTCGACGGAGATCTGTAAACGGCGTCGGAGAAGAGCTAGGGTTTGAGTTGAAGATGAAAAAGAAAAGAAAAGTAAATAAAGTTCATGAAGAAGAGGGATTCGAACCTGGGCATGTTTGAGAAGAAAAACATTGTGGTTATTTTTACCCTCTCAAGTCAAAAGTTACTTTTTGTGATAGTCTATTTTGACCCTCTCAAGTTAAAAGTTTCTTTTGTGATAGTCTATTTGGCAAATATATGGTAATTCATGTTTTGAATATCAGTTATTTCACTAATACAATATAATTGCAACTTTTGTCATACTACAGGGTGTGAGTTGGGGTGACGGAATACATTTAACGCTGGCTAGACCACACCTGGCTAGTGTTGGCCATGGTGTTGCCCTGCTGACGTGGGGATTCAGCCTGGTGTGGGGGGGGGGGGGGGGGTGACATGGTTGGATTTGATTGGCTAGTATTTGATGACCGTTGGGCTAGCCGTTAGGCATAGCCGTTGGCCAACTGCTATTTAAAAAAAAAATCTTTTAATTATTTTCTATATAAACTAAACATTTCTTACTCGTTTTTACCATCTAAAAATTCAAAAACCACTATCAAACTCCAAAAAATATATAAAATGGATTCTTCAAGTTCAAGCGATTCGTATGATAAACTTGTTTTGTGATTAGGGTTATTGGATTTTAATAATCCGAAGTTTCACCTGTTGGCCACTAATAATCCCAACTTCAAAAATTCCCTGTAATAATCCCAACTTGTAAGATTTTGGCCCCCAATAATCCTTTGCTAACTGGGTTAGTTTTTGTCAATAGACCTGGCAAACGGGTTGGGTCGTGTCGGGTCGGGTTGGTCATGGGTCAAAACGGGTTCGGGTCGAAACAGGTCAATTAAAAAATGGGTTGTTTTGGTTCGGGTGAAAACAGGTTCGGGTTGGAACGGGTTCGGGTCAGAACGGGTTTCGGGTCGGGTTGGATAAAAAAATGTTTTTTTTAAAGTGATTGTACATCAAGGGGCAATTTTGTCGGGTTAAAACGGGTCCGGGTTGGTAACCTTCGAATAATGTACCTACTTTGTACAACCCGTTGCTCTATGTACAACCAGAAGTTTCATCTCTTTTACATACTATCCTTTTCATCAAGTAAACCTATCAAAGTTTCTTTATCCCTTACATACACCAGCCTCCTTACAGACCCTAAGTTTCACCAATTTTGACCTAGATGTACATGAGGCGCCGCTTCAAAGCTCAAACCCTAAGGCGCTTTCCAGATCGCCTTGCCATGTGCGCACTTCGCGCCTCAAGCACACTTTTAAAACCAAGTTCCTACTTCCTGCTATTACCAGATTTAGTAGGATATTCTAAATTCCCTAACTTGTGTGCTAACGGACACTAAGAAACCTTTGTGTTCAGTGATTGGATTACCATTCATGGGGTGCTGACTTCAGCTTTGTCATCTGCTTCAGTGTAGACACCAAAGAGGAAGCAAGTGTTCAGTTGCAAAATATCCAAGTAAAAAGTAGCTCAGTAATACAGTTCCTACTCATGAAGAACATAAAAAACCACAATCCTTTTTGAAGTTTAATCATAGTCGCAGATAATGCAACAAATACACTTGATCAACAAATACACATCAACATTCCTGTTAAACCTAAAAAAAACTTCAATCACATATGTATCAGTCGAACACATAAAGTTTTTGAAACATTTAGAAAGAAAAAAAAAACAATCAGCCATTTAAATCATCAAATTTTCTTTAAACAATGACCATATATTCAATCAGTCATTTAAATCATCATCATAAGAGAAAGAAATTACAGCTTCAACATCAAACTAATAAAACATCGATCACAGATTTACAAATTAAACACAGTTTCTGAAACATTTACAACAAAAAAACGCTATTCATCTATCAATTTCCAAAACAACTCCACAAAATCAAACAAACTCACAACAAAATTTAAAACACTTACACAGACACACATCAAATCCATCAACTACCCTGCTCATGAAGTGATGATGATACCTTCACCGGAAAAGATGCCGTCGCTGATGAAGATCCCGTCGTTGATGAAGATGCCGGCGGAGGGTGGGAGAGGATGAAGATGCCGTCGCTGAATCGCTGATGATGATGATCACTGAAGTTCAAGCTCTAAGAAAAAACCCTAGGACCCTAACCCGTGTCGTATTTCTTCTAAACCCAGTAACCCGTTCCTTTTTACTTCTAAACCCAAATTGACCCGTAAACATACTTCCCCTTTTTAAAATATGACCCAGTTGGACCCATTATTTTTTACAAGGAAACCCAAATTCACCCATAGTAATTAATAAAAGACCCAAAGTGGCCCAATTATATGCATTCGGTCAGAATTGCCTCCCCTAGTTTTTTATGACGTGGACGCTAATGTGTAAAAAAATAAGCTGATTCATTATGCGGATATTGATATGAAAAAAATATATTTTTTTAATTATATATATACATACACAGACAATCACCATCTTCACCATCACCACCACCACTCCACTACCTCACTACCACCACAACCACCCAACTCCCACCGCACAACCACCATCTTCAACCCCCTCCGACCACCCAGCTCCCACCGCACAACCACCATCTTCAATCCCCTCCGACCACCACCACCTACCATCCATTCCCACAATCCTTCAATCTGCAATGAAATCATAACCTCTGCAACAACAACAATAGAATTAACCCTATTTCCGCTCCACCACATCGACATCCGCTCTACCATATCGAGCTCTGCTCCAACAACAACAATGGAATTAACCCTATTCCCACGGTTTTGGATCCTTCATCGGTGACGGTTAGGTCAAGTTTGAGAACCGCCGATACAGGGGTGGTTGTCGGTCAGATGACGAAGGTGGGGATGAATCTGAGATGGCGATGGTAGGTGGTGGCGGAAATGGCAGTGGTGGTGGGTGGAGATGACGGCGGTGTTGGTGGAGATGGCAGTGGTGGTGGAGGAAGTGGAGGTGATCATGGTGGTGGGTGGAGGTGGTCGGAGGTGATGGTGGTGGGTAATGGTGGTAGATGATGGTGGTGGCTGGAGGAGATGGTGGTGGCAGTGGAGGTGGTGATGGTGCCACATAAGCAACCAAGTCAACAGATAACAAAGTTGTGTCCATGTCATCAGCCACCTCAGCAAAAAACTAATTGGGTTATAACCCAATTAGCAAAGGATCATTGCGGGCCAAAATCTTACAAGTTAGGATTATTACAGGGAATTTTTGAAGTTGAGATTATTAGTGGCCAACGGGTAAAATTTCGGATTATTAAAATCCAATAACCCGAATTATTATCAGTAGTGTCGATGGTAGAACATGTTTAGACACTTCCTAAATTCGACTCCAATGAAGAAGAAGATGAAGATAATTGATTTTTTTTATGATGTAATGTATTTTTTATTGTAGTTATTTAATATAAATAAAATGTGTTTTTAAAATTATTTAGTATATTCTATGATTAATATTAAAAAAAAATACGTGCTACATGGCACCCCAACGCCGCCTAGCCACGCCCCCACTTTTTTTGGTGTGGACTGGTGGAGCCCACACCTGTCACGTGTCAAGTAATGCCACAAACCAAACCCCCACACCCCATAGTCTCATGTCAATTGGTTGCATGATTACTTTTTTCAACAGACGAATGGCTTATATAATTAAGAAAAGAGTGCAATTGATCAAATTATGAATTTCGTTCCGACGCTTTAAAATTTATGGATATAGTCTCCAAGTATGATGTTTGGTTTCATTTATGGTTCTAATGATAGTAATATCCTAGTAATTTACTTAGTGGAGCTACTTTATTTAAATTTAATTATTTACTAGGTTAGAGTCCGCGAGCTTCGCGGGTAGGAAAATTTAATTTTAATTAATAGATTTATGTCGTAAAACATAAAAATATGTTTTTACAAATGTTTTATTGAATTATGTATTATGAAAGACATAACATAAGACGCAAAACCAACAACAAATTTTATGAATATTTGAATAAATGGTTCACTCCATTCCATCTATCATCATTAAGGCACACTAAAACTACTCTAGATTTTTTCAATTATCATCATCTTCTTATTAGGAAAATAAGTAAAGGAAAGTTTAAAAGGATACAGTAACACTTTTGTGGATTAAAAGATTCTTCACAAGTGCTATTTATATGTAAGTGTATTTTTCTTCAACCTCTTATTCCTCGACTGTGGGCGACATCCGGAGCATTTTGAGCTTATGTAAAATTGTCATTCTTAGTTTTGAAGCTCAATTTACATTCCATCTTTAAATGAACTAGTTCCTGCATTCGCCGACGGAATACTTTAGTTAGTTCAATACAGTAAGAAAATGAAAAATTATAACACGGATGCGTGTCCAACCTTCACAAGAAATAAATGCAAATTTCATACTTCTTTTGCCACAAACATACATCTAGCCTTATGACCGTATCATCTAACATATTAAATTCTCACTCAGTTGTTGATAAATCTCCAATAGTAACTAACAAAAAATTACATTTTGTTTTTTAAGAATTCTTAACTTGGAAATTTAATACAATTCATATACCACTAATTAATAATAATTTAACATTATAATAGATTTTTTTTACTTATAGTAATTACATTCTTTTCCATAGTTAGATCTTTTAGTTTTTTTTTTTAAACTTACTATTAGTACATTTATGAGGATGGTTTTGGGTGATTACTTGACCCACGTACTAAAACTTATTATCTGAATACAAAATGAATAACCATCCACAATTCTACATAAGTTAGTTCGGGAGGATACTAACCGGTTGAACCAGTCTAACCCATGATCAAATGAGACGGTATAGTTACTAATTCTGCAGTAAAAACCATGAGTTGGGATCATTACATAATTTGGTCTGTTCCAACAGTGTGAACAAGTTCAAATATGTTGGTTTGGGATATAATCTGTTGTCGGGTGTTATTCCAGATTGTTGGGAGAAGTGGCCGAGCTTGGTATTCTTAAACTTGCAAAATAATAATTTTTGCGGTAAGGTTCCAAGAACATTGGGTTTTATGCGTTCCTTACAATTACTGAACATGCAGGGAAACAAGATCTTAGGAAGAATACCTTCTTCCCTTATGAATTTGTCAAACTTAAAGATCCTTCAACTTGGGAGAAATGAACTTGTTGGAAATATTCCTACATGGATTGGAACAAAACTCACTTTCTTGAGAATTCTCAACCTTAGATCCAACAATTTTTACGGAAGTATTCCTCACCAACTCTGTTTTCTTTCACATGCTCAAATCTTGGATCTGGCTCATAATAACCTGTCTGGAAATATTCCAAGATGCTTCAACAACTTTAGTGTCCTTTCTGGCATAGAAACTAGCTTAGAGTTTCAATTTTCATTCTCTTTGGGATTCCGATCATCTATTGTCACTGATTCATTGGTGATGAAGGGACGAGAGGACACCTATAAAGTTTTTCTAGGGCTGGTTATGCTATTAGACCTTTCGAGCAACAAATTTTCTGGTCAAATTCCCAATGAGCTTATGGCCCTTCGGGAGTTGATATCACTAAATTTATCAAGAAATCAGTTGACAGGGAATATTCCAGTTAAGATAGGAGACATGAAAGCACTTGAATCTTTTGATTTATCGCTAAACAAGCTTTCTGGGGAACTTCCCATGAGCTTGTCAAAGTTGACCTTCATTAGTATCTTCAATGTGTCTCACAACAATTTTAAAGGAAGAATTCCAACAAGTACTCAAATTCAAAGCTTAGACAAGTCCAACTTCTTTGGTAACAAACTTTGTGGAGCTCCGCTAACTAGTGATTGTGTACCGGTTGATGTACCTGTTATAGTGGGAGACCAAGAAAAAGAAGATGGATCACATGGAGCAGATTGGGGGTTAATTATTAGCATAGTGCTTGGATTTATTACTGGATTTTGGATCATTGTGGCTTCACTGATCGTGAACTAATCATGGAGGATTGTATATTTCCGTCTCTGGGGAAAATGGATCAAGGTATAGCTATTTTTATGATGTGATGATGAAAATAAGGTTGTTAGTAGGTTTCTATTATTTCTTTGAAAACTATATTGTATTAAATAAAATTATAAGCTTGTATTCAAGATGAGTATTCAATGTTGTCTTGCTCGAAGTTAACAAATTTCTTAAGCATAATGATTCTACATAAGATTTGTAAGAGTGTAATCATATTAGTCGGATTTCAGAACAATGACTATCTTTGGTTGCAAAACTAAAAGTCATTATTCATTAGTAAGATCCAAATCACAAAATTAAAAGACATTACTCATTAGTAAGATCCAAATCACTAGAGACCAGTGGCCCTTCTTAGAAGCTATTCAAGCTAGACGGAACCATCAATGGTGAATTATCTTCCATTGATGTAGTTGTGTTAGTTTGTTCCCCTCTTGAGTATTTTGCTATCAATCGTGTCAACATGTAAACTTAATATGAATTTCCGTACTCAATAGTTCATGACAGATACATATTTCATATGGCTAAATCAGACACATATACATAAAGCAATCCTAAAAAATTGCTGCATTAAAAAATTATCACTCAAATGTTTATGTTGATTTCCACTTCATAGTTGTGAAAAGAAGTGTGTAATTAGGCGTTAAGCTCCTACTCGACAATGGTAAAATTGGTCATCAGGTAACTATCACACTCTGCAAACCATTGCTCTATCGCCCTGCGATAAATCGTGTAGCCATCAGTAGCAAGACAAGGATCAACCATAAGTTCATAACATCCTGTGTCAGAATATCAATATATTATCTACAAACTGGTTCTGTTTGATAAAACTGAAAGAAAAAAATGTGACACTCTTACCTTGAGTATCAGGCATATGAAGTATTTTGGAGGGGTGTGGGTCGGGTCGGGTCATGGATGTGGATCTTTGAGCTGCATCAGCGAGTCGTTCCAATACGTAAAGAACCCTGTTTTTCATCTCACAACGGGTCAAATTAAGAAGGTTCAGCTAAAAGATACCGAGTCAAACGGCTTAAAACTTTAAAGTCACCAAATTCTAGAGATGCATACAACCACCTAAATATGTAATGCAATAGGGTAATATTATGTACAATTGTTTTCAAATCATGTTTATAAATCAGTTTATGATAAACAACAAAACAATTTCCGAGGACCAAAGCAACCTTACTAGTACTTAAAACGACACGTTTCAACCACACCCGTGTTGGCCTGATACCCGACCCGCTCAACCTGCGAATTTTCCTCATACACTAATCGCATCCCCTGAAGGGCTGGTTCTATGGCCAATATATCATTAGAATTATCATTTTTCTCTCCAGAAAGTGCATTTAACTATCATTTTAGGAACATATGATGTGTTGATACAGAGATTAAGAAGCAGACCTGGTGCATAAGGAAAAAGAATTTGAGTTGAGGGACATTATAAACTCCCATACGGAAGTATATATCTATGAAATTAACACCTGTAGATAGCCTTGTTCTTCACTCTTATCTATCCTTTCAGATCTCCAATTTCAACCTCCCATTTCAGCACCTTTAAAAAATGCATATTCTTTAGCAGCATGTACAAGTAGGAATATGTTTAATATCATCTAACAAAAACACAGAAGAACCCTGTGGTGAGATTAAAAAAACCTCAAGCTCATAAACCCTAATGGCTATTACCATTGTTCGGACTATAAAACATTAAAAGTTTTGTGAACATGCGAAATAGGTGGATGGAAAAGGGGATCACAAATTCACAGTTACCTGAAAGGTGTGTTTTCCCACAGAATCGAACACAACATCAACTCCTTCACCATCTCAGCAACACGGGTAATAATATCCTCTTCTTTGTAGATAATAACATGATGACATCCATCTTCATTAGCTTGCAAAGCCTTCTATTTGGTTGATACAGTTCCAATGACAGTGGCATCAATCATATTTGCCCACTGCCACTGGCATAACACAGAACCAACCCCGCCTGCTGCTGCATGAACCAACACCTTGTGTCCTTGTTCTACCTGTATTAACACTTGCTGCTTTCAGGTAAAATTAAATACAGACCCACATTGATTACACTGCGATTCGGTTGGATAAAGTCCTCTTCTGATGTATGAAGATGGTTTACATTAGCTGACCCATGTAAATGTTCTTAGATTAGTTGTAAAACGAAATAGATAAAACAACTGATAGTATATTTGTAGAACAGAGGAAACCAATTCTCCCTCTACGCATATTTTAGACACAACAATTAAAGCAGGACAACATGTCAAACAAAAAAAACCTAGTTAAAACATAACGAGTCAAACGGGTTGAAAGCCGCCCAAAGTCTATTTTTAACGCATACAACCTCCTTAAATCACTGTTATTTAAAGCTTTAGGTTACTGCATACAATTGTTTACAGATCACTTCACGGTATAGTACTAATGATTTGCCAGTTTACTGTTCAGTTTATCGTTTGAAACTTGAAACCATTTGTCTAAGCTAAACAGACAAACAGCCATGATCCACACACACACCGATTAGTTGGAAATGTTCTTCTGATATATGAAAATGGTTTACAATAGCTGACCCATGATTAGTTGTAATACCAAATAGATAACACAACTGACAGTATATTTGTGAAACAGAGGAAATCAATTCTCCCTCAACACATATTTTAGACACAACAGTAAAACGGGTTGAAAGCCGCCCAAAGTCTATGTTTAACGCATACAACCTCCATAAATCACTGTTATTTAAAGCTTTAGGTTATCGCATAAAATTGTTTCTAGATCATACTTAACAAATGTATAGTTTATAAATCTTTATTAAAAAAGAACAAAAAACTTTCTAACAGTAAAGGCAGCTTGACACATACTAAAATGACATAAACCGAACCCGTGTTGGCCCGATACCTGACCCGGTCAACCTGCCAATTTTCCAAATACACTAAACACCATCCTCTACACGGATCAATGGCCAGAATATCATTATGGTGGGAGGGGCGGAACCCGCATCAACCCCTTCACCACCAAATCAACTGTCGACACCTCATCTCCCCCAAGGTGTACCCACCAGAACTCACTCTCCCCACAATCTGTTCTGAACCGAGACACAACCTGACCCGACCCGATTGTTTTGCCACTGTAATGAATCTATTAATTAATCTCTTATCTGGTTAAAAAAATAACACATAGTAAGTTCTTGGTTCATAAAAATATTGCGTATAAAAAATAGTTGATTAATATTATCCAAACCAATGCGTATGGAATTTTGTATGTTCCAAATGGAAGTTGGCCGTTTTATCCAAACCGACCCGTATGGAATTATGTATTCAAATTGACCCGTGAGGAATTTTGTAGATTTTAAATAGAATTTTGAATGGAATTTTATAGTTTATAAATGGAATTTTGTATCCAAATTGACCCGTATGCAATTTTGTATCATCTATATACCGCTCAAAGAACATATCAATTGTATCCTGAAAAGCTACCAGATCAAGCAACAACTTCGTAATGTATCATCTTTATACCGCTCAATGAACATACCGGTAAGCTAAGCATTTTATCGAGCACCTGGTTGACACGCGGAGTAAACGACATCACATCAAACCCCCAAACCGACACCGGTTTATAATAAGCACCACTTCCAGCAGGCATCATACTCTCCAAATACCATTAATCAAACCAGTATCAAGAACAGATGAATTCAGATAATTAAACTTAAAAACAACATTCACAGAACGTAATAAACTTACAGATCCTGAACCTAGCATACATATATTCCCTGTATACATATCCCAAAACCCTAACAGCCAGAACTCAGCTCCAGCGTGCCTACGTGGCTCAAACCGCGGTGGCCGGACCTTAACAAGACGGAGATGAGAATTCGTGTGGTAGGCTTTTAGGGTTGTAAACGATGCGATTTGAGATGAAATTGGGTTGAAATTGAATTGGGGGTTTTGAAACCCTAAGCTGTATACTGCTCTTTATCTAGCCGGAGAAAATTGGGAGATTTGGTGTTCTTCAACGACGTCATTGCAGTATTTAGAGTATGAAAGTTGGGAGATTTGATGTGGAATTGAGGTTGATTTTGTGATGAAAAGAGTGGAAGTTAGAAGGAGGTGAAGGAGATTGAAAAAGGGGGGGGGGGAATGGAACACTACTTCTTGGTTCCATTGAAATCCAGATTTGTGAATCTTTACATTCTCTTTCTCAATCTATATGTTTGTTTCTCTCTCTATACGTATATTTTCTCTCACCAAATATAATGTACCATCAACCAGAAGCTTTGTTTAACCCACAGATAATGAGATGACTGGTTGGGTTGGTTTCTTAAGGTAGAGAGAGATAGAGTAAAGAGATAAAAATTGGGTTTTAATGAGTTTGGGGATGAGTGAGTTTTTAATGGTGATGAATGGTGAGGGTGATGATGATGAAAATAGTTGATGGTGATAATGTGTAGAGACACAGACAAAGTGAGAAGAGAGATAGGAGAGAGAGAGCAGTTTTATTGATTATTATAATATATAATAAAAATAGATGGGTAAAAAGTCATAAATGCCCTCATGTACAGGGCACATGTAATAGTTAACTGAAAATTATAACCTGGTTAGGGCCAAAGGACGTAGAGTGTAATGAGTTTTCAAAATAAAGGATTGTGACTTGATGAAACAATGGTTAACCGGGCAGGGTTAACTCACTGGTCTCGTCAAGAGGGTTAATCCCTTCTTTCCGAGGATCGTTGGCTGGATCGTCTGGTGGTGGGTTTCCAGCACAAGGAAACAAACCGTGACTCGTAACAAGGAGGATGGGGTGGGGGGTGCTCCTTGTTACCACTCTCCGGCGTGAGAATCAGTAATTTGCTTGAGAAGCAAAGTATGATAGTAGTAGTAGTGAGAGAGTTAGAAAGTGATACCTCAAACCTGGTTTGGGGTGAGTATTTATAGCCGAGGAGTGAAGGAGGGTAGTTGAGTAGCTAGTCTGACATCGCACAGCTATTTGCAGGTGTGTCAGACCTGTCGGATGCTGTGGTGATGCCACGTCCGGCTGTGGTGTCAGACTGTTGTTCTTACGTGGGCTAGTAGGTGACTGTTCCCAGTGCCACTTGCACTGTGGTGTCAGACCCACTTGCTTTGTAGGCAGGATGTGGTGCCAGGCCGCATCGCTGCTTGCGGTTATTGATGTTGTTCCCGCATTGGTTGTTCCATCCATGATTTGTGAGGGATGCGGTGTTGTGCCGCATCGCCTGTTGAGTGACTGTTACTGTTCGTCCAGATCCCTTGTCGTGACGAAAATGTTCATAGGATGCGGTGCGAGGCCGCATCGCTATGCGTAACATTAGTTTCCGTCCTTAAGGTAAGTCTTCTCATCACTGGACAGATTGGACCGCAGTGTTCGCGTGTATCTTACGCGGACACTGGATAGTTAATTGCTGTTGGGGGTTTTTAATGAGGGTAATGGACATTCGCGGTCGTGCTGACGCGATATTTGGGACCATACCCCTTCAAGTCCCCCCAGTCTAGTGTTCCTTCCGTATGCGAGTCGTATGTGGGAGGGATACTGGACTATGTTGTCTAGAAGGTTAAGATTATGCCATGCAGATGGCATCTTCTTTAGTAGTAGGCCCTTTCTAGTGGATTGTTTCTTCCTTTGAGAAGGGTGCATGGTGAGCAAGTTCCGTCTGATGCGGAATTCTCAGCCAAAGACTTGACTCTGTCTACGTTTTGCTGATGTCATCAGCCACCTGTTGGTGTTTCGGACCAACCTTTGAGACGGTGACTGAAGGTATTAGCAGATTTCGAACCAACCTTTGAGATCGTGACTGAAGATGTCTTCTTCAGTGTAGTTGGAATCTCTGCATCAGTTGGTGCAAAGTTGTAAGTACTTTGCTCAAGCTCTATGTTCAGCAACTGGACATGTAACGATGATCCCTGTTTTGTGGGGTGTTCGTGTTCTCCAGTTAAGCTTTCTATTAACCGCACGTCTTTTGCGGTTTATCTCTCAAGTAACCGCACATCCTCAGAGGTGTAGCTCTCTGGTAACCGTTCGTTCTTTGCGGTTACCTCGTTGCCGAACCTTGTTTGCCATGTTTCTTTGAGGATCGTGGGGTAGTTGCGTCATTGTTGGCCGTGTTTGGTCAACAATGTGAATCTGGACTATGGGCAAATAAACATGATCATAGGCAGGGTTGTGCCCACCATTGTTTATTCTATGCGGTCCATAGGTGGGTAACTAGTCATAGGCAGACTTGTTACCGCTGTTCTGGAGCCACTTTCCTTCACGCTTTGGTGGAAAGCAGTTTCCCTGTAAGTGGCGTTGCCGGAAGAGATCGTTTTAGATACTTGGGAAGTTGGTTGAAACTCTTCCGCATTCGTTTTGTAGCCACTTTCCTTTACGTTTATTTGGAAAGCAGTTTTTCTTGAAATAGCTCTGCTCTTCTGCGTGGTGGCTTAGTTGTGGCTCTTCCGTAGCTACCGTTCGCATAGTTGCGGTTTGTAGTAACTACGTAGGAATGGTTGCGGTTTGCATCAAAGAACTCGCTTCTAGAAGTCTTGTAGCCTGGATGTGGCTCTTGAAGGTTCAGAGGACAGGGTTGCTGATGTGCGGTTGTTCAGCATACTTGTCCTGTTCCTTAAGGAGAAGCTGTTTGCATTCCCTCTGTGGTTGTGAACCGGAAACGAGGGTTTTGAAGCTTGAAGAAGCTTCCATGGGGTGCGGTTTACCGCGTCTTGAGAAGCGGTTTTCGCAGTCCAAAGAACCGTGCTGGTTCTGAGTATCTGACACACCTGTGCGGGTTGGTGTGCGTCATCTCCGCATATTCCGCGTGTGCTCGTGGATATGTGCGGTTTATGACTTATACCCCTTTATATAATTTAAAGATATATATTTTTGCCTTTTTTGAGGGGTATGTAAAAAACGACATGCGGTATGGGTTATGGTGCGGTAACCAGAGAAACCGCATGCCGCCTGTGTTTGGATAAGGTTGTCGCTTTCTGTTGCTTACGTCACGTTTGCACGTGTGGTTTGTTGAAGTTGGTAGGATTCTGACATGTGCTGATTTGAAAAGACGTTTACACTGGCCGAGGTCATAACTGCACTGTAGCAGGAAGTGAAAAAGTCTTCATTGTCAGGCGCGTGGGCGGCCACGCGCGCGTGATAACCGTCAGCGAAAACGTCGCTGACCACGTGTCGCCCTGTAACTCGCCTATTTTGAACGTGTTGAGGCGGTTACTGTATCGCATTTATTGCGATGAGTATATAAATGGGGAACCGTTTGGTTTCTCCTTACTGTTCAAAATTTTTGAAAAATTTCGGCTGAGAGAGAGAGACCATTCCCTTCGTCTTCTCCGACCAAGCTGTCTTTTATTCCGGCAATCTTTTGAGTTTTCTGAGTTTTTCTTCAACTCGGAACTTCTGTTCTACATTTTTTCCGATGGCTGATCCATCTAACCCACATAATGTGGAGGGTGAAATCCCTGAAGCATCTTCTCCGGTTGCCGGAGAAGAAGAAGATGACGGTGGCAGTGTTCCTGGTGGTGGCCTACCACCATTGAAGTGGCCGAGAGCTTCATTCGACCATCTGATGGCCAAGATTGAGATGCCTCACGAGTTTGGGGCTGAATATCCCCAACCTGGTGATACTGGTGCCAGTGCTCCGGCCGGTTACATCACCATGTGGGCGGACTGTTTTACTGATGGTAACTTTCGTTTACCATTAACAGTTTTTGTTGCTCAGGTCTTGGAATATTACAAGATCCATATCTCCCAGATGAGTCCTTTTGGGATGATTCGTATTAGGCATTTTGAATCAACTTTTCGAGCTCTCGGTCTGCCGGTTACCGTTGAAAACTTCCGGGGGTTTTACCAGTTGACGGTGAACACCGGTTTCTTTTCCTTTAGAGAACGTTATGGAAGTATCAAGTTGATGACCCCTCCGAAGGGTATTACGAAGTGGAAGTGTAAGTTCTTCTACGTTAAAGCTGCCGCAGTTGTTGTGGACATGAATATGCGGAATGTCAATGAGCCTATCCCTGCGGAGGATATTGCCATGCCTACCGCAGAGACTGCGGAGTGGTTCTCAAGGCTGAAACCTATTGAGCATAGGCAGCTGACCAATGATGAGTTGTGGGTGCTGCGGATGATGTTGACCCGGCCTAAGAGGAATTTTACGCCTGTGGTGCGGGAGAAAACCGGTGGTAAGTGTTATCACTCTTTTGCGGTTTCTTTAATCCTATGTTTGTTATTAATTTGGACATGTATTATCAGAAACTGTGGAAGTGTGGAAGATATTTGATCCAACTTTTACTGGCAAGGTTGATCTTATTCCGACTGCGGAGGGTAAAGGTTTTAACTTGACGATTGTCCCTCTCTTCCGCGTAGCTTCACGCGCGGTGATGACTGCACCCCTGCCGCAGGGCAAAGGTAATAACTCATAACCTTTATCGCTTTATCAGGTTTGTTGCTGATATTCTATACGCAGGTACACTTGGGGACCTTGGTAAATTTGAGCCAAAGGGCGCCCCCAAAAAACATGCGGAGAAAAAGCCTGTGGATAAACCTGGGCGGGGTCGCGGTGTGAAGAAACCTGTTTCTGTTGCAGGTATCTCTCGTTCTTATTTCCGCAGATATACCGATTACGTGGTAGTATCTGACACCCTAGAGGGCTTGGGTGTTCCAGGTGCTGGTGCGGCCACAGGTGGAGCCACTGCGGGTTCCAAACCAGGTGATGAGAGGAAGAGGAAAACGGAGGAAGTTGGTGATGCTGGTGGGAGAAAAAAGCCGAAAATTCAGACCAGGCGCAAGGCCTTTGTTGGACCAAGGAAGCCTGCGGTTGTATCTGGTATGTGATGCATGACTTTAACAAGTATTGTGTTTATACTTGTTACTTTAAAGTATCTGTGTTGATTTCAGAACCGCAAGATGAAGGGTTATTCGACTTTGATGCTCCTCCTCCCCCTCCCCCGCATGACACTGCTGCGGGTGCGGGGGTTCATAAGGTTGTTACTCCTGAAGCCTCTGTGCGGGAGGTGGACACTGGAAAAGGTCCTGCGGCTCAAATCCATGACACGGTTGATTCGAGTGATAATGTTATCACCCCAGAGGATACCGTTGATATGGATTTGAAGTTTGGTTACACCGGAAAGCCAAAGTCTCCTGTTGCCGAGAAGGCTTCCGGTTCCGCTTCTGGTGGTGCGGGTTTTGTAGAGACTCCTATTCAACCTCACGAGACTGAATTGGAGTATTATTATCGCTCCTACACAGAAGCGCGGGCTACGTCCTATCACCGCCCCCCGTGGACTGTATTGCAGGGGGATGACATTACCGTTGACCCCTCCGCTTGTAGGGAGGTTTTGAATGGTTTGGGTACCCCTTTTGAGGTAAACCGGGCCCGTTCTTTACCGACTGAGGTCCAGATGAACCAACTCTCCTCCATGCTTGTGGGGGGCTCCATAATGGCAAATGCCCTTGTGGAGAAATGCAAGGTGCTGGGGCGCGAGGGGGAGGAGAATGCGCGTTTACGGGCCGAGGCCGAGGAGTTGGTGAAGGCTGCACGTGAGGGTGCAGCGCAGCTTGAGAGGGATAGAGAGCATCTTGAGAGGGATAGAGCTGCGTTTGAGAAGCATAAGCAGACTGAAGAATGGGCTGCAACTGCTGAGCTTAAACAGGTTCGTACTCTTGCAAAACTGCTGTCTGATGAGCGTAAGCGTTGGAAAGAAACCCTTTCTGATGAGCGCAAGACGCTATCTGATGAACGCAAGACTTGGAAAGAATCTTGGGGTAAACAGAATGAAACCCTCTTTCATGTTCGTCAGGAGCTTATCAATGCCAAGGCGGCAATTTCTGCGTTGGCTAAAGAGAAAGCTGAGGCTGTTGCGGCTGCCCAAGGGGCCAAGGAAGCAGAGGTTCGTCTTGCCGAGGCTCTGGAAGAAGCCAAGGAGGCGGAGGCTCGTGCTGCAAAAGCTCTTGAAGGGGCAAATGTTGACCGCAGCAGGTTAAGCAAAACTATCTTGGACCTTCAGGTATAAGTTTTCCCTAACTTTGAAAATTGTGTTTCACAAGTTTGTTGATTCTTTTTGCATACTTCTGATTCCTTGTTTTAAAGGCTGAAGTGCGGACCCGGAGGGCCGCTATTGATGAAGTCTCTGCCCGTGCTGCTGAAGCTGAAGTGCGGGCGAGAGAGGCTGAAGAGGCTAGAGACAGCCACGCTTCTTCACTTGAGTTGCTCAAGGCTGATCATGAATGGATGCGTATGCACGGGATCGGGCATGTAAGTATCCGTTGCCTTGTTATTTTTGTAGGTTTGCCTTTGGTAACCATTGTATTCATATTTCGCAGATTGTTACTGCCATTCTTGACGCACCCGAGACCGTAGCAGGTATTAACGAGATCAGGGAGCGTGCCCGGGATGCTGGTTTCAAGGCTGGCTACAACCGCTGTATTAGTCATTTGAACGTTGTAGCGCGTGGCGAGCTTACTGATGAGCGGTCCGGGTTTCATGGCGTGGACACTGAAGCGCTTCTTGCTGCTGCGGTTCAGGAGTTTAATGATACAACCCTCACCGGCCTTGAAGAACTTGAAAAGTGTCTCGACGCGGAGGATTATGTGGACCGCTTGCGAGTATTATACGCTGGTGAAGACGACGAAGAAAAACCATTTGTTGAGGGCAAGGATGGTGCGGGCCCCAGTGGTACAAAGGAAGATTAGATTTGGCCTGCGTACCTCTTTTGGTTCATTATGTAACCGTTACAAAACTTTATGTAAAGTCCTTGCGCACCGCGCAGGTGCAGGAATTTTTTGAATATAAAGAATTGTTAAGTGTTTTTAGTACTTGCATGTTTGAATTTGTACGCGTTTAGTGTTACTGTGAGTAATACTAAACCTGTAATTGCCTTTTGCATATCTAGGTGATATGCAAGTATGAAGATTTGTTTCTGGCTAGACAAATAGTATTGCCATTGCTGGCCTATTACAATAGTTGCGTGTGGTTATCATTCTGTGTGGGTATCACGAATGAAGATTTTGCTAATCTGTTTTTGTGTATACCTCAGAGTGTAACACGCATTTGTAATAGAAATAAATAAACAATATTGCATTGAATCGTCTATTTATTTATTTGCAAATGGCCTGCGGCCCGATAGGTTACATGTAGAAAACATGGCTTACATATAACAGCGTCGAAGTTGCTGTGCGTTCCATGTGCGTGCGATAGTTTCGCCTTCTAATGTTTGTAGTTTGTACGCGCCTTTGCCCAGGACCTCTTGGATGAGGTACGGTCCTTCCCACTTGGGGGCAAGTTTCCCTGGGCGTTCTGCGTTGGATGCTTCGTTGTCACGAAGGACGTAGTCTCCAGGGTTGAAAGTACAAATGCGAACGCGTGTATTGTAGTATTTTTCCAACTTGGTTTTGTACTTGGCCTCGTTGATTGCAGCGTTTTCGCGCCTTTCTTCCAAGAGGTCTAAGTCAACCCTGCGTTCCTCATTGTTGTCCATCTTGTTGATGGCCAACATTCTAGGTGAGGGGAGGCCTACTTCCGCGGGGATCACCGCTTCAGTACCGTAGACTAAGCTGAAGGGGGTCTCGCCGTTGCTTGTTTTTGGGCTTGTCCTGTGAGCCCATAGAATACTTGGGAGTTCATCAACCCAGCCGCGTCTGGCTGTTCCCAGCCGTGCTTTGATGCCTTCGACTAAGCTTTTATTGATACTCTCGACTTGGCCGTTCCCTTGCGGATGTGCCACTGAGGAGAATATGTGTTCAATGTTGAGCTCTTTTAGCCATTTTTGAAAGTCGTCGGCAACGAAGTTGGTACCGTTGTCGGTAACTATGCACATTGGTAGACCGAAACGGCAGATGATATGTTCCCACACGAATTTTCTTGTTATCATAGCGGTGGTTGATGCAAGTGGTTTTGCTTCTACCCATTTTGTAAAGTAATCAACAGCTACTATGATAAATTTCACTGCTCCTGGTGCGTCTGGAAATGGTCCCACCACGTCGATTGCCCATTTTTGGAATGGCCATGCGGTGGTGACGGGGATCAAGTTGTTCTTGGGACGCAAGGTCTTGGGAGCATGTCGCTGACAATTGAAACACTTGCGTAAGACTGTGACTGCATCCAGGTGCATGCCCGGCCAATAGTAGCCGGCGTTCATGATTTTGGCCACCACCATGCGTGGTCCTGCGTGAATGCCGCATATGCCCTCGTGAATTTCTTTGATAAGGTATGTGGCATCTTGGGGGTTGACGCATCGTAGGAGTGGCCCCAGGTACGATTTACGGTATAAGATACCGTCTACCATTTGGTAATGACACGCTTTGTATTGCAACTTGCGTGCCTCTGCTTTGCTTTCGGGAGTAACCCCTGATTGTAAGTATGCAATGAGTGGTGTCATCCAGGATGATGTACCGTATTGGATGACATTGACTTGGCGCAGGGGTACTGAAGGATTTTGCAGGACTTCGATGCGTACCTCTTTTGCCAGGTGTTGGAAGCTGGTGGACGCAAGTTTTGATAGTGCGTCCGCGGGTTTATTTTCACTCCTGTTGATGTGGTGAATATTGAAGGAGGTAAACTTTGACTTCAGTTGCAGGGCTTGTTCGAGATAGAGGATCATGGTATCCCCCTTTGCGGTATAGTCACCGCGTATCTGCCCTGCAACTAGTAGTGAATCGACGTGTGCTTCCAAATGTTTGACATCGAGTTTAACTGCTAAACGCAACCCTGCCAGTAGAGCCTCATACTCCGCTTCATTATTTGTACTTTCGAAATCGAGGCGTATTGCGTAGGTTAGCTCTTGGCCATCGGGACTGACAAGTCGCAAACCTGCGCCGGAACCATCTTCGTTGGATGCACCATCTGTGAATAGTGCCCAGGTTTCTGTGGGTGATGGTTGTGATACAGGGTTTTGTTCTTCTTCGCATTCTTGGATGCGGTTTGCTGGTATTTCAGCGACAAAGTCAGCCAAGACCTGGCCTTTGATTGCGGGGCGCGGCTTATAGTTCAGTGAAAGCGCGCCCAGCTCGATTGCCCATTTTGCTAACCTCCCAGAGATGTCGGGTTTTGATAGGATCGGGCCGATCCTATAGTTGGTTAACACTGTGATGACGTGGTTTGCAAAGTAACGTCGTAAACGTCTCGATGCGTGCACTAGTGCCAGTACCAATTTTTCCATGATGGAGTACCTTGTCTCTGGGTCGTTGAGCATTTTGCTGATGTAGTAGATGGGTGTTTGGACTCCTTCCCGCTCCACTATAAGTACCGCGCCTACCGCGTTGTCCGCGGCAGACAGGTATAAGATAAGTGGCTCATCTTTTCGTGGTGCGGTTAAGGTTGGGAGTTGGATCAAACACTCTTTCATTTCTCGGAAAAGCTTTTTCGGCCTCTGCGGTCCATTGGAATTGTTCCTTTTTTAGACAGCTCCGCAGTGTCTTGATGAAAGGGTAAGACTTAGCTACATGGTTGGCTAAGAATCTATTGAGTGCGGCTAGCCTACCGGCTAGTCGTTGCATTTCCTTCATCGTAGAAGGCGATGGCATGCGCTCGATCGCCTGAACTTTTTCCGGGTTTACCTTGAATCCATCTTTGGTTACAATGAATCCAAGGAATTTGCCTTCTTCCATTCCAAACGAGCATTTCCCTGGGTTGAGCTTCATGTTAACGCTTCGCAGAGTTTGGAATGTTCTTTCGATGTCGTCGAGCATGGTGTTTTCCTCCATGCTCATGACGACCAAGTCGTCCATATAGATTTCGACACTTTTGCTGATTTGACCGCGAAAGGTGTCGTTCATCAATTTTTGATAGGTTGCGCCCGCATTGCGCAACCCGAACGGCATTTTGGTGTAGCAGTAATTCCCGATGGGAGTGCGGAATGCCGTTTTATCTTCATCGTCGATTGCCATTTGTACTTGGTGATAGCCTTTGTAACAATCGAGGAAGCACTTCCATCGAAATGGTGCGAGGTTATCGACCTTCTCGTCGATCTCTGGAAGTGCGTAACAATCTTTGGGGCAGGCCTTATTGAGGTCTTTGTAATCGACACACATGCGCCAGCCCCCGCTTGGTTTTTCCACCATGACTGGGTTGGACAGCCAAGTCTGGTACTTCACTTCCCGCAGGATGCCTGCGGAGAGCAGTTCCTGTACCTGCTCTTCCATCGCCGCGTTTTTTGCTGATCCAAGGTGGCGTTGGCCTTGGATCACGGGCTTGATACCTGGCATGGTATTCAAGAAGTGTTGCGCAATTTCGCGTGGTACCCCTGTCATATCTGCGGGTTTCCACGCGAAAATATCTTGGTTTCTGAAGAGGAGTTGCTTCAGGCGCGCTCTGATGGTAGGTGTCAAGGCATGGCCCAACGTGACTGTTTGTTCTGGGTGTCTTGCATTAAGGACCCATTTTTCTGGTTGAGTGTTGGGGGTAGGCCTTGCTACCTTTGTCGGACGCAGTTCGTCCGTAGACATGACTTCTCTTTGGGCGTATATTATCGCGATCCCCGTTTCGGTTGGAAAACCGATGGCAGAGTGGGGGACGGATGTTATCATGTTGAAGTCACCTTGGGACTCCCTCCCGAGGATCACGTCATACTTTGAGGTGTGAGGTAAAACCATGAAGTTTACCTCCTCCGTCCTTGTGTGCCTTCCGTTGGTGTGGCGCACAGGGAAAGTAATTTGTCCCAGGGGGAACACGGTTTCCCCTGAAAATCCAGCCAGCGGGTAGTCTGCTGGCTGCAGTCGATCTTTGTCTTCTTGATCGAACTGGTTGAAGCACTGCTCGTATATAATATCGGACGTACTGCCCGGATCGATGAACAATCGCTCGGTGCAGTAGTGAGCCAGGTGCCCAGTGATAACCACGGCGCGCCTATCGCGCGGTCCGCCTCGGACTTTTGGAAAGACAACTTGCCCGTCCTTCCAGTCATTGTCCGGTCTTCTCGCCGCCTTACGCGGTCTTCCTTTCCCTCCATTGATCATGTGGGTAGAGGCCACGTACATGGCCCTTTTACCCGAGGAGGTGCCCTCGTTGTGGGGAGTGATGCGCTTTGTGGCTTTTTGTGCGCCTGTCAAAAGGTGTTGCAGTTTCCCCTCCTTTAGGGCTCGCTCAATCTCCAGTCGGAGACTGATGCAGTTGTTCGTGGTGTGGCCCGAGTCCTTGTGATACTCGCACCAGAGTGCGGGATCTTGGTTCTTTTTGGACTTCATTGGTTGGGCCGGTCTCAGGAACTGTGCATCCGTGAGGAGAACGTCGCTTGGCGACTGGTTGATCTCGGTCCAGTTGCGGTCCCGAGACTCTTTCTTGGACGCCCGGTTCTCTCGTTGGGCGTTGATTGTAGCCCTTGCGTCGGGCTGCTTGTTCCGGGGGACATATGGTTTGGGATCGCTGCCGCGATTCCATGTGTCCCTGTTGCGCTTATTGTTGCGCTTGGATTCTTGTCGGGAAGACCGGCCTTCCGCCAGGGGTTGTGCCTTTGACATGTGCGGTCTGAGAGACCGCTGCGTTTGGGCATAGGTTTTGACCTTAGCCATGACATCTTCCCACTTCTTAGGCAAGCCGTTGCCGCCTGAAATGTTCATAACCATTTGTTCGTCTTTGACTGCAACAATGAAATGGTTACGTGCCATCTGGTTGTCAACGTCGCCTATCTCTAGGATTTCTTTATTGTAACGGACAACGAACGCGTCGAGCGATTCGTTGTCTCTACGCCAGATGTTCATGACGTCCATTGAATCACGTTCATGGCGTCGTTGCTGGCTGAAGTGTGCGAGGAACTTTTGTTGTAGGTCCTCGAATGAGGTCAGTGACGCTGGTGGGAGAGAATCGAACCATGCCCTGGCCAGACCCGTTAGGGTCTGTGGGAAAAAATGGCACCAGGTAGGTTCGTCCCACCGACCGTTACACCCAGCACCGACGAAGATGTTGTTGTGATCATCTGGGTCGGTCGAGCCGTTGTATTTCCCAATGTTTAATGGGAATTTTGTGGTTGTGACATCGGCGTTGGCGATCTCTGGGACAAATTTAGAGTTTTCGGCCGCAGATTTCGGCCTGTAAGGTTTGCCCTGGTTGCGCTTTGCAGCGCGGAGGTATGTAGTGCGGGGTTGAGTGGGAGGAACATAATCGCGTCCTCCTGGTCTGCTGTTAGTGGCATGGGACTCCCCGCGGTATGTACTGTCATCTGGATCAGTATGGCCATACCCTTCATGGTGGGACTGTGGTCCCAAACGGCTATGAATGTTTGTGTTGCGGCGTATTGTAGACTGCCGCCTTCTTTCATCTTGAGAGCCTAAACGGCTATGTACGGAGTCCCTGCGGCGGGACCCGTATGAGGAATCGTCCTCATTGATTGTGCGGACATCACAATAGGAGGAGCCGCGGTCCTCTTGCCTGCTTCTGGAGGCTGGATGTGTTGGTGCCCTGTCGTCGTATCGTAAAATACGACCGGCAGGTGTACGCGGTATCGGGGTAGGTCCGATACCTCCTTGTTCGTCGGCGCAAGCCCTGTTGTACGTTGCGGCTAGAAGGGCCGCTTGTTGGTCATACCAGGTATGAGGGTTCATGCCTGGAGGTATGACAGCAGCGTATTGTGAAAGATCATGCCCAAACGTAAGGGATACGCCCCCTTGCGTTGATGGGCCAATGTGTTCGGCATTTGGGCCTAGGGGAATGGTTCCCGCAGGCCCTTGGTTTGCGGGGTTTAGGTTATCCCCGGTAGTGTTGTTTTGACGATCAGACATCTTTGGAAAGAAAAGGATGATTGGAAAAAAGTGCTAAGAGTAGCGGTGGGCGCCAATGATGAAACAATGGTTAACCGGGCAGGGTTAACTCACTGGTCTCGTCAAGAGGGTTAATCCCTTCTTTCCGAGGATCGTTGGCTGGATCGTCTGGTGGTGGGTTTCCTGCACAAGGAAACAAACCGTGACTCGTAACAAGGAGGATGGGGTGGGGGGTGCTCCTTGTTACCACTCTCCGGCGTGAGAATCAGTAATTTGCTTAAGAAGCAAAGTATGATAGTAGTAGTAGTGAGAGAGTTAGAAAGTGATACCTCAAACCTGGTTTGGGGTGAGTATTTATAGCCGAGGAGTGAAGGATGGTAGTTGAGTAGCTAGTCTGACATCGCACAGCTATTTGCAGGTGTGTCAGACCTGTCGGATGCTGTGGTGATGCCACGTCCGGCTGTGGTGTCAGACTGTTGTTCTTACGTGGGCTAGTAGGTGACTGTTCCCAGTGCCACTTGCACTGTGGTGTCAGACCCACTTGCTTTGTAGGCAGGATGTGGTGCCAGGCCGCATCGCTGCTTGCGGTTATTGATGTTGTTCCCGCATTGGTTGTTCCATCCATGATTTGTGAGGGATGCGGTGTTGTGCCGCATCGCCTGTTGAGTGACTGTTACTGTTCGTCCAGATCCCTTGTCGTGACGAAAATGTTCATAGGATGCGGTGCGAGGCCGCATCGCTATGCGTAACATTAGTTTCCGTCCTTAAGGTAAGTCTTCTCATCACTGGACAGATTGGACCGCAGTGTTCGCGTGTATCTTACGCGGACACTGGATAGTTAATTGCTGTTGGGGGTTTTTAATGAGGGTAATGGACATTCGCGGTCGTGCTGACGCGATATTTGGGACCATACCCCTTCATGACTGTAATTATTGAAGTTAAAGGCTATCCATTGCAATCCGATACAAACATAAAGAACGAAAAGTGTAATTTACCCTTTATATTATATTGTTTTAATAATGTGTTGGTAAAATGGTTTGACCAAGTGTGATGAAGTGACAACCAACTGGCCCAGCCCAGTTGGCCAGGAAGGATGAAGATTCGGAAACATGACCGAGAGGTCGTGGGTTCGAGTCGGACGACCGCCCGAGTTTTCTATTACCGCGCATACTTGCCTAGAGTGTCCGCTCTAGGTGGAGGTGCAACTTCCATCAAGTGGTGGAGGGTGGGAAATTTTCTCGGGGAGCGCCAGCTACTCCAATGCACCAGCACGGGCCCGGTTAAGACAACGTAGCCTGGTTGCGTGAGTAGTGAGTGGGTACCACTTCGGGTGGTATTGCGGCATGAGCCGTTTGTTGTGAAATGTCGCCGTTCAAAAAAAAAAAAAAAAAAGTGTGATGAAGTGACCGTTAGGTGTTTCTGCACGTTTTGGTAGAATGAGTCATGAGTTTTCCAATTCTTTAGGAGATTAGGAGAGCATCTTTCTTTTTATTCCATTTTTTATTCGCATCATGTGGGGTCATTGTAAGGCTATAAATAGCCATGTTCAGTATGAATAAAAGTGCAGCAGCTTTTCATTCACTTTTATCAACTTTCTGTTTTCAAATTGTTCACCCACAAATATTCACAGAGTTGCAGTAAATATATACATACTTAGAGCATTCATATCCAATCCATCAAATTATACATACATTCCACTAAAAAACAACTCATATATCAATATATTTCCACTAAAAACAAATATTTTTTCTCTCTCCTTTCAATTAAATAATATTATCATTACATTTTTCTCTCACTTCCACTCACAACCACTTTCAAAATATATTAAAAAATTATAACGGGTGAACAGTGTCCCCCCAAATATACAGATGAACAGTAATATTTTCTCTCTCCTCTACTCACAACCACTTTTTATACCCTTTATAATATAAAAACCCCTCCTCACATAATTTGATGGTTAGGATGTGAATGCTCTTATATATAGAGGGGGCAATCTTGACCCAAAGCCTTCTAAGTGGGTCAGTTTGGGTTGCTTTTAAAGTTATATGGGTTGGTTTGGGTAAGATATTTTAACTAAATAGGTCACAATGGGTCACTTGAAATTCCATCTTGTTATTTTCGGGTCAAAATGGGTCGACAACATTAAAGAAATGGGTCGATGTGGGTTAGTGTCTTAAAGAAACGGGTTAGGTTTCAGATCGGAATGGGTTTCGAACCGGCACAAGTATCCGCACGAGACGACTTACGGCACGAAGCGGGTTTTGGATCGGAACAGGTTCATTTCAAATTGAGTTTCGGGCCAAGACGGGTTTCGGCACGACGCAGGTATTGGATCGGAACGGGGTCGGTTCGGGACGGGTTACAGGCCGACACGGGTTTCTTCATGAGACGGTTTCGGATTGCAACGGGATTTGGACCGACACGAGTTTCCGCATGAGACGAGTTCCGGGTCGGAACGAGTTTCGTACCGTTTCGACGCGAACCGTTTCGATCCGTACCGTTTCGACCAGTACCGTTTCGAATCGAACCGTTTCGACGCGTACCGTTTCGACGCGAACAGTTCGACCCTTACCGTTTCATTTTGATCAATCGCTGATTTCTACAATCTTATCACTTTGTCTTCGTGATTCAGACTAACTTTATCAACGCAACAATTAACAAAACTTCTTCTTCGGTAGATCAAACAACGATCACTACAACTAACAATATCAACATATTAATAATGATCACATTTGCTGCAACTTTTTTATCACCAATCAATACTACAGTCAAACACTATACTTAGTACTATCGATCAGTCAACAAGCACAAACATAATTTCTTTCTCTTCTACACTTCGAAATCAAATCAAAGAATTTATTTCTCTTCTACAGTTCGAAATCAAAGCAAAGATCAATGCTACAGTCACACACTATACTTAGTACTACCGACCCGGACCCGTTTCAACCCGACAAAATTGTCACTTGATGTACAATCTCTCTCTTTTTTTAAAAGAAAAAAAAAAACATTTTTTAACCAAACCGACCCGACCCGACCCAAAACTCGTTCTGACCCGGACCCGTTTCAACCCGAACCCGTTCTGACCTGAACCCGTTCCGACCCAAACCCGTTCCGACCTGAACCAAAACAACCCTTATTTTAATTGACCCGTTTCGACCCGAACCCGTCTTGACCCATGACCCGACCCAACCCGACCCGACCCGTTTGCCAGGTCTACTTATATACGAGAGTTGTGAGGGCCTGGACCAAACTAACATACACACACTAATATTAATGTTTGACTTCAAAAGTCAAGAGGAAAAAAATGGTAGTTACCTTTCGAGATGCATCAAGGGTCTCGCTTTGCGCAATTGCATACATCCCGCGAAGGAGCCTGAGTTCAACGCTCAGTTTTTCCAGCTCGATGTTAATACTATTATCCTGCAATACGAAAATTTTCAAGTCATGGAGATTATAAGAATATGAAAACACATTTATAAATGAAAAGAGACAGAAGTATACCTGAATTTCCAATGCAATTTCTGAAGGTGCATCTGCTATGAAACAGAGGAAACCAATTCTCCCTCTACACATATTTTAGACACAACAGTCAAACGGGTTGAAAGCCGCCTAAAGTTTATGTTTAACGCATACAACTTCCATAAATCACTGTTATTTAAAGCTTCAGGTTATCGCATAAAATTGTTTCAAGATTTTTTTTTTTTTTTTTTTTTAAATCTAGATCATACTTAACAAATGTATATAAATCTTTATTAAAAAAGAACAAAAAACTTTCTGACAGTAATGGCAGCTTGACACATACTAAAATGACATAAACCGAACCCGTGTTGGCCCGATACCTGACCCGGTCAACCTGCCAATTTTCCAAATACACTAAACACCATCCTCTACATGGATCAATGGCCAGGATATTATTATGGTGGGAGGGGCGAACCCGCATCAACCCCTTCACCACCAAATCAACTATCGACACCTCATCTCCCCCAAGGTGTACCCGCCAGAACTCACTCTCCCCGCAATCTGTTCTGAACCATGTCACAACCTGACCCGACCCGATTGTTTTGCCACTGTAATGAATCTATTAATTAATCTCTTATCTGATTAAAAAAAATAACACATAGTAAGTTCTTGGTTCATAAAAATATTGCGTATAAAAAATAGTTGTTTAATATTATCCAAACCAATGCGTATGGAATTTTGTATGTTCCAAATGGAAGTTGGCCGTTTTATCCAAACCGACCCGTATGGAATTTTGTATTCAAATTGACCCGTGAGGAATTTTGTACATTTGAAATAGAATTTTGAATGGAATTTTGTAGTTTATAAATGGAATTTTGTATCCAAATTGACCCGTATGCAATTTTGTATCATCTATATACCGCTCAAAGAACATATCAAGCGTATCCTTAAAAGCTACCAGATCAAGCAACAACGTCGTAATGTATCATCTTTATACTGCTCAATGAACATACCGGTAAGCTAAGCATTTTATCGAGCACCTCGTTGACACGCGGAGTAAACGACATTACATCAAACCCTACATAACATCCTTAAGCCCGTAAAATTGCTTGCATACATCCTCGTGAATGTTAAACATGATAAACATCAGTTGCGATTGCGAAGATGAGAAATTGCAGGCGATAGAGGTTAGAGTCGACTAGATCCAACAATAATACATCCTGAGTTCCTGACCCGTTCCTTAATTACGTCGGCCCATCCTCACCCATTGTCCCATTGGGTATTTTTTTAATAATTCAAAACTTACCCATTCTGACCCCTTAACTATAAAACATAATTCAAATTAACCCACTACTTTGAAAAAAAATAGTGTATTTTATAGGCAAACATCCCGATCGCACTCGTTAAAAGTTTGGTTAAACCATTAGTTCCCACGCCCAGACAACAATCAATGGGTCCGCCACTGAGACCCACCCTGTAACATCTCATTTTCTAAATATAAAAAATTGAATTTATTTTTAAAGTGGTTAAACGAGCATTTGGTTAAGTTATGACTTATGAGTTGTTTAAAAGAATGTTTAAAAATAACAAACTTTGTTTAGGGATTGAGACAAAGAAACAATCAGTTATTAATCACAAAAAAAAAAAAAATATATGCACATATTATTAGATATACTATTAGCTACAATAAATTTATTTACTTATTGTTTTAGTTAGCAAAACCTTTTCTTTTCTCAATTTAGCCACATAAAATCTAACATTTTATACTTTATTTTTATAAACTAAAAAGAAAATATAAATAATTATAAATTTTATACTCCAATACCTTTTTCGCATGTTTTTATTAGATATGTTTTATTTATTCTATACTTCTTTTAGTTTTAGAATAGTTAAAGTTTATCTGGTTCTTTTTATTTAATTTATAAATCAATTTTAATAAACTTGGATAGGCCACGGCTTTACTCGAGTTTAATTCATGACGTAACTTTTTTGTGATTGGAGAATATATTGTCGCATGTGTTTTTATCTACATCTCAATGCTTTTACTCGAGTTTAATTTATGACGCAACTTTTTCAGGATTTGCCAATATACCGTCACATGTATTATACTCGAGTTTAATTTACAACATAACGTACCGCCGCAACGCGCGAGATATTTTACTAGTTATGTATGAATATATAAAGTTATGATATATATAATGTATACATAATAGATAACTAGAAAAAAGTAAAATAGAAATGTAAGTAAATAAATATGATAATTTTGGTGTGTACGTGGATGGATATATGTGTTTGTGAATGCTTTCAACAAAAGCAACAAATAGATAGTGATGAATGTGGTATATGCACGTGGATAGGTTGGAAAGAAAACACCAAATATTGTAATCTAGCCACCACGTCTTCTCTTCGATTTACAGAGATAACCATATACATCTAATTTAATCTAGCCTTCCTTTCTTTTAACGAAGAAAAAATAAAAGAACAAGTGTGGTGTTTCTCTTCTGAGTTTATATAAAATAGTGAGAAAAGAAAGAGACAAATTAGTGGTGGCGATAGTAGCATATTACGTTGACTATGGTATACGATTGCTATTGCCGATTAGTTTGTGGTGTTTCTGGTGGCTGTATACGGTTGGCTATGTACGGCTGAAAACGGTGGTGTTAGCCGCAGTGACGAAGCTTGAGAAATCTCGTTCGGTAAGTGTTCGTGAACAGTTCATGAATATGTTTTTTTTTCTTAATGAACGAATACGAACAAGGCCTTATTTGTATTCGTTCGCTTCGTTTACAGCCGTAAGTCGTTCGTGTGAGAGATTATTGAAAATCTATAGTAAATTTTAAAGGAAGAGTTCCAACAAGTACTCAAATTCAAAGCTTAGACGAGTCCAACTTCTTTGGTAACAAACTTTGTGGAGCTCCACTAACTAGTGATTGTGTACTGATTGATGTATGTGATACAAGAGACCAAAAGGAAGACGATGGATCACATGGAGGATTGTATATTTCCGTCTCTTGGGAAAATGGATCAAGGTATAGGTTTATGATGTGATGACGAAAATAAGGTTGTTAATAGGTTTCACTTATTTCTTTGAAAACTAAACATATTGTCTTAAATAAAATTATAAGCTTGTATTCAAGATGAGTATTCAATGTTGTCTTGCTCAAAATTAATAATTTTCTTAAGCATAATGATTCTACATAAGATTTGTAAGAGTGTAATCATATTGGTGAGATTTCAGAACAATGACTATGTTTCGTTGCAAAACTAAAAGTCATAATTCATTAGTAAGATCCAATTCACAAAATTAAAAGACATTACTCATTAGTAAGATCCAAATCACTAGTGACCAGTGGCCCTTCTTAGAAGCTATTCAAGCTTGATGGAACTATCAATGGTGAATTATCTTCCATTGATGTAATTGTGGAAGTTTGTTCCCCCCTTTTGAGTATTTTGCTATCACTCGTGTCAACATGTAAACTTAATATGAATTTCCGTACTCAAAAGTTCATGACCGATCCATATTTCATATAAATAAATCAGACAAATATACATAAAGCAATCCTAAAAAATTGTTGCATTAAAAAATTCTCACTCAAATGTTTATGTTGTTGATTTCCACTTCATAATTGTGAAAAGAAGTGTGTAACTAGGCATTAAGCTCCTACTCGTCAATGGTAAAATTGGTCATCAGGTAACCATCACACTCTGCAAACCATTGCTCTATCGCCCTGCGATAAATTGTGTAGCCATCAGTAGCAAGACAAGGATTGACCATAACATCCTGTGTCAAAACATCAATATATTATCTACAAACTAGTTCTGTTTGATAAAACTGAAACAAAAAAATGCGACACTCTTACCTTGAGTATCAGGCATATGAAGTATTTTGGAGGGGTAGGTCGGGTCGGGTCATGGATGTGGATCTTTGAGCTGCATCAGCGAGTCGTTCCAATACGTGACGAACCCTGTTTTTCATCTCACAACGGGTCAAATTAAGAAGATTCAGCTAAAAGATGTTGGTTACAGGCCCCACTCCACACACTCTACAACACTCAGACACCTGATGAAAATGTGAAGAGGATAAAAATATTCGAACATGGATACACAGAAGATAAAAATGATAAGGGTTAATGTTATTCATTGAACAAAAGCTAATTTATAGCCATACAATAAACCACACATGCAGACTGTTAAAAAACAATAATAAACTAACTTAACCTAAAGAACCGGACTTATTCTACACAACACGCATTGAACGAGCCCACGTATTCCTTTTCTTTTGCATCACACCACTTAATTCAGTCAACAATCTCCCCGATTTAGCTGCTTATTTGACCTGTAACCCGGTCAAACCCGCGACCCGACTTGATGCTTGACTCCATGAGCCGCGTGACCTGTGAACAAACCGGATTAACCCAACAAAAGATAACGAGTCAAACAGCTTGAAACATTAAAGTCACCAAAGTCTAGAGATGCATACAACCACCTAAACATGTAATGTAATGCATTAGGATAATCTTATGTACCATTGTTTTCAAATCATACTAAACGAATTTATTGTTTATAAATCTGTTTATGATAAACAACAAAACAATTTCTGATGACCAAGGCAACCTTACTAGTACTTAAAACGACACGTTTCAACCACACCCGTGTTGGCCCGATACCCGACCCGCTCAACCTGCCAATTTTCCTCATACACTAATCGCATCCCCTGAAGGGCTGGTTCTATGGCCGCTATATCTTTAGAATTATCATTTCTCTCCAGAAAGTGCATTTAACTATCATTTCAGGAACATATAATGTGTTGATACAGAGATTAAGAAGCAGACCTGGTGTATAAGTAAAAAGAATTTGAGTTGAGGGACATTATAAACTCCCGTGCGGAAGTATATATCTATGAAATTAACACCTACAGATAGCCTTGTTCTTCACTCTTATCTATCCTTTCGGATCCCCAATTTCAACCTCCTCCCATTTCAGCACCTTTAAAAAAATGCATATTCTTTAGCAGCATGTACAAGTAGGAATATGTTTAATATCATCTAACAAAAACACAGAAGAAACATGTGGTGAGATTAAAAAAACCTCAAGCTCATA
Source organism: Helianthus tuberosus (assembly GCA_030545235.1). Lineage (NCBI taxonomy): Eukaryota > Viridiplantae > Streptophyta > Magnoliopsida > Asterales > Asteraceae > Helianthus > Helianthus tuberosus. The sequence goes on from CM060370.1 coordinate 5,497,879, forward strand.
AACCCTAATGGCTATTACCATTGTCCGGATTATAAAACATTAAAAGTTTTATGAACATGTAAAATAGGTGGATGGAAAAGGGGATCACAAATTCACAATTACCTGAAAGGTGTCTTTTCCCACAGAATCGAACACAACATCAACTCCACCATCTCAGCAACCCGGGTAATAATATTCTCTTCTTTGTAGATAATAACATGATGACATCCATCTTCATTAGCTTGCAAAGCCTTCTATTTGGTGGATACAGTTCCAACGACAGTGGCACCAAGCATATTTGCCCACTGGCATAACACAGAACCAACCCCGCCTGCTGCTGTATGAACCAACACCTTGTGTCCTTGTTCTACTTGTATTAACACTTGTTGCTTTCAGGTAAAATTAAATACAGACCGTCAGACCCACATTGATTACACTGCGATTCGGTTGGATAAAGTGCTCTTCCGATGTATGAAGATGGTTTACATTAGCTGACCCATGTAAATGTTCTTATATTAGTTGAAGATAATGCAGTCTATTTCATTCTTAAAGAGTAAAGTGATAATCGTATCACGTGTTCATAAACATCCCAAACCACCAAACTGCCGAAACCGAAGAAAGTCAACCGGTTTGAAGTATGTACGGTCTGGTTCACGGTATAGTTCTAACGAATTGCTAGTTTACGGTTCGGTTAATCGTTTGAAAGTTGAAACCGGTTGTCTAAGCTGAACAGACCATTTTGCATTTATTATTTATATTTTTTATTTTAGAAATATAAAGTTATCATTTTACAACAATTAAAGCAGGACAACATGTCAAACAAAAAAAAAAAACTTAGTTAAAACATAACGAGTCAAACGGGTTGAAAGCCGCCCAAAGTCTATTTTTAACGCATACAACCCACTTAAATCACTGTTATTTAAAGCTTTAGGTTACTGCATACAGTTGTTTCCAGATCACTTCACGGTACAGTACTAATGATTTGCCAGTTTACTGTTCAGTTTATGGTTTGAAACTTGAAACTAGTTGTCTAAGCTGAACAGACCATTTTGCATTTATTATTTATATTTTTTATTTTAGAAATATAAAGTTATCAACAATCTTATCATTTGTTTAAAGAATTTAATACAAAATTCTGCTGTTTTAAAAAGTAATTTTTTTCAGAAATCCGAACAGCAAAACCGTGCAAACCGCTCAGTTCACCTAAACCGTATATCTCATCTAAATTTCTAGTCAGAAACAAGAAATTTGTTAAAATTTAGGCAATCTAGCGACAGATCTATCAATATATTATAATAGAGTTAAATGCTTGGTTGGTCCCTGTGGTTTGCAAAAAGTTCACTTTTGGTCCTAGTGGTTTACTAATTACACGCGTGGTCCCAAAACTTGTCAAAAATGAACTCGGTTGGTCGCCAGCCCTAACTTCAGTTAAATTTCTCAGTTAATTATATGTGAAATGACTATATTACCCTTGAACAATTAAAAGAAATAAAAAAATATATAAAGCCCACTGATCATCATCATCTTCAACCACATCATCTTCAACCTCAGTCACTCAAAAAACTCAAACACCAGCACCTCCTCCACCATCACAACCCACCAGGGGACATTATCGTCATTAATTTCAACAATCAATAAAAAACATAACATTTCACACAAAACAAACTAAATAAAACTCATTTTTTCTTATTCAATTACAAAACCCATAAATCCCCAAATAATTAGAACTCAATCTAAACAAAATACACTCCAATTTCAACAATCAAATAAACACAACAGTTCACACAAAACAAATAAAACAAAACTCAATGTTTCAAAACCAGTAAATCCCCAAATATGCAACAAGAATCGACCATGAATCGAGATCAAAAAAAGGGAAAGATTACCGAGAGAAAAGGGGCCGATTCCGAGACCAGGACGAAGATCAAGAACGATGACACCCATGGCTGTGCCCTCGCACCTTCTACGGGGTCTCTGCAACATAATAATAACTGGATAATAACAAACAGGATTATCCTTTCAGAGATTTCAAATTCCCGATTATCTTGTGGTGCAGTGATCGATAAGCCTACAAAGCCCGTATTTTTGGCGATCGGGTTTTTTTTTTTTTTTTTTGGCTAAAAAAGGAAAACATGACTTTTGCCTTTGGAAAAGGACTTTTGGGCTAAAAAAGGAAAGGCAAACACCCAAAAAAAAAAGGACTTTTGGGCATGTAAAAGGACTTTTTTCTTCAAAATAAGGAACCCCAAACATGCACTTAGAGGATGCCACATCGCTTTTCACTTATTCTTCCCACAAACACTTTTTACCCACAACAATAACATATATATCCTTCCCACAAACAACCTTATAATTTCCACATCACCAATAACTTTATATTTTTATTTTATCATTTATAGGAAATATATCTAGCAAATATTTTTATAAAATATAAATAAATGAAAAAAAATGCATTAAAATAAAAAAAAATTCCAAGAATTATGGAGAAACCCCCAAGTGGCAACAGGTGTCAAGATGAAAGGAAAGATGGATTGTTTGGCTGTGGTTCTGTTTTCAATCGGTGTGGAATAAATACAAAACAAATATAGCCGTTATATTTTTATTATAATTATTTTATTAGTTTTAAACTAAATAAAAAAAATAGGACCCATCATTAGGCCATTCTTCACCATTCTTCCCCAAGAATTGTGAAGAATGAACACCCTCCATGTCATCCTCTACTACACCCACTAATCCATCCCTCTCACAAATGCCCTCCACATAGGAATGAACACCCTCCATGTCACCTACAAACACCCTTGTCGTGGATAGTCTAAGTGGTTCAGTTAACGAGAGGTTGTGGCATATGTTTTTGTCTATTTGGTTAGTGGTTTTAAAATTGTGGCATACGTTTTGTCTATTTGGTTAGGTGTTTGTTTGTGGTGGGTTATGATGGTGGAGGAGGTGGTGGTGTTTGAGTTTTTTTTGAGGGATTGAGGTTGAAGATGATAAGGATGATGATGATGATGATGATGATGATGATGATGATGATCAGTGGGCTTTATATACTTTTTTTTATTTTTTATTTTTAATTGTTCAAGGGTAATATAGTCATTTCACACATAATCAGGGGCGGATCTTAGTGGAGTAGTGGCAGGGCCACGGCCCTGGCAAATTTTTCGGCCGTAGTACTAATTTTCCGCATTTCGATCGAAATTTTGTATATATACTATGTTCGGCCCTGACAAGTTTTTCGGCCGTAGTGCTAATTTTAGTGCCCGTGTCTTTCGGCCCTGGCAGGTTCAACGGGCAAGATCCGCCACTGCACATAATTAACTGAGAAATTTAACTGATGTTAGGGCTGGGGACCAACCGAGTTCATTTTTGACAAGTTTTGGGACCATGCGTGTAATTAGTAAACCATTAGGACCAAGAGTGAAATTTTTGCAAACCACAGGGACCAACCAAGCATTTAACTCTATTTCTTATATAAAATGGGATGTTATTTGGTTAATATTCCTATAGAAAGATAGAATATTGGCAATTGAATACAAATGTTTTATTTCTTTACAAGGAAAGCTATTGAATGTTGAGGTTTGATACCTGCTCTAGTGGGAACTTTTACATAAATTGAGATAAATGCTTGGATAGTCTTTGTGGTTTGGTGAAATTTCACTTACAGTCCTCAAATTTCTAAAATTACAGTTATAGCCCCTATCTTTTGCATTATCGTTTCTCAGATAGTCCTTAACGTGGATTAGGGCTGGCAAATCATGTCATAACAGTTTTAGCAGGTCTCTGACGATGCGAACAACACAAGTTGTAAGCATCCATACGACTCGTTTATTTACTTTATATCAAAGTCTATAACACAGATGTATGTTTTATATACCAAAAGAGAGAAATGATGTATCCTAACCTTCTAATTTTAACTATTATAAAAAAAGAGTAAACTGCCATTTTAGTCCAAATCTCAAACTTTGTAAATCTGGGTCCTTGTGGTTTCACTTTTATTGCCATTTTAGTTCAAAATTCAAAAACTTTCATTTTTTACTGTTACCACCTGCCTATTTTGTCTTTTTGTGCAGGGGTATTTTTGTCCAAGTGATTTTCAATTAATTAAGAAAATGTTAAATTTAAAGCAGTTGGACAAAAATATCCCTGCACAAAAAGAAAAAATAGGCAGGTGGTAACAGTAAAAAATGAGAGTTTTTGAATTTTGGACTAAAATGGCAATCAAAGTGAAACCACAGGGACCCAGATTTAAAAAGTTTGTGATTTGGAGTAAAATGGCAAAACTGCCCAAACCACAGGGACCAAAATGGCAGTTTACTCAAAAAAAAAAAGTGAAAAATCACTAGTTTACCCCTGCCCAACATCACTTTTCACTGTTCCCCCAAACCCAACCACGGCAACCACCCAACGATTGACGCCACCAGCAACCGCATTCACGCCACCTGCAACTCCGACGCCGACCCTTCACCATCGATTCCACGACCACAACCTAGCTTCGGTGAGTACACGCCCTAGTTATTTCATCGGTGAATGTGTAGTTGAATTTGAAACTGTTGGATTGTGAAATTATTGAGTTAGGTTAGATTTTGAATTTAAATGTATTGAATCTCCATACGTGTATTTGGAATGAATACATTTGGAGTGCCCTAAATTTCAAAATCTTTATGAACATTGTATGAAGATTTCTGTTATTTTATAGTTGAATGTGTGGTTGATTTAGGTGTCATTTGTTCCATACGAATCACCTTTAAAATGCCCTATTTTTTTGCATACGGATCTATATGTTCTGTCAATATATGGGGTATGCATGGTTTTCTAATAAATAACACGTTTTGGTACAATATCTATACACGTATCTATATGTTCTGTCAATATATGGGGTATGCATGGTTTTCTAAGAAACGACCCGTGTTTGCACACGGGTCTTACCGCTAGTACTACATAATAAAAGAAACCATTTATGGGACACATGTTACTCATTGGAGCCATCTATTTTTTAGTTTTCCCACATATCTATTCTACCTAATTATCAATAATTAATTTAACTAAAAGATAATTATACAATTGAAGAGTTTATCCTACTTATGAAACATCCATGCGAACGAGATAAAGTATGAGATTAATCAAAAGAAGTATGAGTTTGAATAATGATTTTAACTTTTAAGTGATATTATGCCAATAACACGAAATTATATATTGTTTACACATATATACTTGAAAAAGTTAATCTTTATTTATTTATCTTACTTGGTATATAAATTACATTTGTTAAATCCATACATATAAGAGTTTTTTAAGGATATATTGTTTTTATTATTTAGTATAGATAATATAATATTTTGAATTTTTCATCACATTTAGTTATTTATCCTTGAAATCTAATATTATGTTATTCAATTAATATAAACATAATCATAAATTTCAAATCACCGTTTAGCAATCTTCGATATTATTATTATTATTATTATCAAATATGTTGTTAAAATAATATAAATATAAATATAATATTCAAATATAGATCATTGTGTAATTTTATCATCATACATGTGAATATTAGCCATAAACTATATAAAAAAGAGTTAATTACATAGTTAGTCCCTGTGGTTTGCACAAAGTAATATACTTAGGTACTAATAGTTTAAAATCACATTCTAGGGTATTAACTTTTCATTTTGTAACGTTTGACGGTATTAACGTTATTTGTAGGTTTAAAATCATATTTTATTAGTACCGAAGTATGTTATTTTGTGCAAACCACAGGGACTAACTGTAACACCTCGGAAATTCATGTCCAATAAAATAAAGACACGTGTCATGTTATGCAAACGTGTTATGAATACGGATTCAGATAAAGATGTACGGTAGGATTTAAACGTCGACATGTTAATTTATACCTCTGAGCGACCTATTAATAAATCCATAACCAGGATATATTTTATCCACATCTAAATTATATTTAAAATCTGGTCATCCTAAATAAATAAATGGGTTGCAAACTTAGACATGGATTCAACATCAATTCCTTGGTTTTTCCGTTAATTTAAACTTCCCACAATGTGCCAAAGAGTGTAAATGCATGCCTAGACATGCAATGGCTGGAAACATGGTCCCTATTCTGATTAAAGTGCATGAGATTCGGAGATGCAAGTGTTGCATGGTCAAAGCTTGAATAAAAACAAACTTTTGTTCCCTGGCGAAGGCTTGCGCACCTCAACATCCGGAACGTTGCGGTGCGCAAGGCTTCTTACGGACCTCAACACCCAGAACGTTGAGGTGCGTAAGGTTCCTGAATAAAAACAAAGTTTTGTCCTTTGGTGACTGCTTACGGACCTTAACATCCAGAGCGCTGCGGTGCGCAAGACTGCTTACGCACCTCAACACCCAGAATGTTGCGGTGCGTAAGGCATACAGCTGGGCGATTTCAGGACAGATGCCTGTTAAAACGGTTACACCGCCTCTTTTAGGTGGTATTCGAAATTCAGGGGCTCCTATATCTGGTTTTTAGCTTCCTAGGCCACCTGGAATGATCTTATAACATCACTAGACTATTTTGGCATGATCCTAAGCTCTTGGGGTTCACTATATAAGAAGATGAAAGTTGCAACTTTTGGGCATTTGCATTTGCAACATTCACAACTTACTTTCTGGAGCTCTCTGGTCAGCAAGCAATCTTCCTAGTGGTCCCCTAATCATAATTAGGACAATTGTAAGTAGCCTTAACCCTTTCTAATCTAGTTTAGCTTAGTTAATTAACTAAAAGTCAAACCATCGTAATTAAGGTTTGACTTCGTGATTAATTAATATGTGCTCAGTCTAATCACGAATTAAAAGTACCTTTAAGTAGGTATTTATATGGGTAATAAACCCTTAAAAGGGTACTTCCAGATTCCCACTCTAACTATGTTAATTGTCGAGTCAAAGCTTACTTTAAAAAGTCAACAGAACGTTTAATTTCAAATTAAAGCATAATTAGCAATGTAGGATACTTGCAACCTGTTTGATCATTAATATAACTTGGTAATTAATATAAGAACATGTCCCAACATGTTCAACTCGACAATTTTCAGTTTAGGCTCGGTTTGGACCCGAAAGTCGCATAGTTTGACCTCTGCTTTGACTTTCAGTTCTGACCCGTTTGAGCATTGTTTAGAAATGCCTTAGAGCCTTAATTGAACCAGGTTTCATATTAGTGTAACCCCCTGAGGTCACAGAACTTGGTTCATTAGTTATCCGATTCATATGCATGTTTCCGTTAAACGCTAAATTGTTGACTATTATGCCCTTTTGACTATAAAACGTGATTTTTGAAAATGTAAAAGAGTAGAAACCTTAGTTACTAATTTATAAACTTGCACCAAAAATTTGACATCAGTTTGAGGTCTAGATTAAGAGTTATGCTCATTAGCGTAAATTGAAAGCTTTATGTTATTTAAACGGCGTAATTAGCGCATAGCCTATCTAAACCCACTTTTTGATATCAAACTTTTTACCCACTGATGTAATATAATATTTTGGGATTTTTGAAGATTTTTATTTAATTTTTGGCTGAGCATAACATAGGTCTCTAGGTTTGATTCGGGTTATGACGGTTTTGCCCTTTTTAGCCATAAAATGAGTTTTACAAATCCTTTTTACCCCAAACCTTTTTCTACTGATTTTATTTGTTAAATAAAATATTTTGAGCCTTCTGGAATTATAAAAATATCAGCTTTCCTTTAAAAACCCGGAAATGGCTCCAAATCGCCTTTTTAAGCGTTTTTAACGCATAGTATGTACTATAACCATATTGAACATATAAGGTTAATACCTACTAATGTTTTTAGTATATTTTTATATAATAATAGTAAGTAAAAGTTTATAAACTCAGGTTTCCAGTTTTGACCTTTTAAGCCTAAGTGAAATTACCAAAATACCCCTAAGGTGCATAGTTTGGTTTTAAATGATAAATTTCACATATAGGTCATACCCTACTGTTATAACTTATTAAATCAAGTGTATTTACTGTATGAATCAGACCTGTAACTCAGATTACTAATTAAACTCTTTTATAATCTTTTAAATGACCAAAATGCCCTTATGAGGCATAATTTGTGTTTAAATCCGTTTTGGGCATAATAGAAGATACCTTACTGATATCACAACATGTTTAAGACATATTAACTCAGGGAACTTGCATATGACTCCTATGGTTACCCGTGACGCCCTTTTCGCGCTCGGTTCGGTTTATGTAACTAGTTTGCATAAATTGACCGAAACGGGTCAAACCTTATCATTTTTGTATCAAAATCCAGAATGTATTTAGTATACCCATATTATACAAGTATTCAAACTTGTCGGGTCTAAATCACATTCTATCCGGTCTTCGCTTAATCGTGCGTTTGAACCGTATCGTCCTTAAAAGCTAACCGGTCTAAGCTTAGGCTTAAATAAAGACCCGTTAGAAATCTAATAGGTTATTATAAACCTTTGTTCCAGAATAGAAGAACCAGTAAAAGCTACCCGCACTCGCTAATTGTGATTTATACTTACGAAGGTAAATACTTTTAACTTATTTTCCCTTATACGGGCTTGGGGTACGGTATATAAAATACCGCTTGGTCCGGCATTGAATCTTTAATCGAATAGAGGTTAAATCATTGATATGCTACGTTTTGAAATGTTTTGTTTGCTTAAAGCCTTTGGGGGGTTGATGACGATGTCCCGGATATCCTTGGCATCATCTTACGAGATGGCCACGACCTTAGCACGGGGTGTAGGCGTATACCCGTCAGTGCCTAACCAAATAATGTGGTGTGTCTATTAATCTTAACCCGTTCTACGGATCGGGCTACTGAACGCATAAGTAACATGTAATTCGTTTACAAGGATTATATTCACATAATTATCCCAAGTTATAAAATGTTTTGTGCCACGTGCATTCAAATCAATTTTCAACCTTTTAAAAATGAGTCAGTTAAATTGTATTTACCAGTGTAAACTGACGTATTTTCCAAAAGGTTAAGTGCAGGTACTACTCGTACTAGGCTGGCTGTCTTCTAGCATCCGCAATAAGTCTCGCAAGCTTGGATGTCAATAAAACTGTTGAACAATATCTTCTTTTATTTTGATCCGCAAACTATTCGTGATATTTAATATTACATTTATTTAAAGTTGAAATGAATCTATCTTTGTTTCCGTTGTGCATTTATATATTGTGTTGTTTGTCTATGATGATATCAACTACGTCACTATACTCCCCACCGGGCCCACCGGTGACACGTGGAAAATAGGGGTGTGACACTAACTATGTTAATATCTTGGAAGTTAATACCTCCAAACGTTACAAAATGAAAAGTTAATACCCTAGAAGGTGATTTTAAAACTATTAGTATGTAAGTATGTTATTTTGTGCAAACCACAAGGACTAACTATGTAATTAACTTATAAAAAAAATTAATACCATAGTCCCATGCTAACATAAACCTTGTGTATCCTCATTATTATTAATTTAGTTTTGAGAAAGTGTAATGACATATAAATATAAAAAAAATTCACGCCACCTGCAACTCTGACGCCGACCCTTCACCGCGATTCGACGACCAGAACTCGATTCTACAACCACAACCTAGCTTCGGTGAGTACACCCTCTAGTTATTTCATAGGTGAATGTGTATTTGAATTTGAAACTGTTGGATTGTGAAATTATTGAGTTAGTTTAGATTTTGAATTTAAATGTATTGAATCTCCATACGTGTATTTGGAATGAATACATTTGGAGTGCCCTAAATTTCAAAATCTTTATGAACATTGTATGAAGATTTCTGTTATTTTATAGTTGAATGTGTAGTTGATTTAGGTCTCATTTGTTCCATACGAATCACCTTTAAAGTGCGCTGTTTTTTTGCATATTGTCTGCAGTTTCAACACACTACTGAAATTATTCACTTCTTTAAGCATATTTTTTTATTTATTTATTTGGATGAAGCTAAATTCTTCAAGTGCTATTCTCCTGTCAAGCTTGGAGATATTGTTGGTATCGTCGGGTTTCAATTTATATCACATTGTTTGGAGTAAATCTTTTCATTGTCACTTTACTTCGTTCGGATTGTCATTATATTTCTTGAGCATCCCACTTGATGTTTGATGCTTTATTTGGAGTAAATCTTTTATTTGGGTTGAAATGGGTCTGGCTGCTTTGAATCAAAACACTTTATGTTTAGATTCTCAACTTTTGTAAATAATTAGTATGTTTTATATGATTACAAAAGGCAATGAAGACGACATCGATGAGGGGGAAGAATGATGATATTGCCTTGTACATTAAGTTTTAGACTTATAACTTAGTTTGACAAAGAAACTTGTTATGTTTTAAACTTGATGTTTTTTGTATGTTTTATTTTAGATATCGTATTTGTGTTATGCTTGTTTGAGACTTGACATGTATATTTATAATTCAGTTTTGGGAAATACTGGAAACCCTAGCTATTGAAACTGAAAGGCTCTGCTGCAGATCTTGTTAGAATGAGTGTACTCTCTAAGACCATGTGTAGGGGTCACCCCCCATCACCTCCCATGATGTGGGGTTATGCGACACGTGGCGTTTGTGTAAGAGATGGGGGTTACATCACATGGGTGTGTAGTAGGGTTATTGATGTCTGTCGTTAGTGACATGCAAAAACCGAAATAAACTAGTAGATAGGATAAGTCGGATATCGAACCAGAGGAGGATTGTGGAAAGTGTTATTATGCTAAGTATTGATTAACTATTACTGAATTAGAAACTCGGTTTGTTTGATTATGAGAAATAGCTAAATTAACGAGTAAAAAGTGTGATTTAAATCAATAGGAGAAAAGATGGTTCCTCTAGATTTCAGGTTTTGCAATTAACTTCAATTATGTGTTGAATCGTTACCTACATAGACATAGGTGTTAATTTTGATTGATTAAAATTGTGATAACCAACGATTAAGTACTCCGGTCAATACATAACAGGAGGTTATCGAATGATTATCAATTACAATTTACAAACCCTAACCCCATGTCAAATATATCCCAATTACTAGAACTCTCGGGAACTGAATGCTTAGAAATTAAGGTTTAAATAAACGTAACTGTTTACAACCAATAAATCAAATCCATGGTGAAAAGCATCGAATGCTTAGATCACCAGGTTAAAACGATTGTATCAAACACATAATATCCATTAACTTACAAAAACCCTCTATCCGGAGGAAACCACAAAAAGTTTTAGGTTGTTGATCTTCAATAACTTGAATCCTCATTAAAATCATCATCTTTATTATAATATAATATAACAAAAGATGACAAAATTAATAAATCACAAATCCTTAAAAATCTCGCTCCCCAATGCTCGTTGATGATGTTCTTTGAGAGTTGTGATGTTGCCTTGACTATTGATGCCTCCTTTAGACTAAAGGGTATGGGGCCGGCTAGGCCCGGCTAGGACCGGCGTCGGTCCCCCACACCGCCCCCCTTAGCCCCGGCTCGGCCCATTCGACTCCCCCACGCCGATTCAGACGAGGCCCCACTTCATTATACTAGCCGTTGCAAACGGCTATTTAAAAAAAAAAAAAAATTCATTTTTCAATTTAAATACCCAATATCTCAACCATTTTTATACATTTCTATCCTTTCTACTCCCATTCTTCTCCAATTCTCTTCCTTTTTTATAAAAACACTCCATATTTTTTATACCTTTTTCTCTATATCATGTATCCTTTCAACCCAAACAATCCCAACACGAACAACCCCAACCCGAACAACCCCAACCCGAACCAACCTAACTTTTTTTCGACCCCCGCTTACACTCCGAGTATGGATCAATTGTGGGGGGCTCCGCAATTTCCTTTTTCGGGTCTCCAACAAACACCCAACGCATTCTCACAAATGTCTCAAGTTCAACAACTCCAACAATACCAAGCGCTACAACAAATGATGCAACGCAACTCGTTTGAACAACTCCAATCGCAACCGCCAACTTCCCAACCGGTTCACCTTGACGACGATGATGATAAAGTCGTCCCCGAATCGCCACCGCAAGAGCTCAAGCGAAAAAAAACAAGGGGAAGGGGAAGAAGGTTGAAAACGTACCCGAAACCGCGTCAAAAAGCGGTTCGAGAAAACAGGGGAGACCTTGGACGAAAGTAGAGGAGGAGGCGCTAGCAATGGCGGTTACTAAGTGCTCTACTAACCCGATAGTCGGTATGAACCAAAGTTTAAATTTTTAATTTAAATTTTAAAAGTTTTAAATTTTTATTTTTACTAATGCATTATTTTTTAAAATTTAGGAAACAATCAAACAGGTGATAGTTTTTGGTAGAAGGCAACGGCTAAATTTCATGCGATTATGGAGCATAGCTCGGATCGTGATTTAGAAGCCGTCTCGGGCAAGTGACGTAAAATGAGCAAGATCATCAATAACTTTAACGCAATTTGTAACCAAATTCGTATGAATCCTCCTAGCGGGAGTAACGAGACGGACTTTCTTAACCTTGCTATCGCTAAGTGGGACTCTCAAAATGCAAAGCCTTTCCCGCACTTCCGAGCATGGAACGTAGTAAAGAACGAAAAAAAATGGGCGCCGATTCCAAATGAGGTAGCAACCGCCAAACGGACTAAAACTTCCGAGTCCGGAAGTTATAGTGCGGGAGGCTCCACCGGTCGTTGTCAAATCAACATAAACGACGACCCGGAAGATGACGAGGACGTGTTGCCCATTCACGAGGCGGAACGTCCCACCGGGAGGGACAAGGCAAAAAAAGAGGCGGCCGGAAAGCGCAAAGGGGCCGGCTCGAGTGGAGGGGGCGGCTCGGGTGGAGGGGGCGGCTCGAAGGCATCGGCGAAAATGGACGAGTTGATAGACGAATTCCGTTCGTTCAAACAGTTCGCGGCCGAAAATACACTCACAAGAAAACCGTGTCGGCCGACCAAGCTCGAGCGGAAGATTTTAGGATTATGAGGTTGGATCTCGACTCGGTTCCGGAGGAGGAACGAGTGGTTTATCGGAGGATGAAGGAAGAAGTGATGAAAAAATGGTCGTCGTAGGTTGTTTTTTTATTTTTAGGAAATGTACTTTTTTTATTTTTATTTTTAGGAAATGTAATTTTTTTTTATGTTATGAAATGAAATTATTTATGTTGTATTTTTTAATTTTTATAAAGTTTTTATTAAGTTAATAAATTAAAACTTAGAAAATTATAAAATAATGAGGTGGGGCCCCATCCCCCACGAGCCTCCATCCCCCTCAAATATGATGGAGGCTCATCCCCACGAGCCGCCTAAGTGGAGGCTCATCCCCTCCAAGCCCATCCTAACCATACCCTTTAGTCTTACTGCCAACCCTTGTGATGATATTATATGTGAGATGATTTGATTTTTTTTGTTTTCAAAAAACCCCAACCTAAATGGCGGCCCCTTGTCCCCTAGAAGAATAATGATGATGTTGTCATTGTTGACTATTGTTGTTAGTTGAATTTCCTTCCCAATGTCAGCCGCCAACCTCCTCTTCGTGAATATGGCCCAAAAAAACCCTCCAATATTCACGTGACATTTATCGGCCCAATCATATTTTTTTATCTCAAAATTCCTCTCACCCAAGATATGCATGTGCACCCCAACTTGTTCACCGTAGGCTACGGCCTGAATCCGTAAGATACGAAACATACATTCTGTTTCTTTTGTGTACACTTACCGTAGGCTACGTTCTAGTAGCCGTAGGCTACGCATGCTTTTTTCTGTTTCTCGTTCCATTTTTTGGCCGTAAATAAGCTACGTTCCATTTCTTTGTCACTTTCTAACTTTCAATAAATAACATACAAGCCCCTGGACTTCAATCACTTCCGTAATCTTGTGCTTTGAAGTTGTTTTATCACCCGCAACAAGTCCCAGCTAACGTAATTCACTCGGTTGTTATCCCTGGCTGTTCCGCTTCATCACCAAACATCATAACTTCACTGAGTTACGCGATTAACCTGTAAAACCACAAATCTTCGTAGTGAACATATTCCAAGCGTATAATCACGTAAACGACAATAAATGACACAAAATACGCACGTTAACACTCCGGTTTCACACCCTCCATCAGTTATATCCTTCAATTATACATATATGTGTATGTATATATATGTGTGTGAGAGAAAAACAAATGGTTTTAGGGGTATGGCGCTGTGAAAATTTTCGCAGGGGAAGCAAGTTGGAGGGGTATGGCGCCCCTCGGGGCGGTGTACGAAGGCGCCATAGTGAACTATGTGGTGAGGGGACGCTACATCAGGCCCGACTACAGGTGGACTAAGAACTGGTTTCACCTAATCGCTTCTTTCCCGATATTGGATTTCTATATAGAAGATAATGATATACATCAATAAATTTTGTTCAAGTATGTTGAGTACGCCACCTCTAGATTTTGACATCTAAATCTCACTGCACACAGGCTCTCGCTCATTGCAGCTATCCGGAATCTGCAGAGGTTTATATCGTAAATAGATCCCTTGGATTACTTTTTAGGAATGGCGTCAAGGAGTTCATGATTAACGATTCGGGTTTGTTTCCTTTATCTATTTATTACTTTGTTGTTGAGAATCATAGTTATCGATAGCGAACGCACTTTGTAGCGAAGCGACCATGTCTTGCAATTTGTTAAGTAGCGACTCCATAGCGTGATTATAGCGGATTCCGACCAGAGGCGGATCTATAGCTAATTAGGGGGTTCCCAGGAACCTGTTCAATTCATAATTTATAGTGTTTAGTTAAATAGAAAATTCTGAAGGAACACTTTAATATTTTGTAGTTGAACCTTATGATCAAACGTATTGACTGGTAAACTGAATCAGCGTGTTCTTCTTAAACTTGAGATCCCGAGTTCGAGTCAGTTATGTCCCTATTTTCCAATTTTTTTGCCAAATAACAATCACTGATTCATCATTCATGCCTTTCGCCCTTTCCTCTTTACCATTACAGAACACCACACCACACACCGCCACTATCCTCTCGTCTCTCCACCACACGCCGTCACACAGCCGCTCGCTCGCCGGAGCCACTTCAGCCTCCACACGCAGCCCCTTTTATCACTCGGACAATCTCATCAGGTTCGTTTAAACTTTAAACCCTATAAGTCATCTATCTGTCATTCTTAATTGATTTATTTTGTTGTCATGTCACCAGTTGAAAATTAAGGGAAAATCAATTATGCACACCGAGTTGAAAATTAAGGGAAAACTTACCATAAGTAAAGTTTCACTACCATCTTCTATGATATCTCCTCTCTTATCTCTATAATTTTTTGTTTCTGTGCAAAAACTTCAAGTCATAAATATAATCAATAATCCATAAAAATAAGTGGCACGTTCAGTTATCATACCTTGCGAAAGGAAGACGCCTTAGGGTCATAGAAGTGTAGGGTCCATGCTTTTGAAAAGCTTCCTATTTTGCTTCCTTTCACACCCGTTATATGTCATCACCCAAAAATGAAGGATTTTTTTGAGTAAACACCCACATCTTTGTGCATGTCAAAACAACTATAAAAAAACTGATACGGGTCACAACATATATATTTCGAGAAGAAACAGTCCGAAATGGGTCAGTTCGCACTGGCCACAAATACCTGAAACTGAAACAACGAAAGTTTAGTGTTTTTTCAATACAATGATTAAAATTGTAGGAGCCAGAAATGCAAAACGAACCAGACCAAAGCTAATCTTCTCATAACTTGCTTTTGCAAGAGAAGTATCATAGTAAAAGTAAGTTCGACTGTGATATTCTTATTGTTAGTGGACATAAGTTAAATTCAACTGAAACGTTTCCAATCCGATTTATTACGTTTAATTAGGAGTAC
The DNA here is from genome assembly GCA_030545235.1 of Helianthus tuberosus. Taxonomy (NCBI): domain Eukaryota; kingdom Viridiplantae; phylum Streptophyta; class Magnoliopsida; order Asterales; family Asteraceae; genus Helianthus; species Helianthus tuberosus. Next base: position 5,513,681 of record CM060370.1, read on the forward strand.
ATTTGTACCACTTGTTTAACTTCAGAGTAAAAATGAGCGGCCGTTCCGAGGTACGTACAGTTCCGAAACACCCAATTCATCCCCAACCCACAATTTAGTCTCAAGACTAAGGCCATGTGTAGTAAATGTTTAACACATTTAAACCGATAAATAATCAATCTCGATGACCAATTAACAAAGCTACATGTACAAACATGTTGATCTCAAATTAAGAGCCCAGCAATTTTAACGGTTCCAAGATTTGTGAACCAAAAATTCTACTTCTGTAAAACAATTTAAATGAATCAAGAATGAAAGAAGATACAAGTGAAAAGGATTACCCTCTCTATGTCTAGTTCAACACCAATCTCCTTCCCTTTGCTCTTTTCGCTTGACATTTTCCTCCAACGAACACAAATGGCTACAAAAATGTTTGAAATCAGTCACACGAACATAAATTTCTATGTGATTTCGTAAAATCAAAGCATCAATTGCAGATTCTGACAATAAAATACAATTAATTAATTAATTAAGATTGAATTTATCAACGAGAGACTCACCTTGAATCGCTTTCTGTTGTTTCTAGGGTTTCAATTCGAACAGTACCGCCAAAATCAACAAATGAATCGCATGCTTGGGGAGGCAACTGGTGTCAATCGAGGATTTGGGGAGGCAACTGGTGTGTGATTTGGGGGGAACGAAGAAGTGTCTAGCCCGCCAAAGGTTTTGATAACCTTTATGCTTTACTATAAGTTCAACCGTCGGATTGTGTGATGATCGAACGGCCAATTATCTGTTTTAAAGGTTGGACACGGATTGAAGGGCGATGTTTCATATAAAACTTAATTTAGTTAGGGTATAGGGAGTGGTTACCTATTTGAAACAGGTAAACTTAACATTCACTCAATCAGACAGTGTCACATTAATTCATCTAAATTGTTTACCTAATGCTCAAAAACGTTGGCAGTGGTTTACCTAATGGGGTTTAAGTAAACTATTAAAAAAAATGAAAAAATGTGTGATTGGTTGAGAAGGAATGGAGCCCACCACACACCCATCTCTCTCCCCCTTCCCTTCCTCTCCCCAATTGGTAAAGCTTCACCGAAAATGCCCCCCCCCCCCCAAAATCGGTAAAGTTGGCTCGGTAGGTAAACACGTTGGCGGTGGAGTGGGATTCGGTACCGACCACTTTACCGATCCCACTCCCTTCACCCTTATATTCAGTAAAACAAAACATGGAACATCTATCCATATAAATTTTAGTTATATAATTAAAAAACAAAAAAATATATTTTTTATTTTAATTTCTCAAAAACAAAAACATAATTTTAGTTATAGAATTAAAAATATTGTATTCTATAGAACGACATGACGTTTATATATAGGGTAATTACAAAAGCATCAATTGCAGATTCTGACAATAAAATACAATTAATTAATTAAGATTGAATTTATCAACGAGAGACTCACCTTGAATCGCTTTCTGTTGTTTCTAGGGTTTCAATTCGAACAGTACCGCCAAAATCAACAAATGAATCGCATACTTGGGGAGGCAACTGGTGTGAATCGAGGATTTGGGGAGGCAACTGGTGTGTGATTTGGGGAGGCAACTGGTGTGTGATTTGGGGGGAACGAAGAAGTGTCTAGCCCGCCAAAGGTTTTGATAACCTTTATGCTTTACTATAAGTTCAACCGTCGGATTGTGCGATGATCGAACGGCCAATGATCTGTTTTAAAGGTTGGACACGGATTGAAGGGCCATGTTTCATATAAAACTTGATTTAGTTAGGGTATAGGGAGTGGTAAACTTAACATTCACCCAATCAGACAGTGTCACGTTAATTCATCTAAATTGTTTACCTAATGTTCAAAAGCATTTGCAGTGGTTTACCTAATGGGTTTAAGTAAACTATTAAAAAAAAGGAAAAAATGTGTGATTGGTTGAGAAGGAATGGAGCCCACCACACACACATCTCTCTCCCCCTTCCCTTCCTCTCCCCCAATCGGTAAAGCTTCACCGAAAAATGCCCCCCCCCCCCAATCGGTAAAGTTGGCTCGGTAAAACGTTGGCGGTGGAGTGGGATTCGGTACCGACCACTTTACCGATCCCACTCCCTTCACCCTTATATTCAGTAAAACAAAACATGGAACATCTATCCATATAAATTTTAGTTATATAATTAAAAAAAATATATATATATTTTATTTTAATTTCTCAAAAACAAAAACATAATTTTAGTTATAGAATTAAAAATATTGTATTCTATAGAACGACATGACTTTTATATACAGGGTAATTACAAAAACATCGATTAACCTTACTCCAAAAGGCTGTCAAAACCCAACTCCAAAAATCTTAACCTCACTATTTATCAATCAATTGTCCAAAGATCTTAACCCCACTACACATCTATAGTCTCGTTTAATACCACATGTGTTAACCAGCTTTCGACAAGACCCGAATGTTAATTGAGTTTGACCGACCACCACTACCAACGTTGCATCCCTACGTATGCATTTATACATAGATGCATACGTACACATAGACATATGTACCCATGATACATCACATAAGTACCCTAAATTAGTATATATGTATTGATATAATTGTGCTTGTAATTCCGTGTAGCACCCAAATAATAATAAAGCCCTAGTTGCATCACAGTGGACGCAGGTCTTCCGACTGAACCACCTTAAATCTGCGTGTACATTTAATGCTTTCGTGTGTGTTCAATCCACGCACAGGAACATGCACACGCACAAGCACATCCACACGCACAAGCACATCCACATGCACGTACACGTACACGTACAAATATACAATACGCACACGTAATCATTACGCCGAAAATGGTGTAACATCGAATCCTTGTTACTTTGAATGGAATAGTCGCCCGCCTCATTTTTTTATTAAATGCATACAATGTTGAGAATGTTACGGATCCGACACCGGTAGAAGCGTTTGGCCCGTCACTAGTTGTGGTTTCACGGCTGTGGTAAAAGAATCGAGGTTGTGATGGTCTTTGGTGGTAGATTTGTTTGTTCCGACAAACAAAACGGTGGTTAAATGGGTCAACAGGCAATCAACGAATCAAAGACAGTCTTTGATGGCCAAACAAAGCAATCTGGCGAATGTTGAGTCTATCATCGTCCGAGGGGATCCATAGTTTATGTGACAAAAGAAGCGTTTTTTTAATACATAATCATACACATACACATATACCCAAACATACCCACACACACATATACAAATGAAAACGTTTTTTTATTTATCAACGATAATAGAAAAAAACTAATCTAAATTAATATTTATTATACAACTTAATTATTATAAATTAAAGATCAAACGATAAATCTATTATAACTGCAAAATCAATTTTATTAATAATGCTAATTATATTACCTATATATTAATTTTACAAGTTAATGAACAGTAACTTCATTGGGATGAATAAATAGTACCCGCTTTTACTAAATCGGGTGTATTTTCGGTACCGGTTCGGCACCGGTATTCACCGATTGTACCGGTACCCGCTTTTATTAAATCGGGTGTATTTTCGGTACCGGTTCGGCACCGGTATTCACTGATTTTTACCCTCAAATACCGGTGCCGTACCAGTACCGACCGATACGGAGCCATACTGTACCGTACCAGGTATATTCGGTACCGGTACACACTTTTTGAGATTTCGGTAACGGTATTTTCGGTACCAGTTGGTACCGAGCTCATCAAATCCTGTAGCAACGTAGCAATGCAAGTAATTGCACCGTTTAGATTACTTTTCATACACACAGTAAGTAAACTGTGTTTCGTTTGAATGAGGTTTTATATACACAACAACTTATTTTGATTTCTTTTTTTGTCTTTTTTCTGTAATTAATGAATTGTAGCATGTAAAATTAACTTGGATATTTAGATTATTGATGAGCAAATCGTATCAAATCCTGTAATCAAACCGGTATCGTATCGGTACCAAATTTACTATTACCAAATCATTTTCGTTACCAATTTGGTACCCACCTTTTGGCGTTTCAGAATCGTTACTTTCGGTTCGACACCGGTCTAGCATCATACCTGTATTTATTGATTTTTACCTTCAAATACCATACCGTATTGTACCGAGCATTTTCGGTGCCGGTACCTAATTTCGATGATTTTCCGGATCGGTACTTTCGGTGCCGTTACCGGTACCGAGCTCATCCATATTTTAACGTGTTAGCACCGTAATAACTAAATTGAAAACAACCGAATTTTCAACGTGTAGGACGTGTGGGTCCTATTATTATTTATTAGGTTATTTAAAATCGTTTTTTAGGACGGAGTGACCATCCTTACCACGTCATTTTTATTTATGTTTTGATATTCGGTATCTGCTGCTAACACGCGTTTTGCAGACATTGAGTCCCCGCCGCAACGCGCGGACGGAAAATAAACTAGTTGATAGTAATAACTATTATTTTTCTCTCTGATAACAATAACAATAATAATAATAAGAGTTAACTGCCATTTTCGTCCCTGTGGTTTGGTCACTTTGGCCATTTCAGTCCATTTTTCAAAAATGCACCATTTTCCTCCCCGACGTTCTGGAAATGTGCCATTTCAGTCCAAAAATCATAACCCAGTTAAGTCAGTTAGTAAATAAGGACTGATTGTGTAAATTTGTAACATAAAGGACTGATTGTGTAAATTTGTAACACCACCACCACTAGCCCTGCCACCACCACCACTCCGCTGCCACCACCACCACCGCCACCACAGCCACCACCGCCAGTTAACTCGTCAGTTAACTCGAGTTTGTGAGCCATGTCACCGATTCGTTCCAGAAATCCGAATGTCCCAACACATGGTAAACTAAGCTTGCCACGTTTCCCAAAAGCATACCGCACCCTCCCAGGGTGAGACTTTCGATTATGACACGTTCACCTACAACGAACTCCCAGTGTTTCCTAAGCTTATCAGCTTTCCTGACAGTCACGCGTTGCCGTCAAACAATTCCCGATCTAAGCAATCTCCCCAAGGGTTTTGAGTACAAGTCCTGGGCCCGTGATGAGATTATCACCCACAGATTATCGTTACTATCCATGCAATGTCTGAATACTAGAATGATAATTGTTGCAGTAACACTCGAGCAAAGCCAGGTGTCCTTCCAATTTCGCTAAAGTCAATCACACACATGCTCGCTGCATGTCTTCGAGTGTCAGGATGGTTCGTTTACTCTGACCGCCTGTCCTATGATGATAAGCAATGAATCAAGTATAGATCAAAATCAAAGGTAACAGGAGTTGGTACCTCATGCCTAAAAGCCGCCTCTCTCAGAGGAACATTCACAGCCGTGAAGACTCGTCAGTTTCCTTGGTTGCAAGAAAGTGTGCCGGTAACGTGAGACAATCAATGATCACCCATGTGATATTGTTTCCATTCTGAGTTGTAAGTAGACTAGTGACAGAGTCCATGGCAGTCTGCTCTCATCCCCATATGAGTGTTTCTGGTTGCTGACACAACTAGAGGGTTTTTGATACTCTATATTGACTTTCGCACAACTCAAACATCCTTGATATATGGGCCTTCATGCCCAGTTACTAGTACCAGGTTTGTAGATCCTAGTACCTCCTATCGAAATCCAAGCGACTCGAATATCAAGGCTGGTCTGCTTCACTCAACGCAAGTTCCCTAAGATTGCTGTATAGTGAGGTCCGCATTCGTCCCATGAAGTAGCGAATATCCTTCAACTTGCCCAAAAGTTGCCCCTCCATGCCCCGCATGGACCCAACTTGAAATTCCTCTTCATTCAGTGCCTCGGTTTGAGCAGGGCTAATCTGATCAGGTAGGTTAAAGTTGATGGTGTGATGTGGGACTCGTACACGTCCAGGTTTCACAGTTGAGATTATTCAAAGGTTCCATCCAGCGATGTCATTACATGTTTTAGCTCTTTCGAAACATTGGTACACGGGTGGCCCTTGTGATCGGTCTAGGTAGCGCATCTGGTACCGTCCAAGTGATGCCTCCAACTTAAATCCAAAGACCATGGTTTACATCGCATTTTGTGATTCGTGCAACTCTTCTTCTAATTCCACTACGTAAGCCATCACTTTCTCGTGTTGCATCGGCGTGTGACTGGGACTCTGATTTGAATCATCATGGTATACCACTGGATCACCCGCACCCTCGGGTAAAGACGATGCTCAGTGCATTGCAGAGTTGGGATTCGAGAGCTAAAAAGACGTCCTCCTATTTTGTCTTCCCCGAACACAGCACTCCTGTGTGTTAAAGAGATTAAAGCTGCGCGATCTTCGAAAATCCTGTGGTGAATCTGCGATAGTATCTAGCGAGACCAAGAAATTGCTGTATCCTCGAAGGGATCTTTGGTGTCGATCAGTTTCTAACAGAATGGATCTTAGCGGGACCAACATGTATTCCCACTTTGTTGGTTACATGACCAAAAATGTACCTCTCGGATCCAGTAGTCACGTTTAACAAAACTTCGCGCGGAGTAGCTCCTCCCTCAGGAGCTCTAAAATAAGATACAAGTGCCGCCCATGATGTCCCTCTCTCCTGGAAATGATTCAAAACGTCATCAAATAAACACGGTCGATTCATGTGATCCATAAAGCTGCTGGTGAGTTGATTAACCCAAAGATCATGGAATACAAGGTTGCAATGGCAGCATCGCGTTCGATATGCCGTCTTAGGAACATCCTCCTCCTGGACTTCCTTCTGATGATTGCCCGATCTCACGTCAGTTTTCCGAGTAGATGACTGACCCTTGCAGTTGGTCCAGAGAGTCGCCAGTGATGTAATGGGTGATGGTTTCCGACTGACATCTTGCGGAGTTCTCGATAATCATTACATGTGTCCAACAAAAAGCTTATCCTCACGGATAAAATCGGGGCTCCCCAAAGTGAAAAACTAGTACCAACAAAAATCCGGTCCAATAGTTCCTGTAGTTGATTAGATAGTTCTTGCAACCCTCCTGGTGCAAGACGGTATGAAGTACGAGTAATCAGGGCTGCCTCTGGCGTGGGACTAACTGAGATTCTGCCTAACAGTTGTGAAAGTAGACCTGAAAGTTCTTCGAGTAGCTCATCGGAAGAAATCACGAATAATTAATGAATCCTCGGTCCTCTTTTCCTCAGCCTTATTATCAGTGACGAGTGTTAACATAGCTGGGTAATCCCTCCGTAGACACTCCTGGGCTTTCATAGCTGAAACGATGCTAACCCCTGTGCCACTCTGATACTTTAAAACAGATAACGATCATCCACTAGGGAGAGGTACGTAAAATTTCCTCCTCACAGGGTATACCTGCGCAATGTCCGGGTAACCAATCCACACTAGCTACCGCATCAAACTATCAAGAATAGCAGAAGGAAGGTCGATGTCGAACACTTATCCCACAAGGTCGAGTTTGCATCCCAACGAACATAGGAGGTTTCCATTGACTTGCCATCAGTCGGTTCCACAACAGGTTCGGTTTCAAGAAACATCAGGGGCAAACAGATCAGAGACGAAGCGAATAGCTACCCATCCAAGCTATCGTGTTGCTATTATGCCTGGCATAGCCTATGCCAATACTAAATGTCCTTTCATGAGCTTCATTTCCAGTGTTGCTTTCGTTACGAGAATTTCCAGTACTGCTGTCATTCCCTTAGTTGTTGTCACCTTGACTTAGCAACAGTCAATCCTTTTTGAAGTCACCTTTGTTTCTCTGCTGTAGGCTACGATTACGAGTACCTTGATGTTACCGCGACTGTTGCCTCTAATATTGTTGCCTGTAACGGTGTCCTGCGTCCTTTCACCAACAAGGTCCATCTTTTCACATTCCGTGTCACGTCCTAAGGCACTACTCATGGTGCGGGTGGTTACACATTCTGCTCTACAGTCAATTGTCATTGATTTTGTCCCGATTAGTTCGTAAAAGTCAACTCCCATAAGTCGCTTACTAGGGTTAAAGATTTGATTGAAGCTGATTTGCTGGTGTTCATTACCAGTAACCAAGGCCGTTCTAATACTGAGGTCGGTGAGATACTACGATCATCCTCCTGTCTCTCGATCTTGCTAGTTGGTCGAATAATACACAGTACGTTGCTGGGGTGTTGCAGAAACGGTCGCACTTACGGAATCTAAGGCGTCAATAAACAGAGTTCCAACCAATGAAAAGGAGTGAGAAGGTATCGACCAAATCATCCAACGCTGCAACATCCAACTCAGGGACGTTCGTACAAGCACCTAACATTCTACATAGTTCGCTTAGACGTTCGGATGGGTGTTTAGGTAATACTCGATAGCATCGAGATTCGTAAAGATTCAGAGAGGAGTGAAAAGATCACGTTCAAGTAGGAGACAATCACTGCTACGACTCCTATAGACGGTTGTGTTTCATATTAATCAAATAACGGAACAGAACCCCTTTTTCACTTGTCAAGTCTCACTGGGACTCACATACACCCCACATTATTATTATGTGTGCACTCACAATAATATTGTGATTTGCATGCTCATCTCAACTCCTCCTAACTCATGTCAAATGGTTCCTCAAACTCGAGTAGCAAACAAAGAGCATCACCAAACGTGAGTCACGAATGTTTTAGGGAAATACCACCCTATCAGTCATATAACACTTGCAGGTAATACATGAATTCATACTGTTGTGCTAAACGTGCAATCACTTGCAATATCATATGTAATTGTTCACTAGTTACGCAGTACAATGAGTATACGGGAGACCAACCTTGCAATCTGGAGCTGAGTGTCATGGTCGTATTCACGTTTTCAGAACAGTTCGGTTATAGTCTGGTTTTATAAAAATGTTTTTAAAACCAAGTTCATTATAACCAGTGGCTCTGATACCAAACTGTCACACCCCCAAAATACCACATGCGAAAACACCGCGGGATGTGTGACGTACCAGGATCTTAGCCACCAATCACATTGAACTCATAAATATAGCTAAATAAAACTTTCATTAATTAACATAAGGCATTACAAAACGTTAAATACATTTCAACATATGCAGCGGAAGCATAAATCGTTTGTTTAGTGTTTCATAAACCACATGTACAAAAACCATTAGACTTGACTTGCGATTCCAAGTATCTCGACCCATGATAACTCCAATATCCCAGACAGCAAGTTCCAAATGATATCAACCTATAGACCTGGAAGCATGCAGACAAGTGTGTCAGACGACGCTGGTGAGTTCAAAGTTTTGTTAACGTGTTTAGATACCAGTTACCAGATTAAAACGTTTCGCAGATTCGATGATTTGATGTTGTAATAACTCGTTTACTGCTGATGGCTTAAAGTTGTTTTGCCGAAACCCCATTGCCTCTATCAAAGCAATGGTCAAGACTGAGATCATTAGTTCACTCCCGACCTCCCCGGTGCGGTGTGAGGTTGCCAAGCAACAATCGGTAGATGGGACTTGATTGATAGATATGCGAGTATTAACAAACATCCCAGTAACCCAACATTCCTCCCCGGAAAGTTTACCAGATGTCCCTCCCCGGGACGCATGCTTGGAAAAATAGCAGTGAACTCACCTTGGTTTGCTCGATATGACTAGTTACTCGCACACACTAAATCAGTCAAAGCCTATAATGTTCATGCATACAAAGTCAGTTCACGTTCACGTTGTTCACATATAAGTTGTAATCATAGTGTGCGTTCAAGCAGTGATCTCTGAATAGCACATAGTAGTTATACAAACTCATTAAAACCCACAATTCACATGCAAACAATAATGACTTCTCAAGCAGTTTGTCAACGGCTGACATACTAAATATAATCACACATGTGCCTGACACTTGATGTCATGAATTGACATAATAAGGAACAAATCGTTTGACAATAAATGCATTCAGATGACCCTTATAATCATGGCCGACAACTATATTCAAATATTATCTTATTGGACCGATTCACTTAGTGGGCTGACAAATTTATTGGGCCGCTAACTATATGTTGATTAATGAACCTAAGTAAGCCATGTGATGGTCTGTCAAAACATTAAACTTCACACTCAAATGCATAAGGAATATGAAATCAGTGGCCGACAAGGATTAATGTGTATAGAAGATTGATAAGACTTAATCAATTAACAAGACAACAAATTCAAATCACATGCAATATATATCAAATATAGCCGACAATTATTATCAGGTGGGTCGAGATGTGGGCGACGAAAGACCAGGTTTCGTCGACAACTACTGTGACGAAAGATCCCCGACGAATGACTGAGTTTCGTCGACAACTCTAGTGACGAAAGGTCTCCCGATGAAAGGCCATATTTCGTCATTGACGAAAGTCCTGCTGATTCTTTCGTCGGCCTGAACCCTACTGTTACATCATACAGTTGTACTAATCTCCAAAACAGATCAACCCTTTAATCCAGTCAGTTATCATTTGTGTTTAAGAAGTCCCTATTCTTGGTTCAAACCGTTACACAATCAGGCTCATAGCAACAACCAAAATCTTTAACAGTTTCAACATGAAATCACATTCAAGCTTCAATCATTCACATACTCATTTAATCAAAATATAAACCCTAGCATCAACTAGGCGACCACAATTGTCACGGCCCCTGGCCCGGTGTGACCTGGTCTAGAAGCCGCGGGACAGAAAACCTGTGGTATTTATATTTAGTTTGGCAGCGGAAATATTAACAGGATCGTTTAAGTTTGAAAATGCCCAATTATTTTATTTCACAATTTGGGACATACCCCATAATTTACAATAAAGGGAATTTCACTAGGAAATTTCTTGTTTTACAAAACATGTTTATTTATTTCATTGAGCCACCTCTTCAAGCTTTTTAGTGCTACCTAGCACTTTTCCTTGATTCACCGTAAGTCACCTGAAACATGTTTAAAAAAAGATTTTATCAGCGGGGAAATACTGGCGAGTCATTCAATTTGCACAAAAGACACATTGTTATCAATTTACAGCATTAAGGGTTTTTATATTTGCCCCTATCATATAATTATCTGGTTCATCTGTCACTCGTCCGAATCTATGACTGTGGACATATCACTAATTAGGCTTGCCCACCTAAAGTGATAAATCGTTAGTAGTAATGTGCACAAAACCCCCACATACTGCCAGTAATTACAGATTAGCAAAGACTTAATGTAACAACTCTCATAAAAAGTCATAATTATTAAATTAATTAGTCCAAAAGGAAACCCTAATTGAGACACCCAAGTGATTCTGAACAAACCCTAGAATTTTCATAATTTTCAGAATCAGGATTAGGGCCCCTAAAACTCAGGGGGGGTTAAACCCTATTGACGATTATCCAAATTGTGAGCTGTAGAAATCGAATTTACGAAAACTATCAACTCAGCTAAGCTAGTCCCAAACGTGGCAACCTATAGCTAGAAAATAGGTCTCACGCGGCCCGCGTGAGGATAAGCCAAAACTAAAGCGGGCCGCGTAAGGGTGAAATTTCACCTATAAATAGTGGGGTTTGGGACTGGAATCTGGGCACAGAAACGACGTAAAATTTCGAAATATTCACTGAGTTACATTCGAATTACTATCACAGTTCACAAATCAACGCTGCAAAACAGGGTATTAGCACAATCGCTGCTACGATTCATTTTCCGACGATCAATATATCCAATGAATGTTTAAGTGCCGCCCACATTAGGGTTATACTTTATCGTTCGTCATTAATTTGACGGATCATCGTTAAATCGATGGATAAAGTATTATACTTTGTCGTTCGTCATTAATTTGACGGATCATCGTTAATTCGATGGATGAAGTATTGCACTTTTACATTCATTGTGAGAATTTGATCTCGTAAGTTATCGTAATTGCTGGATTGATTACTAACCCAGTTTTGTGTGCATTGTTATGTAAATTAGGTTAACAAGGCTAAATCATAGACAAGACTCTGTCCGTATTAAATCAACAAATGTGAGTCATTCTCTTTTTATCAAATTGCTTTACAAAACCCTATTTATTTCAAAGTTATAATTACAGGGATTAAGTTTATGTAATCACCATATTACAGCCGGTATGTGGGGTTTTGTATACATTACTTGATAATCTTCACCATTGGGGCAGCCAAGGGGTGATATGACCATAGTCACAGACACCATTGGACGAATGGGCCAATGGGTCGAGTGACAAAATACTGTGGGTAATTGGTTTGATATCAGAAACATTGTAATCTTCCTTAATACTGTAAATTATAACAAATATATCATTTTAGTAAATAGAATGATTCACTCAGTATTTCCCGCTGACAAAACCTTTTTCAAACATGTTTCAGGTGATCTGTTGTAATTCAGGAAAAAGTGCTGGGGAGCATTTCAAGCTTAAAATAGTGGCTCATTATAAAAATAAAGAAATAAGTTTTGTAACATAACAATTTTATAGTAAAATCATACTATTGTAAATTATCGGGGTTTTATCCCGAATTGTGAAATAAAATAATCGGGAAAAATTTTAGCTTTAAACGATCCTGATGAAAACTTCCGCTGTTAATTAAATACCGCAGTATTTCTGTCCCACGGCTTCTGAAACGGGTCAAACCGGGTCAGGGGCCGTGACAGAAAAAGGTGGTATCAGAGCCACTGGGTTAAGCTAATTAAGTATTTAGAAATACTTAATTCTTCCTGATTACTATTATGTGATTATGTGTTTTATTAACTGGCTATTTGTTAATTACAGTATGGGTAAACAAAAGCTGTCAAGCATCTATCATAAATTAGATAAATCATCCAATGAGAAGGGAAGTTCATCCCGAACCAAATCCTCGAATCAGACTGAAATTCCTGAAGAAGGAATATTTGTGCGAAAGGCACAATACGAGGAAACACTTTCTCCTAGAAGGAGGGAGATGATTATTAAGAAAAGTAAAGAGCAAATTCGACAAAAGAAGATAAAACGGGAAACCCAGGAATTAATTGATAAATCACCTTGGGAAGATAAGCTAGATGAAAAATGGGCAAATTTATATATGCTAGCCACAGTAGCAGAAAATATAAATCTTTAGATATTTTAAAGTTTAGCATCCTACCCTCACAATCTAGAAACCCTGTGTAATAAATAAAATTTCAAAACCTAAGTATGTTTTCCAGTTATCTTTGTAAGAAATTACACTGTTATTTATAAAATTTAACTTAGTATTTTATGCATTTTGCATATATGCTACATCAGCATGAGTGGGATATCCGAAGCTTTTCAGAACCTTAATCTTTACCCCGTAACTATCGAAGCTTCCAAGGAATATACTAGCTATTATCCCGATGTTGAACAACCAGTAGAATTCAAGGTTCCACCTTTAAGCAAGCCAAAACAAAAGAAAAGGACTTATGTAGGATGGAGAAAAATACGTAAGAAGAAGCCAGCTAAAAAACTGCCCAAAATAAACAATCCTTTGAAAAAGGGAAAAGAAATTATAACCAGAGAGAGTTCTAAACAACAAGAAACGGAAACTGAAGACAAAGAGGAGGGTAAGGAGATAGAAATACAGATGGAGGAAATTACTAAAGAAGTAGTAATGGAAGTTGGGCAAGGGTCTATATCAGCTCAAAGAGAAATCGGAGAGAGCTCCAATCCAATCCAGGAAAGAACTTTTCAAGATGAGATAGATTTCCTATTGGCAAGTTGCGAAACAATTCAGCCTGTCAATAATAATAATAATAATAATATTTTTAATTATCCTCTTGAAAACCAACTCCCTATGAATTGGGAACCAGCAATTCCAGACCCAATAGTTCACTCCCAAACCATAGGAATGGACGAATGGTGGACAAACGATTGGCAATTCCAAAATATTGTCAACGATCCTTACTCTTTTCTTCCACAATTTGATCCAGAACCCCTACCTAATCCACCCATGAGTAATGAAAACATGGCTGAACTTCGCCACTTTGGTGAAGAGTTGTTTGATGCTGGAACTAGAATCAGGGAAATAGGGGGACAGATTGCCTGGAAGTACGATGAGAGGGAACTGCGTTTTTAGAACAACAAGTGACGAAAGATAGTAGGATGGTAAAATGATGTTTGTATAAATAGTAATAACAAAGTTAGTCTGTAAATAACAAATAAAACTTTGTATGATATTTGTGAGTAATGATGCATACTATGATAGATATAAAATGAAATCGAGAAATCGATTGTTTTGACTATACCTGTATTAATTTTCTGATTGTGTGTATATAATTGTTATTTAGCAAATACTAATAAAATTTATATATATATTATCAGATGACAAACAGTGGTAATGAACCTATAAATGAAGTTAATCAGTCTGAGCAACATCCAGGAGATCAATATATGACTCGGCAAGATATCGAAAACATTGTTGCTCAAGGGATAGCTAATGCTATTCCAGCATTCGTTGCTGCTATCAAGAATCCACCCGAACCACAACAAATTATCCCTAGTAAACAGATTACTGAAGATAACTTCAGTAATAGTGTAAATGGAGGCAATAATCATGTTAATCATAATAAGGAACCACATCAAGCTCCATTACCCAAGAAAATGAAAACTGCAACGCCTGGTTGCACTTTCAAAGAATTCCTTGCTTGTAAACCCACTGAATTTGCAGGCAATGAAGGAGCAACTGCATCACTGCGTTGGTTAGAGAAAACCGAAGCAGTTATTGCAATAAGTAAATGTGGTAAAGATGATCAGGTCATGTATGCATCCAATTTGTTCAAAGAAGGAGCACTCGAATGGTGGAACACTGTGTTACAATCAAAAGGAAGAGTAATAGCTTATGCTATGACTTGGGAAGAATTTAAAGGTTTGGTGGAAAGAAAATTCTGTCCCGAGTATGAAAAAGAACAGATGGCAAATAAGTTTCTAAATCATCGGATGATGGGTGTGGATTGTCGTGGGTATACCTCGGCATTCTTTGAATATGCAAGAGTAGTACCAACACTGGCTTCGCCAGAACCTGTACTCATTTCTCGCTATATTTGGGGGCTAATTAGCGAAATCCGCAATATTGTCAAAGCTGCGAGACCTCGCACTATTGATGATGCGGTAGAATTAGCCAATACTCTAACCGATGAACTGGTACGCACAAGAGATGAAGATAGGAAAAAGGAACTAGCTCAGAAAATTACCCAAGGATTTCGTGTGGGTAATAATAACAGTTTCAAGAAAAGAGGAACAGGGCAATATTCAAATCCACCTTTCTGTAGAAATTGCAAAAGGAAGCATTACGGAAAATGTAATTTAACCTGCAACCTTTGCAAGGGTATAGGACACCGTGAAGAAAACTGCAGAAAGAAAACCGTAATCTGTTTTAACTGTGGAGAAGCGGGACATTATAAAACAGAATGTCCTAAATTGGTCAAACCAGTAGATAACAAACCTAAGGCAACGGAAGGAACTACAAAGAAGAATGCCAGGGCCTTTCAGCTGACCACTCAAGAAGCAGAACTCATTCCGGATGTGATAGCGGGTACGTTCTTAGTCCACAATGTGTATGCAAAAGTATTATTTGACTCTGGTGCAAACCAAAGTTTTATAAATACTTCATTCTGCCAAGCTCTTAGTTTACCTTTAACCAATATTAGGCAGATTTTTATAGTTGAAACAGCAGACGGAAATTCAGTTAAAATAGATAAAGTTTTGCAGGAAGGAAACATAGAACTTTTAGGACATAAATTCTCTGCAAAACTATTGCCAATGAAATTAGCTGAATTTGATGTGGTATTAGGAATGGATTGGTTAATCACCAACCATGCTAGAATCCTTTGTGATCAGAATTCCATAGAAATTCAATCACCTACCGGAGAAGTGATTAGGATTATAGGAGATAAACCACGAAAGCCCATGAAGTTCATATCAGTAATGAAAATTGCTAATTATGAACGAAAACAAGGAATAGTGTATATGATTTTGGTAATCATTAGCACTAAGGGAAAAGATCTTAAGGAAATACCAGTAGTCTCAGAATATCCTGATATATTTCCAGAAGATTTACCAGGATTACCTCCAGACAGGGAAGTAGAATTTAGGATTCATCTAATTCCAGGAACTACACCGATAGCCAAGGCACCTTATCGGTTAGCACCCACAGAAATGTTAGAACTGAAACAGCAATTAGATGAATTACTAAGTAAAGGATTCATACAACCTAGTTCATCCCCTTGGGGAGCGCCAGTGTTGTTTGTAAAGAAAAAGGACGGTTCAATGAGAATGTGTATCGATTATAGAGAATTGAATAAGGTTACAATTAAGAATCGATATCCATTACCTAGGATTGATGATCTTTTTGATCAACTTCAGGGGGCTAGATATTTTTCTAAGATAGATTTACGCTCCGGATATCATCAATTGAAGGTACAAGAAGAAGACATACCTAAGACTGCTTTCAGAACTAGGTATGGTCATTACGAGTTTACAGTCATGCCCTTCGGATTAACAAATGCGCCTGCAGCATTTATGGACATGATGAATAGGATCTGTAAACCGTACTTGGATAAATTTGTAATTGTCTTTATAGACGATATACTTATTTATTCCAAAAGTCAGACAGAGCATTGTGAACATCTTCATGCACTCTTAACTTTGTTAAGAAAAGAAAAGTTGTACGCCAAATTCTCGAAATGCGAATTTTGGCTAAAAGAAGTACAATTTTTAGGACACATGGTAAATCATGAAGGTATTCATGTAGATCCTGCTAAGATAGAAGCAATTACCAAATGGAAGGTTCCACAAACAGCAATGGAAATAAGAAGTTTTATAGGATTAGCTGGGTATTATAGACGGTTTATTAAGGATTTTTCCAAGATAGCCGTACCCTTAACTAAGCTAACCTGTAAAGCTACTAAGTTTGAATGGGGACCCAAACAAGAAGAAGCCTTTAGAATTTTGAAACAGAAATTAACCCATGCACCAATCTTAGCCTTACCAGAAGGAACTGAAGATTTTGAAGTATATTGTGATACTTCAAAATTAGGATTTGGATGTGTGCTTATGCAACGCAAGAAGGTAATTGCGTACGCATCAAGGCAATTGAAAAAGCACGAAGAAAACTATACGACTCATGATTTAGAATTAGGAGCCGTAATTTTTGCCCTTAAGATTTGGAGACATTATCTTTACGGAAGTAAATTTACTGTTTACACAGACCACAAAAGTTTAAGATATATCTTTGGGCAAAAAGAGTTAAACATGAGGCAAAGGAGATGGATGGAAATCCTAAGTGACTACGACTGTGATATTCAGTATCACGAAGGAAAGGCGAATGTAGTTGCAGATGCCTTAAGTCGTAAGTATTATGAGAAACAACGACGGGTTCGTGCTCTCAGATTAAATCTACAAATAGATTTAATGGAACAATTGAAGAATGTTCAAACTACAGCAATCAAGGATGATGTTGAAGGAATGAAAGGACGAATCAAGGAATTAGAACAAGGAGCAGATGGAATTTGGAGATTCCACAAAAGTAGAATTTGGGTACCTAAGCAGGGAGACTTAAGACCTAAGATTTTAGAAGAAGCTCATAAATCTAGATATACACTATGCATCCAGGAAACAATAAGATGTATCAAGAAAGAATTTTTGGTGGATAGGAATGAAAAAGGACATAGCCAACTATGTTTCTAAATGTCTTACTTGTTCACAAGTTAAGGCAGAACATCAGAAACCTTCAGGATTACTACAACAATTAGAAATGCCAGTATGGAAATGGGAACTTATAACAATGGATTTTGTTACTAAGTTACCCAAAACCAGAAAAGGTAATGATGCGATTTGGGTAATTGTGGATCGATTAACCAAATCTGCTCACTTTCTACCTATGAAAGAAACTTTTAGCATGCAAAGACTGGCTAAATTGTATGTAGATGAAGTTGTATCCTTACATGGAGTTCCACTCTCCATTGTTTCGGATAGAGATAGTCGTTTTACTTCCCATTTCTGGAAAAGTTTCCAGCAAGCTATGGGAACTCGACTAAATTTGAGCACTGCATATCATCCCCAAACAGATGGGCAAAGTGAAAGAACGATCCAAACTCTAGAAGACATGCTCCGAGCATGTGTAATAGACTTTGGTGGAAGTTGGGATGATCACTTACCATTAATTGAATTCTCCTATAACAATAGTTATCACTCAAGCATTGATACTGCTCCATTTGAAGCATTATATGGAAGAAAGTGTAGAACTCCAGTTTGTTGGGCAGAAATAGGAGAAAGTCAATTATCAGGTCCTGAAATAGTGCAAGAAACAACTGATAAGATTACTCAAATCAAAGAAAGGCTGAAGACGGCTAGAGATCGCCAGAAGAGCTATGCTGATAATAGATGCAAGCCATTAGAATTTCAAGTTGGAGACAGAGTATTGTTGAAAGTTTCTCCTTGGAAAGGAGTTATTAGATTTGGTAAGAAAGGAAAGCTAAGTCCAAGATACGTAGGACCATTTCCAGTGATCCAACGTATAGGACCAGTAGCTTATCGTTTACAGCTACCAGAAGAATTATCTGGAGTACATGATGTATTTCATGTATCTAATCTCAAGAAATGTTTAGCAGATGAATCTCTGGTAGTACCTCTTCGAGACATAGAGGTAAACAAAAAGTTAAAATTTGTGGAGAAACCTATTCAGATAGAAGACAGAAAAGTGAAGTTTCTCAAGCACAAACGACTAGTTCTAGTCAAAGTCAGATGGGATTCAAAGAGAGGAGCTGAGTACACTTGGGAACTGGAATCAGAAATGAAGAAAAAGTATCCTCAATTATTCCAGTAAATCTCGAGGACGAGATTTTTCTTAAGGTGGGGAGAATGTAACAACTCTCATAAAAAGTCATAATTATTAAATTAATTAGTCCAAAAGGAAACCCTAATTGAGACACCCAAGTGATTCTGAACAAACCCTAGAATTTTCATAATTTTCAGAATCAGGATTAGGGCCCCTAAAACTCAGGGGGGGGTTAAACCCTATTGACGATTATCCAAATTGTGAGCTGTAGAAATCGAATTTACGAAAACTATCAACTCAGCTAAGCTAGTCCCAAACGTGGCAACCTATAGCTAGAAAATAGGTCTCACGCGGCCCGCGTGAGGATAAGCCAAAACTAAAGCGGGCCGCGTAAGGGTGAAATTTCACCTATAAATAGTGGGGTTTGGGACTGGAATCTGGGCACAGAAACGACGTAAAATTTCGAAATATTCACTGAGTTACGTTCGAATTACTATCACAGTTCACAAATCAACGCTGCAAAACAGGGTATTAGCACAATCGCTGCTACGATTCATTTTCCGACGATCAATATATCCAATGAATGTTTAAGTGCCGCCCACATTAGGGTTATACTTTATCGTTCGTCATTAATTTGACGGATCATCGTTAAATCGATGGATAAAGTATTATACTTTGTCGTTCGTCATTAATTTGACGGATCATCGTTAATTCGATGGATGAAGTATTGCACTTTTACATTCATTGTGAGAATTTGATCTCGTAAGTTATCGTAATTGCTGGATTGATTACTAACCCAGTTTTGTGTGCATTGTTATGTAAATTAGGTTAACAAGGCTAAATCATAGACTAGACTCTGTCCGTATTAAATCGACAAATGTGAGTCATTCTCTTTTTATCAAATTGCTTTACAAAACCCTATTTATTTCAAAGTTATAATTACAGGGATTAAGTTTATGTAATCACCATATTACAGCCGGTATGTGGGGTTTTGTATACATTACTTGATAATCTTCACCATTGGGGCAGCCAAGGGGTGATATGACCATAGTCACAGACACCATTGGACGAATGGGCCAATGGGTCGAGTGACAAAATACTGTGGGTAATTGGTTTGATATCAGAAACATTGTAATCTTCCTTAATACTGTAAATTATAACAAATATATCATTTTAGTAAATAGAATGATTCACTCAGTATTTCCCGCTGACAAAACCTTTTTCAAACATGTTTCAGGTGATCTGTTGTAATTCAGGAAAAAGTGCTGGGGAGCATTTCAAGCTTAAAATAGTGGCTCATTATAAAAATAAAGAAATAAGTTTTGTAACATAACAATTTTATAGTAAAATCATACTATTGTAAATTATCGGGGTTTTATCCCGAATTGTGAAATAAAATAATCGGGAAAAATTTTAGCTTTAAACGATCCTGATGAAAACTTCCGCTGTTAATTAAATACCGCAGTATTTCTGTCCCACGGCTTCTGAAACGGGTCAAACCGGGTCAGGGGCCGTGACACTTAATCACTGCAAAGTATAACTGGAAACATTTAGGGTTTTGTAAAGGAATTTGATAAAAAGAGAATGACTCACATTGCAAGTTTAGTTGGACAGAACCTTGCCTACTGATTTAGCCTTGTAACCTAGTTAAATAATAATGCACACGAAACTAGGTCAGTAACTTAATACAGCTTTTTACGATAAACTCACGAAATCAAAACCCTCACGACGAATGACAAAGTATAGCCCGGATTCGGGCAACACTTAAACATCCATCGGATCGGTTTCAATCGATCGGACATTGTATCGTAGCAGTGATCGAGTTATTACCCTGTTGTCGCAGCAGAGGGTCGAGACTTGATTGTTTTTTAAAGAAACGGGTAATACTAAACGTATGTAATGAAAGTTTCCGTCGTAATAACACCAACATGCAAGTGCCAAACCCCTGCTATATATACTGAAAAATGGTCTCCCCCGCGTGGCGCGCCAGACCCACATGGTCCTAGCGCGTGGCGCGACGGGTCCTCTTTTAGGGTAGGGTAGCCTCATGTATACATAGCCTAGGTGAGTCAACAGTTCGACGAATTTCGTGTTCTACAATGAATTTTGAAGATAATCGTCAATTAGGGGATACCCCCCCCCCTTTGAGTTTTAGGGGCCCTGATCCTAGTTTCAATTATTCTGAAAATTTTATGGGTCATGCTATACTACTTGGGGTCTCAATTAGGGTTTCCTATTGTACATAATAAAATAAGAAATAATACTTTTGGTGAGAGTTGTTACAACAATCCTTTCATTAACATTAGTATTCGAACATGATCAGAGATTGCATACCAACTTTCAAATCATAACAACATAAATCTCAATCCATGCCAAATTATATTATTCATCTAATCCAAGTTCTTATATCAAAAACACTTTAACCGCTAATCATACAAAAGATCACATATGAAAGGGAACCAAAACAATCAAAGAGGGTGATAAACTAACCGAAATAACCGAGATACTAGATGAACTCGAAGGGAAAAGCTTCACGAGGGAAGGGTGTTGCCGTCAGATTCAAGGAGGAGTTCTAGGGTTATTATGTTTGCACATGAACACGTTTATAATCTAAAGAAGGTGGGTTAGGCCTGGGAAAGAGCTGGGCCGAAAGCCTCTTTCGCCGGGCACCATGATGACGAATCTCATGTTTCATCATACATCAAGTTTCGCCAAGCCCAAATATTAAATAGTTATCAAGTCTCACAACCTTTCAACAATTGATATCATTGTATCGTTAAATCCACTAATCATCCAATTCTAATTTTTTTAGCAGATACACGGTTCGTTAACATAAAATCATCTGAAATCTCGGGTTGTCACAGGTTCGGTACCGGACGATACCGAGCTCATCCCTACAAACAACCACTTAATATTTCAAAACCATCGCTCTACTATGAAGGGCAGTCGATTTGCTTATCTCACATAGTGCAATGTGCCAATGAAGGAACCAATGCGAACTAAATAATGAGAACAAAATGTGTACAGAAGAATAAGCTAAGACTTTCACATCATTTTTGTGAATATGACATGATCTTTACCGGATAATAGACCCTTGCAAATGTTCAAACATATCTCAAGAGTAGGGCTGTAAACGAACCGAACGAACACGAACAAGGCCTTGTTCGTGTTCATTCATTAAGGAAATAAATGTGTTCCGAACGGTTCATGAACACTTACCGAACCAGATTTTATGTTCGTGTTCGTTCCTTAAGTGAAGAAACACTGGTTTAATTGATCGGAATCAATTGAACCAGGGGGTTTGAATTTGCATAAAAAGGTTGATCTCTCCTCGTTCGGTTCGTGGGTACAGCTCTCCGTCTTCTCACACTAACTGCAAAACAACCACCGTTAGACTCGTCACAGGGAGAATGGGGGTTCTCTCTGTGACCACCCTCCGGCGTGCGAATAACTACAGGTTTATAAAGAAGAAGAAGTAGTGAAAGTGAAGTGAATGTAACTTGAGAATTATACCTGAACTACCCTTCTATTTATAGCTGAAGTTTGGGCGGGAAAACCTGTTGGTGATATATTGACGGAAAGTGCTACTTCCGTGAGCGGTTATTTTTCCCTCCGTTAATCTTTAACGAGTGTCAGAGCACACGGATCGCGATCTTGATCAACGGTAAGGGTATTGCCACGTGGAAAGTGGACAAGTGAAAACTTCTCTTTTAATTTCGTGCCATCATTGTGACTTCAAGAGAGTCTGGGATGATGCCACGTGGCCAGACGGTTATAACCATCTGGTGGTGCACGATGGAGCCTTCTAGAAGATTACAGCTGTAATCCTGTGCGGCTCTCCTTATTGTATAGTTTTGGCGAAGTAAATAATATCCAATTCTGGATATTTGTATGCGGGATTGTTTATCAAGATTGTCATCCTTATTTGTTATGGAGGTTGGCGCAAGGATTTGTTAGTTTACTTTTGGCGCGCAAGTGTAAGATGTTGTTTTCCTTCTGAGTTCTCTTTGTGGGACCAGTGTGCGGCCGCGCAAGGCCTAAAGAGGGTTAGAGGAATGAGGTTGTGGTATGGTCCCAAGTACTTGAAGTAAGGTTTTTGGGACCTTACCCCTTCAAGTCCCCCTAGTCTAGTGTTACTCTTATGCAACTAAGTGGAGCACTAGACTATGAGAGAGATGCTCTGCTGTAAAGTTTTTGGCGCGAAAGTAGGGAATCTTATTTGAGAAGATACTCTTGCTCATGATTCTGATTTTGAAAATCTTGACTTTGTGTATGTGGAAAGGTATAGTAATGACTGTTAATGTGTGACAGGTTGTCACTGTCAGTTATACGTTACTTACTGTGTTTCCCACGCGCGCGTGAACTCGCGTTTAATGCTCTTTCCCACTCGCCTTGATGCTTGGATGACTGTGCCAACCCCGGAAAAGGTGTTGTTGCAGTTACCTAGGTTATTTGAGGCGGTGAGTACATAAATCTTTTCAATCGTTCATTTTTGTTAATCATTACTTTCTTGAAAGCCCTTTTTTCTTCTTCGTCTCTTTTATCAGTCTGTTGAACCGGAGACCATCACGAAGATTCTGCTAAAGAAATGGTTGCCGAACTTCCACCATTGAAGTGGTCTAGGGCAACTTTCGATGGTTTGATTCGGAATTTTAAATTTCCAGAAAGTTGGGGTGCTCGGTACCCTGACGAGGGTCAGACGGCGGCGGATGCTCCGGCCGGGTATATATCTTTATTCTGGGACTTTTTCTCTGCAGGTAACTTCCGATTGCCTGCAACGAAATTTCTTGAAATTCTTGAGTATTACAAGTTCCACATCTCCCAGATGCACCCTATTGGCATGGTTAGGGTTCGTCACTTCGAATTTGTGTGTCGTACAATGCACATAGAACCGACGGTTCCTCGATTTCGAGTGTTCCATCAAATGCATTGTTCTCAGGGGTTCTAATCCTTTATGCAAAGGGCGTCTGCGAAGAAGATTTTGCTGGATCCCCCAAAGCCGTTTCATGACTGGAAACAAAATTTTTTCTTCATTTAAAGTGGGGTTATCCTGATGAGGATGACATTTAGGGGGAAAGAGGATGTCCCAACTGAGACTCTTCAGACTCCCATTGATGAAAATTGGTACCAGGATTTGAAAGATGTTCCGTCTATTGCTTTTCCGGAGAAAGCCCTTGTTGGGGCTAGCATGAGCCTGAACTGGCGGATGAATCGGGAAGAGAAGCCGATGTACATGGAAGGCGACAAAAGTAAGATTTGGGGTTTGCCCTGTTTTCTTCCCTTTCTTGTGTCTGTTGTGTTTTTTTTTTTTTGATTTTGCTTCTCTTCTCTTGCAGTCATTTACTTATACGTTGTTGCTTTTGAGAGAGAAGGTAGGAAGATGGCCAATATTCCCAAGAAACATGATGAAGAGCTTTGGTATCATCGAATTGTGAGGAATTTTGTTCTTCCCCGAAATGATGACCTAGCCGCGCAACCTGCTGCTGGTGCTGGTAATTTTTCATCGTAATACTATTTCTGTTGATCTTGCGCTTTCGGATGAGTCAATCTTTGCTCTTTTTAGTAGGTGAGCTATCTAACCTGGGCATAGGCCCTGAAAAGAAAGGCGCGCGCCTACTGCTACTACTGCGCCAAAGAAGAGTGATGCGGAGAAAGCTCAATCTTCTAAAACCAAAAATTTGGTAGGAGAGAAGAAAGGTATGCGCCATTCCTCTGACTCCTGGTGTGATTATGTGGTGGTATCTGATTCTTTGGAGAGTCTTGCGCCTGCAGTTGTGAGGAGACATAAGCCAAAACCCCGGGAAACTGCTGATATTCCTCCATCGAACCCTGATGACCCTATTGATTTAGAGTCAAGTCCTGAGTGTTTGTTGAGGAAAAAATCAGGAAAATGAAAACAAACTGGTGTTGATGCCGATGGTCAACCTGCCAAGAAGGTTCAGAAGAAGATTACCAGAAGAGAGAACCTTGATGCCTTTATTTCAAAGCTAGTTCTTGGTAGGTATTTCTCGTTATTTTTCTTTAATTCGCCTTGAATGATTGTAACATGTTTGTTTTGTTTTTACAGAAAAGCCAAAATCTCCTGTTCAAACGGAACCATCGCATGTGGTCAATGAGGAGCTTCCGCCCTCTCCTACTCGCGCCTCTGTTGATGAGCAGTTAAAGAACACTGAGACGCTTGAGAATGAGGCGGGGAAATATACTGGGGCGGAGAATCCTGAGGCTGAAAAGCATGTTGATGCGGAGAAAATTACTAGTTCAGATGCTGTAGATGTTGGTGCTGGTGATCCACAGACTCCTGAATTTGTTGCTCAAGATTCGAAGAAAGGGAAAGCTGCTCAAGAGATCCCTGTAACAGTTTCTCCTTCCATGGCTTCTGGTTCTATGCTTGAGAATATTGAGAAGGTCTCTGCCGAGGACCAAGGTTCATTTTCTGATGCTGATAAGAATTCTCCAATCCGCCCAGATGAAACTCTAGGGGATTATGATTATAGAACTTATTCGGAGAAGAACGCCTCTGAAATTCATGTCCCCGTTTGTAATCTGAAGAAAGGTGACACTTTTTCAGACTGGCGTATATGCCGAGACTGGTTACAGGGGACATTTCCGCCTGTGGAAATTAAATTTCAGGAGGGGCGCCTTAATGATCAGACCTATCATGCACTTCTTGAAGAGGCTGCTTCTTATACATCCACTACGCACCGCATAGTGCGCGAGTGGCACAGTATCCATAAGGATTGGGCTGCTTTTAAGGCGACCAAGAAGAAAGCTGCTGAAGATGAGGCCCGAGTTGCCCAGCTGAGGGCTAAGCTAGAAGCTGACCAAGCCAAATTTGAGAATGATCGGAAAACTGAAAAATGGTCTGTTGCGGGTTGGAAGAGAAAGGCGGAAACCGAAGCTGCCCTTCTTTCCAAAGAGTGCAAAAATTGGAAAGAGATCTGTGAGAAGGATAATGCTGAAAAGATGGGTCTTCGCAATGTTATCAACAACCTTAAAGCGGAAGTTGAAAAATTGAAGAAACAAGATGCGGAGATCGAAAAGTTGAAGAAGGAAAAAGCTGATGCTGAAACCGCGCGAGATGAAGCGCGTTCTCATAGGGAACGAAATGAACAACGAGAGGTACATACCTGTGCTACTCTTGCCCTGAGAGATAAGGAGATAGAAGAACTTATCGCTTTACTATCTGAGCAGGAACAACTTAAGGCGGAAGCTGAGGCTGCTAAGAAAGATCTGGAGCTTGCTTTGGCTGAGAAGGCTGAAACTTCTCGCCATCTTGTTGAATCCGAAGAACAGTTAGAAATTTCTGAAACTGCACGGGTGACGGCGGAGATTGAGCTTGAGCCTCTGGAAGGTGATATGTAATTGCTGAAAGAGCGTGGAATCGCAAGTGTAAGTTCTTCTTTCTTTGGTAATTCTTAAAGATGCTATGCACGTCTCCTTACTTTGGTTTTCCTTTTTTGTGTAGGTTGCCGAATCGGTCTTGAATTCTGAGGAGCTAGACAAAACTGTGGCGCATTTGTTGGTTGCTGCGCGAAATGATGGATATGCCCAAGGGTATGCGGAATGCTCACACCATGTGGTTACTGCTTTGAAGGTTGACTGGGATACTAGCAAGTCCGCTACCCATGGTGTTAATACAGATGCTGCCTTGGCTGCTGCGAAGACAGAATTTAATAACTTACAGCTCCTGGTTATGGATCTTATCAATGTTGCGTTACAATCTGAGGACCATGTGGCGCAGTTGAAAGAAATCTTTCCGGATAAAGATGAATATGAAGATGAAGACCTAGCTTAGGTTTTCTTTGTGGTTGTATGAACAATTAACTTGTAGTTTTCGCGATGTGGGTCCCTATTTTGTTAATGCGCTGCAGCGCAAGTAACGTTAATTAATACACTGCCGTGTATGTTTGCATTTTAAGTTAAGGCGTGTTGCGCGCCAGTAACTAGTATAAGATGTGTTTTAATTTACAATATTTTGCATGAGTTCAATTGCTTTGATTAGGTAAGATGAATAAAGTTGGTATAAAGCTCATGTGTGATCGTAAGGTCTGGTGCGATGTGTGTGATCGCTGACCGCTCATGAGACTTGTGTTATATCTACCATAATGTTTTTGCGCTTACCAAAAGGAATTGCATGCCCTTTGTAATAAACACAGAGATAACAAAAACTTTGTTTTGATTCATGATAGGGCACAGAGGCCATGGTACAAAGTTTTCAATTTTAGGATAATTACATGAAACTTAAGTTACACTATAGTCCTTGAATTGATAAGCTTACGGAACTTGTCCAATCCTGTGAGGAAACTATAGTATGTTGCTTAGTTCTTCGCCTTCTTACTCGGGCCCTCCTCACCACGAGTAATTTGTTTTATGTCTTTGCGCACATTCTGCAATAGGTGTGTAAGCTCGCCGCTTTTGAGCGCCTTCTCAATCTCAGTGCGCAGGGAGATACATTTGTTGGTAGTGTGACCACGATCTTTTTGGTAATCACAGTATTGGTTTGGATCCTGACCCCGTTTATTTTTTCATTGGTGGAGGCGTCTTGAACTGGCAGTCTTCCGTGCTTAGCACCTCTGCTGGGGTCTTGGTCAGAGGAGTCCACTGCCTCTCTCTGTTTTCTTGTTTTGCCTCTCTTTGCGCAGCGAGTTTGTTGATAGTGGCTCGCGCATCTTCGGACGAGTAATTTCCAGAATTTGAATCATGCCAATTCTTTTTAAACTTTTTGTTACCGCTGGCGCTCATATCTGTTGGGCGGCTGTGTGGTGGTGGTGGTCTGTTTGTGCTAAGGTTTTCTCCGTCTGGGCGTACACTTTTGCTGCCACCATTAGCTTCTCCCAGCTCTTTGGTAGCCCTTCCGTTCCGGACAAAACCTTTATCATGTCGTCACAACGGACGGCATATTTAAACTATGCTCTGATCAAGTGCTCATGACATCTCCTATCTCAAGCACTTCTTTGTTGTAGCGCGTGATGAGATCTTCTAAGCTCTCATCGTCGCGTCTCCAAATATTCATGACGTCTGCAGTATCTCGGATAGACTTCCTCTGTTGGCTAAAGTGTACTAAAAATTTCTCTCGTAGGTCAACCCATGAGGTTATCTTTCCAACAGGCAGGTTATCGAACCATAACCGTACAGCGCCTGTGAGAGTCTGGATGAAGAGGTGGCACCACATTGGCAGGGTCCATCCCCCTACCAAACCTGCATTCATGAAGATCCGAAGATGATCATCTGGGTCTGTCATGCCATTAAACTTACCAACATTGGATGGAAGTTTTGCTTTCTCTAGGGTAGCCAAAGCGATCTCGCTGATGAACTTGGAGTTTTCTGCTGCTTCCGCCGGGCGGTAAATCAAATTGTAATCGTGTTCTGCTTCAGGATTGTAAGTCGCGCGAGGTTTGCAATTTTTGTAATTCGGTTGCAACCGACTGAACACGCTTGTATTGTCCCTTTAGTGGTATGTTCTGTCGTACTCATTGGTGTGGGTGTCCCGTCGTGGGCCCAACCTGGAGTGAACTGACTGCCTTCGATGAGAATGAGATTCATCGTGATATTTTCTTCGGCGATTTTCAGAGTGAGTATACTCATATCTCACTGGGGATCTAGAGTAAACTTCGGTATCTTCTACCTGAACTAGTGATGGTGTATCATGGTGGGACACATGAGGCATCGAAGGTGCTCGAGTGCGAGATACCGCTCATCGTGAGTGAGTGGGAGGAGCAGTTTGTGCACAGAGTTGTGCATACACAGCATTGATTGCTCCTTGGGATATGACATACCAGGAAATAGGGGTTTCCTCTGGAGGTAAAATCGAACTTATCATAATTTCAGGTTGCATTCCTGGAGTGACAGGATCATTTGGATGATTATCAGTGTATTGTACTTCATTATCATCCGAAGCTTCTTCCACAATCCCTTTAACTTGGGTATTGTGAGCGAAATTTGGCCGAGGTCCGGTTTGACGGTTCGTCGGAGTTTCTTCCATTTGAAAAACGGAGATGAAAAAGTGAATTGAAACGAGAAGAAATGGGTAGAACTGAGGAATCGGTGAGCGCCAATGAAGAAACACTGGTTTAATTGATCGGGATCAATTGAACCAGGGGGTTTGAATCTGCATAAAAAGGTTGATCTCTCCTCGTTCGGTTCGTTGGTACAACTCTCCTTCTTCTCACACTAACTACAAAACAACCACCGTTAGACTCGTCACGGGGAGAATGGGGGTTCTCTCCATGACCACCCTCCGGCGTGAGAATAAGTACATGTTTATGAAGAAGAAGAAGTAGTGAAAGTGAAGTGAATGTAACTTGAGAATTATACCTGAACTATCCTTCTATTTATAGCCAAAGTTTGGGCGGGAAAACCTGTTGGTGAAATATTGACGGAAAGTGCTACTTCCGTGAGCGGTTATTTTTCCCTCCGTTAATCTTTAACGAGTGTGAAAGCACACGGATCGCGATCTTGATCAACGGTAAGGGTATTGCTACGTGGAAAGTGGACAAGTGAAAACTTCTCTTTTAATTCCGTGCCGTCATTGTGACTTCAAGAGAGTCTGTGATGATGCCACGTGGCCAGACGGTTATAACCGTCTGGTGGTGCACGATGGAGCCTTCTAGAAGGTTACAGCTGTAATCCTGTGCAGCTCTCCTTATTGTATAGTTTTGGTGAAGTAAATAATATCCAAGTCTGGATATTATTTATGCAGGAGTGTTTATCAGGATTGTCATCCTTATTTGTTATGGAGGTTGGCGCAAGGATTTGTTAGTTTCCTTTTGGCGCGCAGGTGTAAGATGTTGTTTTCCTTCTGAGTTCTCTTTGTGGGACCAGTGCTCAGCCGCGCAAGGCCTAAAGAGGGTTAGAGGAATGAGGTTGTGGTATGGTCCCAAGTACTTGAAGTAAAGTTTTTGAGACCTTACCCCTTCATTAAGGAAACGAGCATGTTCGCGAACGGTTCACGAACACAAACGAACACAAATAAATTTGGCAAACGTGACGAAGGATAAAGATAGATGTCCCAGAGAGTAGCACTCGAACTTGAATCACTTATTGTGGAACAGAGGTCGATCGTATTCGTCGATGTAAATAATAAGAAATGAAAGAGAAATGATGCATAAACAAGGTGAAAGTGGGTTTTCTAGTTTAATTGTTAGGGTAATAAAATAAATAAAAGTTTAATAATATAAAAAGCACAAATAAAATATAAGAAAGTACAAATATCTTCAATTAAAACACAAACATACGAATATAAACGAACGCAAATCAACGAATGCTCACGAACACGTTCACGAACACCTTACCGAACGTTCACGAACACAATCGAACGAACGAGACCTCTGTTCATGTTCGTTCATTTAACTAATCGAACAAAATTTCTTGTTCGTGTTCGTTCATTTATTAAACAAATGAACATAAACGAACTTCCCGCCGAACGGTTCACTAACTGTTCGCTAACGTTCGTTTCGTTTACAGCCCTACTCAAGAGTTCTAAGATGTTTTCTTTTGTCCTCAAACTTTAAGTTGAACTATAGCAAAAGTAAGTAATTTGGTAATGATATTGAGGCGGAAATGGTATATGGCCATGGCATAAAATTGTCAAGCGAATGAGTTCTGTCTCACATTCCAAGAACTTTCTGTGGGAGCCAATATGAATCATTATAAGTTTTTGAAACAGGTGCTAGATGAATCCAAATCCAAACCAACTGTTTGGATATCTGATACACTTTCTTTTGGTAGAGGAATAACTCTTTTGAAGACCATTTTAGGAAGTCCTCCTTTGTATACCTTTCTCTATTTAAAGCACCATTGATTGTAATTGAAGAACTAGAACGTGCGTAGAAGATTCTTGTGTGTGTGTGTGGGGGGGGGGGGGTTGAAAGCGTGGAAGAAAAGATATGTTACGTTCATTGGAGGTTCAAGTCCGTCAATTTAGGGTTATTAGATTTTATCACCCTCAACTATTGGCCATTGACCGATGTCACCCCCAACTATCACTTTGACACCTGTCACCCCAACTTAATACTTAGTGTGTTCTGTCATCACGTCGTTAACTGATTACTAACTTTTGATCCTGATACTACACTTTTTTGGTATCATAGAGCCATTCTGTAGCACAAGAACCTGGAAGGAATTCCTTGTGAAATTTAGTATAGCTAGAGCATGGAATAAATGTCATAAAAACGGTGTTGAAGCTATCAAGTTATTCAATCAAACATAGTAATTTTAAGGCGGAAGTGTGGCGTGGCAATGATTTTCCTTTTTGGTTGTATAGATGGTTCAATCGATTTTAGAGATTGCTAGAGATTGCATTTTCTCCATTTTCGCAATCGAACCATCCAAGAATCGTAAGATATTAAAAGGGGGGGGGGGTATTGGTGGTATCATGGTGTGAAGATGGTGGAATTTTGGTGGCCACCACAAAGAAACGGTCTCGTGAGTCGTGATGATATTTAACAAATAAATGCATAATTTTTGTTTATCTTTCCATATTTTTATATGTATAGTTTTTACGTGGATGGAATTGGCTTAACAATTTCCATGTTTTTTTTCATCTCTAAGCTTAATACAACTAATCTATCTATACTTTCTATAAAAGGAGAAATCCAAGTGACATAAGAAAAGCTGATGTGTCAGCTTGAGAGCATGTCCAACAAGGCTTTTCTTATGTCATTATTACATCATAATGCCTAATATTAAAAGACTTTAAAATTCAAAGTTGGCCCACATCCACCTTTTCAAAGGTCTGCCCATTTGTATAATGCCTTATACTCAAAGGTCTGCCCTTATTCAAAGTACTGATGTTTATTCTAATTCTAATCCTATAAAATTCAAAATTCTGGCTCCACATTCAAAATTCAAAATTCAAACCATCTGTATTCTAATTCTAATCCTATCAATAAGATATAATTATCTGGTTCCACATTTAAATTTCTTTCGCTCATATCTACATATGAATTTGGCTCCACATTCAAATTTCAATTTATCTCTCTCCTTTATATTTGCGATCATATCTCTCTTACTCAAATGCATAGCTCTCATGATTGAGCCGGTTAATCTTCATATACAGTTCTTTGTTCCAATATCATTGTTCCAACATCGTTGTTTCATGGAAGCTCGGTTTCACACACTCACCTTTGACCTCGGCTTTGCATATTCAGTCTGTTCATCTGCGATTACAGCTTTTTGTACTTCACGAAAATTTTCCAATATCATTGTTGCAACGTCGTTGAGGGTATGTTTTTTTCTCTGATTTTGAATCTTAAAATTTGAACTGATATGTTCTAATTCTCTGTTTATATTTCAGCCTAATCAGAGTTGTTTAAAATTCAAATAATCAGTTGCGAGTTATTTTAAGTTTGTGGATTCTTTTAAACTGTTGATATATGTTGATAATATTTATTTTAAGGTGTTGATATATTTCAGCTTTTTTTTTTCGAGCGAGCAGTGAGGAGTTCTTCTGCACTGTTTTTGAAGTCTGAAGTGCATAAAGTGGAGTACTTCTTTATGATAAATGAAGAAGTTAATGGTAATTATGAGAACACCGTTTTTTTTGTTCTTTATGATAAAGTGGAGTACTTCTTCTGCACGATTATTATATCCTTCTTTTACATGAGACTTGAAGAAATATACAAGTTAAATAACATATATGAATTTTGCTCCACATTCAAGAGTTAAAAATGTGATCATACCCTTCTGTAGGTTCTTATGATTTAAAGTATCGGTTTATCAAGCAAGTTGATGATCAAGTGTATGAGGATAGGGCTACTGTTCAAGAGCTGAAGAGGTGTTTTGGTGATGTCTTTCTTCACTTCGGAATTCAAAAACAGTACAGAAACTTTTCATCACGTTTTAATACCATTATATCCTTCTTTTACATCAGAGTTGAAGAAATATACAAGTTAAAAATGTCATCATATCCTTATGTAGGTTCTTATGATTTAAAGTATCGCTTTATCAAGGAAGTTGAGGATCAAGTATATGAGGATAGGGCTATTGTTCAAGAGCTGAAGATTATTAAATTTCGTTGTTCAGTTCTTAATGTAATTGTTGATCTATCGTCATATGTGATATGTAAATTTTAATTCTATTAATCTTTGTAGAGGATTTTATTTTTACTGATTTGAGCATCAACAGTTTTTAGTGTTGATACCTGCTATTGTAAATGTTGAGTTGCTATTGTTGCCAGCATCTGTTATCCCCAACAGCTGTTTCGAAAGACAATAGAAGTTCTGAACATTCTTAAAAAAAAGACAAAAATCGATAAAAGTATGTTGAAAACATCTGTTTTTAAAACAGATGTTTGGCAAAAGATTTATCCACTGTTTAAAGGTATTGTCTGTTCTCATAATTCCTGTTTTTTGTAACAACTGTTGAGTTGCTACTGGTGCGAACATCTGTTATTGCTCAACGTCTTTAAATGAAGAGGTTTTTTACCGCTGTTGATTTACCACTGCTCAACAGTTCTGAACATCTGTTATTGCTCAACTGTTATTGCTCAACAATTCCTGTTTTTTGTAACGACTATTGAGTTGCTACTGGTGCGAACATCTGTTATTCTTAACAGCAGTTTCCAAAGAATTGTCAATGATTAACACAATAGAAGTTCTGAACATCTGTTATTGCTCAACGTCTTTAAATGAAGAGGTTTTTTACCGCTGTTGATTTACCACTGCTCAACAGTTCTGAACATCTGTTATTGCTCAGCTGTTATTGCTCAACAATTCCTATTTTTTGTAACGACTGTTGAGTTGCTACTGGTG
This sequence comes from Helianthus tuberosus, assembly GCA_030545235.1. Lineage (NCBI taxonomy): Eukaryota > Viridiplantae > Streptophyta > Magnoliopsida > Asterales > Asteraceae > Helianthus > Helianthus tuberosus. Next base: position 5,547,084 of record CM060370.1, read on the forward strand.
TGAACATCTGTTATTCCCAACAGCAGTTTTCGAAGAATTGTCAATCATCAACGGCAATAGAAGTTCTGAACATCTGTTATTGCTCAACGTCTTTAAATGAAGAGATTTTTTACCGCTGTTGATTTACCACTGCTCAACAGTTCTGAACATCTGTTATTGCTCAACAATTCCTGTTTTTTGTAACGACTGTTGAGTTGCTACTGGTGCGAACATCTGTTATTCCCAACAGCAGTTTCCGAAGAATTGTCAATGATCAACAACAATAGAAGTTCTGAACATCTGTTATTGCTCAACATCTTTAAATGAAGAGATTTTTTACCGCTGTTGATTTACCACTGCTCAACAATTCTGAACATCTGTTATTGCTCAACTGTTATTGCTCAACAATTCCTGTTTTTTTATAACGACTGTTGAGTTGCTACTGGTGCGAACATCTGTTATTCCCAACAGCAGTTACCGAAGAATTGTCAATGATCAACAGCAATAGAAGTTCTGAACATCTGTTATTGTTCAACGTCTTTAAATGAACAGATTTTTTACCGCTGTTGATTTACCACTGCTCAACAGTTCTGAACATTTGTTATTGCTCAACTGTTGATTTACCACTGTTTACAACATTTGTGTCCGATGAAGTGGTAGTAGCCTTTGTTTGCCATGTAGATTATTGTTGGTCTTTAAATGAAGAGCTTTTTTTATTTTTTTTATGGCAGAGGTTTAAAATTTGTCCTTTCAGTTTCTTAATATTTAATTTTATAGTTTTCCCATGAAAATTTATTTTTTAAATGTTTTGCATTAAATGGCTGCTGATATTTAATATCAATTTATTCGTTTTTATTAAAAGTCTGTTGAAAGGACTGCTAACTTACAATTATTGTATAAGATCTGTTGTTGCCCAATAGTGGTTTCCAAATATTACTGAAGGGTATTGTCTGTTCTCATAGGTTCTGTTTAATCTGAGGACTGCTGAGTTACTAATGTTGGCTAACATCTGTTGTTGGCCAACAGTGGTTTTCGCAACAACTGTCATCCATTATCAGAGCAGAGGTTGTGACGTGGACAGATGTTAGCCATCAGATCTTTCTAACTTCTGACACGTCAGCATTTACCTTTACACTTTATAAACCGTTGTTTCATCCCCAAACAGAGGTTTTACTTTCGTCTGGAGTTTAAAATTTAGTAGAGCGGTTTCCACCTTCTTCTTCAACACTTCTTCGTCAACCTCTCGCAACTTTCAATTCCGATCATGACTTTGGTGATGAAAAAATCGCATAACTACCCTGCTATTTTTGAGAAAACCGAGAACAATACTCTCTATCATTCGATGATTGATGTTCTTACATCATCAAAATATAAGGTCATTCTTACCGCCGACGCACCCATTTTCCAAGAGACGCTTCACGATTTTTGGGCTAATGCGAATATTGAAGAACAAAACAATGTGGCCGTATGTATAACTTCAAAATTCGGAGGTGAATCGGTTGCTATTACCCCCAATACTATATCAACAACATTTGAGGTAAACGACTTGGCAAGTAAGACCTCTTTGCCAAAAAATGAGATTCAAACATACTTGATGGGGAGAGGATATGATGGAGAGTCGAATCAGGCAACTATGTTTAAAGGTAATTTTCCACCGCCAATGAAATTCCTGTTCCATACTCTCTTAATCTGTCTCTCAAATAAAACTACTTCTTTTAATGAAATACCTTTGAAAATTCAGTCATTCGGGTATGCAATTTTGACAAATACTGATTTCAACTACTCCCAAGCATTGTTTGCTGATTTGGTTGCAAATTTAAATAACATTAAAAAGGGCAAAATTGCTACTATTAAAAAGGGAAAACTGCTGCTATTAAAAAGGGGAAAGCTGCTGCTATTAAAAGGGAAAAACTGTTGGTTTTCTTATGTTTCCTAGACTATTAAGCTACTACCTGCAAAAACATGTTTCTCAAAAAGCTTTTGAAAAAGGTGAAGCTATTAAAATGAATAGTCTAACTTTTAGTCGCCTTATAGCTAAAGAGTCAGATGTTTTTAAAACTGAAGCAAAGGGGAATGAGGAATTTTTAGATGAGTCTACAACTGCTCCTCAAACGTCTGTTGCCGAGCCCACTGCTCTTGGTGATCACAGCACTACAATCACTGCTGTGAAACCCCCACCAACAAAACTCAAAAAGACCAAAACAAAATCCAAAAAGCCCACCAAAACCAGCAAAACGGGTCTTCTGGAAGATGAGATCCCAGAGGTTAACCCCGTGACAACACAGATGTCACTACAAACCACTGTTGCTACTTCCTCACAACATGTGGAAAGATCTCAACCCATAAACCAAACTCCTCATGATTCCTCACAAAAGGAACATGTTGTATTCACAGGGACACCATAATATGATGTCATACCCTCATATGAGAGTATACTTAAAAGCCCTTCTCCCGCGACAATGTCTCTTTCGACAGCAATCCCTTCATCTTCCATTCCACTAAAGTTTGTAACACTGCTTCAAGCTATTGACATTCAGAGTGATAGCAATCCCTCTCACGAACACTTTACTGAGAGTTTAACTTCAACAATAGCTATGTCTGAACCTTTTCAATTACCTAACCTGGAAATAGTTGAGGAGGCTACACCTCTTGAATTTTAGCAAATTCTTGATGGTATTTCAAGTGGAGCAGCTACTACAAATCTCAAATCCACTGATTTACATTTGGACAGTAGTTTCATCAGTCAGACTCCCTTGAAGGCAACCACTGTTGTGTCTATCAAGGTATCCACTGGTGAGTTCAAGTTAACCACGGGTGAGATCACTAAGGTAACCACTGATGCAGAGGGAAGTCCCCAGAACCAAGAACAAGGGGCATCTGCTAATGAAAATTTGGAGATACGTCCTCTTTCAAAAGCAGATACAACCACCTCTGGTGGGAATTCAGATGATCCTATTAAGTTAGGTGATGGATTAAAATACCAGGATTTGACGGACAGGATATCTAACTTGGAAACAACTGTTGCTGATATGAAAGATTAATTGAAGCAGTTGGTGGATGCTTTCAAAAGTTGACCTTCTCATCAGCAGTTATGCCAAGAGCTTTGGAATTCGGTACAACCCATTCTTGCAGCTCAAAGGGAACTGGCTGAGATTCAATTTAATTCCCACATGAAGCTAATTAGAGTTATGGTTGAAGCAAGATACAAAGACACACAGGATGACATCAAGGGCATAAAATAATGCATTGCAAAGTTAACTGGTACTACCCCTGCACCTGTGTTTGAAAAAGACGATGAAGATGATGCTGAAAAGAGGGAAAAGGATTCCATGAAAAACTTTGGCAAACCAACACCAAGGAATCAGCCAAAACAGAATCCAAAGCCTGGCAAGCAAACTTCTGGAAAATCTCCTGGAAAATCTGATACTGGTAAGAAAAAGGGAATTGATGATTCCGTTAACAAATAGAGAGATAAGGAGATTGAAGGAAAACAGAAGAGGAAGCATACAAAAGAGGAAGATGAAGTGCTCAACATTGGAACTTCAAATAGTAGAAAATCACAGAAAGATAACGAATCTCCTATTGTCATATTTCCTAAACCAATATCACCACCAGAAAAACCAACCACTGCTGCGAAACTCAAAACCACTGCTGAATCAAAGAAGTCAGATTCTGATACACCTAAAACAAAACTCTCACCAGAAAAACCACCTGTCAAAAAGCAGAATACAAAATCCTTATCACCACTGCCAACCTCGACTGAAACAATTGTTGATGCAACAAATGTTTCACCATATGTTAAGACAACAACGGTTGAGACACCGGTTGTTTCAACAGTTGTTAGTCAATCCACTGATTCTACCCAATTTCAATTTCCATCACAATCAACCCTTACAGTCATGGCACCTTTTTCTTCCCTAACTCCTCATTCTCCAAAATCTGTTTACACAAGAAAGAGAAAATTCATGGTGCATGAAGAAGAGAAGGAAGAAAAAGATATACCCGCACCAATTCCGTTATCAGCTACTCCGTTCATTCAAACTTCACCGAAACCATTCGTCCCACCTCCATCAACAAAGATCAACCCATTGGCAGTAACTTTCCCTCTGGAACTGCTTGCAGTTCAAGATGAAATGACTCAATTTTACACAGAGGATGATCCATATAAAAGAACCTTCCCATCTCTTCAGGGATTCGAAACTCCAAAGAATATTTATGAATATATGAAGCTAAAGGGCAAGCAAGCAGAAGATAAGGCAAATGAAGAGTGTAAAGGGCCAGGAGACATTAATTTATCAGCTCGCATGCAACATTGGCTTGGTGAAGTCAAGAAGTTGGAAGATTTTGCTAGAGACCTGAGTAAGAATATGTCAAATCTGTCACCAAATGCTGAGCTGGAAAAGACATTAAGAAATGATTTCTTAAACACTATCATGGAAACCAAGCCCTACGAAGCCTACAGATCTGATTTCAAAGACTGGCCCCTTGAGGCTCTTAATGAGGAAGTTAATAGAATTGAAAAGAAGAATAATGATCCTCAAATGCCAAAATCTGCTCCCAACTGGAAACAATACAAAAAGGTTGAAGTGGATGAAGTGTTGAAGTATAAGAGAATGAAGGCAGAACTTGTAGCAGCTAAGGTTGGGACTGCTAGACAAATTGGAAAATAGACTAAGCAGTCTATTGATCGAGCTTACAATAGGTTAGAAGAGCGAAGAAAGACAGATCCATCCCTTCCTAAAAAGCCAGTATACAAAGATGAAATGACTGTTATACGTCGGCAGACCGTTACATCTAAAAAGTTGTTCTCATCAGCAGATGTATCCATCGCTGCCTTGAACCAAAGAAAAAGACAACAACTTATGGATGAGGAAGATGAAAATAGGTTTGCTGAGCACAGAAAAGAGTCTATAGAAATCAGTTACGATATGGATTGGATGATGCTTCGTTGCAATTACAAGCTCAAGTTGCTCAAACACTTCAGAAGTTGGCAAGCAGGCCTTAATCGCCAACTCCTCTCAAATAAAACTTCTCCCAAGAAACCCATCAGACCCAAAAATACTAAAGTGGAAGTCTGACAAACAGACCCATGAATTGACTTTAATCAAGTCTAATGGTAGTGTTGAAAAGATATCAAGGGAGAATGCATTTGGTCTAAATCCAGTTGACCTCCAAGATCTTTTTAACCTTCATCTTGATATCTTGATAGGGATGAAGATGATACTGATTCCTTGGATTTTGAGCTCCAATTCAAAGGGCAAATCCGGGAAATGTTGATGAGACAATAAAGATCTGCTGATTTCTAAAATCTGCTGATTCCTTGATTTAGTTTTGCTGAAAGTTGTTGAGGCAGGTGATTGTGTGTTTGTAGTTAACGTTTGTTGAACTTTAAGTTGTATTCAAATTCTATGAAGTACGTATGTCTATAAACAGTTTATATTGTCTTTTTGGGTAAACAGTTAAATTGTATGTAACTGATATATTAACCGATAATCTATGTTTATAGTTGTCTTTTAGCTATAATAGATAACACGTTTTGGTACAATATCTATGCACATATCTATATAATGGATAACATTTTTTTAGGAAAGTCTGTTGGAAAGCAACAGAAGTGTTTAACAGTTAATAGACAACAGTAGTTTGCTATCAACATAATAGAATTGCTGTTGAATAAACCTATTAACCATTAGTGTATATCAATTTTATAATTCTGCACTAATTATTTTTTTACTCTCTGTCAATATGGGCTATGCATGGTTTTCTAAGAAACGACCCATGTTTGCACACGGGTCTTACCGCTAGTACTATATAATAAAAGAAACCAATAGAAGGACACATGTCATTCATTAAAGCCATCTATTTTTTGTAGATAATTAATATCAATTATAAGATAATTATAAAATTAAAATTATAGATAATCACGTCGAAGTTGAAGGAACTGGGAATTTACAAAATACATTTTTTTAATATATAATTTCTATGGTTATGGATGGAACTCTGGTGATGACGAAGGAATTGGGAATTTACAAAATGCAATTTTTTAATATATAATTCCAGTATGAGTTTGTATAAATTATAAAATTATTTCTAAAATTAAATGTTATTGCAGGGCATTTTGGTCATTTAAGCAAAACTTAACAGAAAATTTAACGGAAGTTGACAATAAATATAATATTATATAGAGTAAAGTTCCGTTTTGCTCCCTGTGGTTTGGTCACTTTAACGGTTTTGCCCCAAACCTTTCAAAATAGCCATTTTACTCCCTGATCTATGAAGGCCTTCATGATTTTGCTCCCCGCCCCTAAACGTCATCCACTTTAACAGTTAAAGTCTGTCACGTGCAAAACACCTGAGGGGCAATTATGTCTTTTCCCCAACCCTCCCTTTACAATTCCAGCTTAAAACCCTAACTGTTAAAATGGATGACGTTTAAGGGCGGGGAGCAAAATCATGAAGGCCTTCATAGATCAGGGAGTAAAATGGCTATTTTGAAAGGTTTGGGGCAAAACCGTTAAAGTGACCAAACCACAGGGAGCAAAACGGAAGTTTACTCTATTATATATTAAATGATAAAAAAATTATATCTTTAAGAATCTCGTGTATTGTGCGGGTTGAATAAAAGTAATTTTATATAACAAACAATAAAAAGGTTATATTTAAAAAAACCTATGTATTCACGGGTGGAAGAAATGTAATTTTATATACTAAATAATAAAAAAGTTATATTAAAAAAAAACTTCGTGTATTGTACGCGTTGAATAAATTTAAATTTATATAGTATAGATAATAAAAAATGTTATATCTTTAAAAACCCTATGTTTCACACGGGTTTATCTATTGTTAAAAAATAGAGTGAATTGCAAGTTTTGTCCTTTATCTTTAGGCCATTTTGCAAGTTTTGTCCTTTATGTTTAAATTTGACGAGTTTTGTCCTTTATGTTTAAAAATCAAGCACGTTTTACCCTTTGGGGCAAAACGTGCTTGATTTTTAAGGACAAAACGTGCTTGATTTTTTAAACATAAAGGACAAAACGTGCTTGATTTTTAAACATAAAGGACGTTTTACCCTTTGGGGCAAAACGTGCTTGATTTTTAAGGACAAAACGTGCTTGATTTTTTAAACATAAAGGACAAAACGTGCTTGATTTTTAAACATAAAGGACAAAACGTGCTTGATTTTTAAGGCCCAAAGGGTAAAACGTGCTTGATTTTTAAACATAAAGGACAAAACTCGTCAAATTTAAACATAAAGGACAAAACTTGCAAAATGGCCTAAAGATAAAGGACAAAACTTGCAATTCACTCTAAAAAATATTTCCAACCATAAGACCCGAACATTTTACAAAAAAAAAGTTAGTACTCAAAGGTGTTACTTTTGGTAAACCACAAGGAATATCTTTGTAATTAACTCTTACATTTATTGAACCCGTGTAATAAATGAGATTTTTAAAGATATATTTTTTATTATTTGGTATATAAAATTACATTTATTCAACCCGTGTAATACACGGGGTTCTAATCTAGTATACTAATAAACTAGTATTGTTTAAACCAACTTAAATGCGTAAAAGCATTAGACACTATAGTCTAGGGTGGCAAAATGGATGGGCTAGGCAGGTTTGGGTAATGGAATTAGATTAGGTATGGGTTAAGATGAGTTTGGGTTAGAATGAATTTATTAAGAAATGGGTTAGGATGAGTTTGGGTTAGGATGAGTTTATTAAGAAATGAGTTAAGATGGGTTTATTAAGAAATGAGTTAGGATGGGTATGGGTTCAGATGAGTTTGGGTTCGGATGAGTTTATTAAAAATGGGTTAGGATGAGTTTATTAAGAAATGAGTTAGGATGAGTTTAGGTCAAGATAAGTTTGTCAAGATGGATTTGGGCATGATAGGCTAAAACATAAATTTAAAAAAAATCAAAAATCAAAATTTTAAAAAAAAAAAATCAAAAATAAAAAAAAAATCAAAAAATAAAAAAAAAATCAAAAAAATAAAAAATAACTCTTTTTGCAATGTTTGTCTAGTTAATGAACCATTTTATTTGCTTCTAGAACACATGTGTTTAGATCATAACTTGATCTTGGAAACTTTCTTTAACTCGAAAGAAAACCGCATACACTGGACGGCCCATAACTCGGGGTTTTATTTCAGAAATACAATCAACTTGGACATAAGTTTAGACTTAGACTTAAGACACACAACCGAACACTCCCATAAATTCTTACGCTTTTATAGTGGACTAAATACGATCAATCTTGTCACATTAACGACGAATCTATAGGACTTGTCGTATTACATGCACCATAGTTACTACTATTATTAGCTGTTTATATTACTGTATTATTTTTCAGGTCTTCATATGACATCACCAAATACAAAACAAAAACAACATGCGAAGGAATCGATTGTATATCCAGTGAAATGAAAGAAAAATATTAACTAACACAATGAACCATATGATCAATTGTTTATATGCAAGTGTTACACGGTTCAATAGATATGTTTAATTACCAATCAAACATCTAAAAATATATGATTTAGATATATTCTGTATATTACAAAGGGTGAGGGTATTGATACATCCCTACTTTTTAACAGTGACGAAGCTTGAAAAAAAATTCGGGGGATCGGAAGGTAATGGACCTAAAAAAAAATTCTATCGCGTAGTTTCGAGGTGTATGTTCGGGTTGGACGTCGGTGATTCGATTCGGGTCCGGTCGGGTCGGGTCAAACATTAATATCAAATAAAAAACGTTCTCATACATTAAAAAGAAGTTATCATTTTATTCTTCCTCATAGCATAATCTAATAACAAAACAAGTTAACAAATCACCCTAAATTTCAAACTCTATCTAAATCAAATCACAATAAGATTAAACAAATAAAATTAGACATAGTTACAGAAAGATTCAACAAGTTTAGGGCAAAAATTCAGACCAATTTCACCCTTAATTTCAACCTAAAACACATAAATTGCAGCCCTAAATTAAACCTAAAGATAAAAAACACATACTTTTAACCTTATGAAGATTGAAGAAGTCGAACAAGAGTACAAGACCATAACAACGAGCAGCGTTTTGGCTTCTGTTCTCGAACAAGAAGCTGAAGTCGAACAGTTCTGGAACCTGCGTTTTTCCCACCCTTCTGCAGTTTTAGCTTGTGGCTTCTGTTCTTCTGGTCGATGTCCCAAAGTAAACAAATTTGGGTTTTTTTTGGATTAGGTGGGCTTTTAAGTTGGGCTATATAATGATTTGATTTGGGTTATATAATATAATGATTTGAGCTATAATATTTGGGCTAATTAAATATTTTATTTGGGCTATATAAATAAAAAAAACCGGGGGGTCGAAAACGTATATACCTACAAAATCCTATAAGAAACGTACATATATAACACTACTGACCGAAAAATTCGGGGGGTCGGGCGCCCCTCCCCGCCATGGGGAGCACAAATTTTATTCGTTAAAAAGAAAGACGGATCAATGCGTATGTGCATTGACTACCGTGAATTGAACAAGGTCACGATTAAGAATCGGTACCCATTACCAAGGATCGATGATCTGTTCGATCAACTGCAAGGTGCTCAATTTTTCTCTAAAATTGATTTAAGGTCAGGATATCATCAATTAAAGGTAAAGGAAGAGGATATTCCTAAGACCGCCTTCAGAACAAGGTATGGTCATTATGAATTTACTGTCATGCCATTTGGTTTAACCAATGCCCCATCCGCATTTATGGACATGATGAACCGAATATGTAAGCCACATTTGGATAAATTCATAATTGTTTTTATTGATGATATTCTCATCTATTCTGAAGATCATGCAAAACATTTGCACTTACTTTTAAGAAGAGAAAAGCTTTATGCTAAGTTTTCAAAGTGCGAGTTTTGGTTGGAGCAGGTGCAGTTTCTTGGACACTTAGTGAACCATGAAGGAATTCATGTGGATCCAACAAAAATCGAGGCGATTACTAAGTGGAAAACCCCTGAGTCACCAACCGAGGTTAGAAGTTTCTTAGGATTGGCCGGTTATTATAGAAGATTTATTCGAGATTTCTCTAAAATAGCCATTCATTTAACTAAGTTAACCTGTAAATCCATTAAGTTTGAATGGGGACCAAAACAAAAAGAAGCATTTAGAATTCTTAAGCAAAGATTAACCCATGCACCCATACTAGCATTACCAGAAGGAACTGAAGACTTTGTAGTCTATTGTGACGCTTCCAAACTAGGTTATGGATGCGTATTAATGCAACGCCAAAAGATTATAGCTTACGCATCCAGACAACTTAAGAATCATGAAGAGAATTATTCAACCCATGATTTGGAATTAGGAGCTATAATTTTTTTCCTTAAGATTTGGAGACATTACCTTTATGGTAGTAAGTTTACCATATTCACTGATCATAAGAGTTTAAGTTATGTTTTCGGGCAAAAGGAATTCAATATGAGACAAAGACGCTGGATGGAAATGCTTAGTGATTATGATTGTGATATCCAGTATCATGTAGGAAAGGCAAATGTAGTTGCTGATGCTTTAAGTCGAAAGTATCATGAAAAGCCAAAAAGGGTACGTTCTCTTAAATTAAATCTACAAGTAGATTTAAATGATCAAATTAGAAAGGCACAAGAATCAGTAATAAAAGATGATACTGAAAAGCTAAAAGGTATGATTAAAGAATTAGAACAAGGAACAGATGGAATTTGGAGATTCCATAAGAAGAGAATGTGGATACCTAAATTAGGAAACCTACGTCATCGTATATTAGAAGAAGCCCATAAGTCCAAATATACGATGCATCCAGGAAATGATAAGATGTACAAGGATTTAAGAAAGAATTTCTGGTGGATAGGAATGAAAAAGGACATAGCAACCAATGTTTCTAAATGTTTAACTTGTTCACAAGTTAAGAACATCAGAAACCCTCAGGTTTGTTACAACAATTAGAAATACCCATATGGAAATGGGAATTGATTACAATGGATTTTGTTACCAAATTACCCAAAACAAGGAAAGGTAATGATACAATCTGGGTGATTGTAGATAGGCTAACCAAGTCAGCTCATTTCCTACCAATGAAAAAAAACTTTCAGTATGGAACAGTTAGCTAAATTGTACGTAAATGAAATAGTCTCATTACATGGAATTCCTTTATCAATTGTGTCTGATAGAGATAGCCGTTTTACCTCTCATTTTTGGTCAAGTTTCCAAAAAGCAATGGGAACCAAGTTAAATCTAAGTACAGCTTATCATCCTTAAACGGGCGGACAAAGTGAAAGGACGATTCAGACAATGGAAGACATGCTTAGAGCTTGTGTAATTGATTTCGGAGGTAATTGGGACGATCACTTACCTTTAATTGAATTTTCTTATAATAACAGTTATCACACAAGTATAAATGCTGCACCATTCGAAGCACTTTATGTACGAAAGTGCTGAACCCCAGTATGTTGGGCAGAAATTGGGGAAAAGCAACTATCTGGACCTGAGATAGTGCAAGAGACAACCGACAAGATTATTCAAGTCAAGGAACGACTAAAAATAGCACGTGATCGACAAAAGAGCTATGCTGACAACCGACGCAAACCCTTGGAATTTCAAGTAGGAGATAAAGTATTGTTAAAGGTCTCTCCTTGGAAAGGAGTGGTAAGATTCATCAAACGAGGAAAGCTAAGTCCCAGGTATGTTGGACCTTTTGAGATTATTAGAAGAATAGGGCCTGTAGCCTATCAGCTACAACTGCTAGAGGAAATGGCAGGAATACATGATGTATTTCATGTATCAAACTCAAGAAATGCCTAGCCGATGAATCGCTGATGATACCTCTTAAGGATATAGAGGTAAATGAACAACTTAAGTTTATAGAAAGGCCTCTACAGATTGAAGACAGGAAAGTCAAGAACCTCAAGCACAAGAGATTAGTTCTGGTCAAAGTGAAATGGGACTCCAAAAGAGGACCTGAGTACACATGGGAGCTTGAATTAGAAATGCTAAGGAAATATCCACACTTGTTCCAGTAGATCTCGAGGACGAGCTCTAAAACAAGGTGGGGAGGATATAACAACCCTAAAGAAAACCGATACCCTCATAAATTTTCCGACACCCTAATATATTTTAAAATATCCCAATATGTCCTTAAAATACACCCCATACGCGAAAACGGACCCCGAATACCTTAAATATTATTAAAAATAATTAAAAATCTGATTTTTGGGATTTAGGCGGGCCGCGTAAGGCACCCCTTAACCCTTACGTGGGCCGCGAGAAGGTGAAATATGGCTGAACCCTGGGCCGCCACGTGGCCCAACACATGTCGAACCTACTAAGTGAGCCGGATCACCTACGCTGTTGACCAGCGTTGACGCGGGCCGCGAGAAACCCAAACTCAGCCCCTATATAAGAAGGCATCGGGCCTTCAGTCGAATTCGTTCAGATTTCTTTTCTCAATCTCAAAACTGAAGTGTAGGCATTATACACGGGTATAATACCCCCCTAAATAACGAAGTTCTGCTCCGTCGTAAGTATCATAACCCCTGGATACGTATTAGATACGCTGCCCGATTGATCTAGGGTTCCGTAACGGCTGTCGTGGTTCTGCCCGACGTAGTCGTTGGAATGTCGTCTCGGGGAGGGTATTACTAATGTTAAAATGGGTTAGTATACTAACACGTGTGCATTTGTGTAAATTATAGATAATTCTCGGGAAACCCTAAATGATAATCTAAAACAGCAATGTGAGTAATCTCCTTTTTGTTAACTGTTTTTACAAAACCTCACACGATTAATTATATATTAAACAGTTATTGAGTATTTGTAAGGATACAATTATCGTCGGTATGTTGGGGTTTTGTATACAAAATTAGTTACTGCCTTGCGAGGAGTAACTTTCCACAAGTCGGGTTGACAGTACCGTGGGTGGTAATTAGTATGACTTGGAAACAAATGTAATTGCGAGATCGCCCTCAATACTGTACAATGGTTTTTATTTAAACTTGATTAAACTGGGATTCACTCACCAGTATTTTCCACTGACAAAATGTTTTCAAACGCGTTTCAGGTAACAAAATGTGAAAGCCAAATAGAAGCCAGCTGGACAGCTCTGAAGGCTTGGAAAAGTGGTAATAAAGTTACCTAAAATCAATAGATGTTTTTATTAAATAAAAATAGGATTCATTCCTATGAAAATGTGTGTACTGAAAACTTGGGTTTTACCCCATGTATTCAATATTATGAAAGTGTGGTATTTTACTCTGATAAAATATTTCATAACTACGGTCCTGATGTAAATTCCGCTGCCAAAATTGAATAAACACGTGATACCACCGAAACTGGCTCGCAGCCGGTCGTTCACGGGAATTCGGGACCGGGGGTTGCGACAGACCCGTTCACGGGAATTCGGGACCGGGGGTTGGAAATTATGACCTAAGTATTTCTGGTATGATTTATTATTCTTCAAGTCTCGAAAACCTTATCTAAATGATCTATGTTTTCTAAAAAGTCATATTCAACCATGTTTTGTCTAACATTTAGAAGACATTTCATCAGTATCCTGACCAGGATATTTGATCAGGATATTCAAAACATACCTTTCAAAATAAAAACATAATAAAGACTAAAAGGTCAGTTTATTATTATTAGTCCAAAAGATTGTATTCTTGGTTTCGTCTAAAAAAGAGACCCACCCACCAAGAACACAATTAAGTTTTTAAAGCATATTTACATAAACAGTTGAAGGCTTCGTCCTGAAAACACAGGATCCCTCCACCTTCAACTGTCAAACTATTCTACTTGCAGGAAATCAAAATTGTTCTAAGTGCAGGATGACCGGATGATTTAGACCCTACAAGATATAGGTATTATTAAAGACAGACTAACCAGGATACAGGTTCAGTATGTGTGTACGGGATACAAGATCGGGATACTAACCTTATTAGGGAAGGAGGTCATGGGCTCGATAGATTCCGTGAAGCCAAAGTCACCATAAGAGAAACCTTCGACAGCAGCAACGGACGGCTCCTCTTTCACCAGAACAGGCTTGGGATAGCTGTCAAGCTTCTCAAGATCGAAGAAAACATATATCCTTACCAGGCATGTTGGAATGACTGAAAAATATACCTGTTGGAATCAGGATATCCAACAGTTATATTTTTGGGGACAATTGTTATGGGTGAAATTCTGAGCCCATATCCTGACTTTGTATCCTGATTTTCTATTAGTTGTATATGATCAGGATACCGGATCAGGATACCGGACCAGGATATTGGTAACATCCTGAGGCAGTATCCTGACTATTACTAACAATTTGCTTGTAAACGTTAGCTACAAGGGACAAACGTTCATGAAGACCAAGTCATCCTGAAGACCCGCTCAAATTGGTTAGGATAAGGACGTTGATGGCGGAAAAATAGCTCTTGTAACGGTCAGCATTGAATATTGACGTGTTTTCTGGAAAGTTACGAAGATTGGTCAAAGATATTAATGTTATAACGGTTATGGAAGCTTAAATCCCGGAGTTATAGTTGGAATACGCGTGGAAAACGAGTTGATACAGCCTGGCAACGTTCAGAAAGGAAATAATCTCAGTATCCCGGATTTTTAGCATAGTTAGTTGTTTCCTTTTACTATATAAAGGGGTGATCGGATCATAGGTAGAGACAACTTTCACACACACAACTTCTCGTACACTCTTGCTCTCTACCACCTGTAACCACTCACAAACACTCACACTTGTACTCAAATCGCATTGTAACACTTAGTTGATCCGTGTCATATCCTGCATTGTATCCTGTTATTCAAGCAATAAGAAGAACAAGGCAGCTGACGATTGTCAGCTCCCGAGGTTTTATGCCGGAGATCTAGATTGATCAAGGGCTTTCCTCGTACATCACGTGTCAACCTTTACATTTTTGCTCATTGTTTGATTATAGATACAGCTCGATACCCTGAGCCGTATCCTGAAACTGTTTTCGTAAACTAACAAACCAATATATTTTTCACAAAGTATTACTAGCACACTACCTCACAAAACTAATTTGATCACTTAATTGCTTAGGTAATTTTTGACCAAAACAATTTGGCGCCCACCGTGGGGCAAATGGTGCTATTTCTACTAAAAGCTTTTGTAAAATTGTTAATCGGTTTTCTATTTTCAAAACCTTTTGCTACACTATTTTCAATGGCCTCGAGATCAAACATGAGCTCTTCTACCGTGTCTGCTACAACATCTGCAACGATTGGTTCGGTGCTCCCACCACCTCCTCCAAGGACGCAAGCTTCTTCACAGCCTCATGATATTATACCTACTCGGAGTGTTCATGGATCTGCTCCTGTTTTGGCCTCTAATGAAGAAATTCTAACATTGTTTGGTAGTGTACAGGAACAGATGAGGCAACAGCAGGAGACCAACCAAATGCTGATAAGAGAGATACAACTCTTGAAATCCAGCTCAAGCAGGCCCGCTGTGGATACTGCCACCCCCTTTGCAACCAAGAGCTTTAAACTTCAATTCTGCAGTATATACTGAGGATAACAGTGGGAATATTGTGCCTAGCCATTCCCAGAGTCATATTCCTGAGATACCCTCTTCGGTCAGGGTGTCAACTGTGAGAAATCCAGGATATGCTCCAGGATGCGCTCCAGGATGCGCTCCAGGATATGGCCAGAATCACCACGCTGGTAACTTGTCTGTTAACACCAGTATCCCTATTACTAATAATCTTGGATCATTGCAGGATGCAGGTGTGACATCGGCTATAACCAGAGAGCTTCAAAAGTTGAAGGATATGATATCAAGTGTGCCTGGGATAGTGCAGCCTATACCGGAAGTATCCCGGGATAGTCACAACATATCCCGCTTTGCTCACCCCATTTGTGATGCAGAAATCCCAAAGAGATTCCAAACTCCTAATATGAAGCTGTATGATGGGACGACGGATCCTGAGGAGCATATTGCCCAGTATAGGGAGAGGATGGAGATTAACCCTATCCCGCCAGATCTTAAGGAAGCATGCTTGTGCAAGGGCTTCGGCTCTACTTTAACAGGATCAGCCTTGAAATGGCTTCTAAATGTTCCACCTTATTCAATTACATCATTTGCTCATTTGGTTAATTTGTTTAATAGTCAGTTTTCTTGTAGTAGAAGCTTTGAAAAACTAACAAGTGACCTCTACAGGATAACACAGGGGCCTCAAGAATCCCTAAGGGATTATGTGAACAAATTCAGTAGGGAATCCTTGGATATCCCACACCTTGATGTTGCTACAGCAGTCCAAGCATTCAAGATAGGACTACAAAAGGATTCCCAGTTTTATCAGGATCTTGTGATGAATCCTTGCAGGAACTTGGACGAAGCTCGAAACAGGGCCTTGAGATATATCAGGCTGGAAGATGATAAGAAAATGCAAGAGAGGATGAATGCATCCTCAACATATGAACCAACTAACAGGAAGTCAGAATCCTCATACAAACCATATCGTTCTAAGCCTTATGACAGGAATGATAGCAAAAAAGTGAACGCTGTTGAAAATGAGGATCCTGAGGAGTATCCTGAATTGTCAGAATATTGTTTTTCTGTTAATATACCTGAACTAATGTATGCTATGCAGGGTTTGGGAGATAAAGCTAGGTGGCCTCGGAAGAATCAACAAAAAGCTGATTGGAAGGATAAGTCCAAATGGTGCGCCTTCCATGAGGATTTCGGGCATGTTACTGAGGATTGCATTGCCCTGAGGAAAGAAATAAGCTACCTACTAAGCAAAGGACATCTGAAGGATCTTCTGGGCAGAAAGAAGAATAGGGGTCAGGATATTGAGAAGGATCCTGAACGAGCAGCATCACCTCCCGCCGACGCCAAGATAATTAACTTTATCTCAGGAGGGTCCGATATTTGCGGAACTTCTTATTCTGCAGCCAAAAGACATGCAAAGGAGGCTAAGGCCGAAAGGGGGAATAAGCCAACCAGGATATCGACCCTCACGACTGATAAAATGATCACGTTCGATAGTGATGACAGGGATACTGTCCAGGATCCTCATCATGATGCTCTGGTAATAACTTTATATGTTGCTAATCACTTTGTACGCAGGATACTGGTGGATAATGGCAGCTCGGTCAACATCATCCAATTGGAAACCTTGAAGAGAATGAACATCCCCGAGATAGAGATTACCTCAAAGTCCACTGTGCTTGTAGGATTTAGTGGAGAGGCAAAGAATACCGTAGGGGAGATAAAGTTGCCCGTGTATGTTGAAGGGGTCAACTCAATACAACGCTTCTGTGTCATGGACTCGTTATCCTGCTACAACATCATATTGGGTAGGCCATGGATCCATGATATGAAAGCTGTGCCATCAACCTATCATCAGTGTATCAAGATCCCTACTCCTTGGGGGGTTGTCAAGGTGGAAAGTGATCAACAGGAGCCAAAGGAATGTTACTCATCCTCGATGAATTCCTCAACCAAGCCTAATCCAGCATAGCAATTAAAGATGCGGGCCCAGGATATCGTGGAGGCTTCAAAGCAGGATGTAAAGAAAATTATCCTGGACCAGAATAATCCAGATATCTTGGTGCTCGTAGGAACCAATATCCCTCAAGATATTGAACATCAGTTAATTAACTTTTTGAAATGCAGGATGTCAACATTCGCATGGAAGCATGAGGATATGACAGGTATTTCTAAGGATATTATAACTCACAAGCTTGGAATTGACAGGTCTTTCAAGCCTGTCCAGCAAAGGAGAAGGAAGTTTGCTCCAGAACGAAACGTAATTATTCAAGAAGAGGTTGAAAGACTATTGAAGTCCAAGATGATCAGGGAAGTCAAATTTCCCAAGTGGCTAGCAAATGTGGTCGTGGTTCAAAAGAAGAATGGGAAATGGAGAGTTTGTGTGGATTATACAGACTTAAACAAAGCATGTCCTAAAGACCCATTCCCTCTACCTCATATAGACTCAATGGTGGATGCAACTGCCGGCCATGAGATGTTAACCTTCATGGATGCATCCTCAGGATTCCAGCAGATCCAAATGGAACCTTCAGACCAGGAGGATACTGCTTTCATGACACCAACATGTATTTACTGTTATACTGCTATGCCTTTTGGTTTGAAAAATGCAGGGGCAACGTACCAGAGATTGGTGAACATGATGTTTAAAGACAAACTGGGGGACACCATGGAGGTGTACATTGACGATATGGTAGTCAAATCCAAGAAGGCTGAGGATCATCTCCAGGATATTAAAGGAGCATTTGATATCCTGGACCAGTACAATATGAAACTAAATCCTGCCAAGTGCCATTTTGGAGTGGGGGCAGGGAAGTTTTTAGGATACATGGTGACTAAAAGGCGTATAGAAGCAAGCCCATAACAGATCAAAGCTATCCTGGATATCAAGTCACCATCCAACATGAAAGATGTGCAAAGATTAACTGGACGAGTAGCGGCATTGAACAGATTTATATCAAGATCCTCAGAAAAATGTAAAGAATTCTACGATATCCTGAAGAAGAATAAGAGGTTTGAGTGGGGAGAAAAGCATGAAGCAGCCTTACAAGGATGGTGAACCATTATTCCTGATGATGAAGCCCGAGGATGGTGAACCATTATTCCTGTATCTTGCAGTATCAGGGAATGCAGTAACTGCTGTTTTGATTAAGGATCACGAAGGTCAGCAGTATCCTGTTTATTATGTTAGTAAAAGTTTATTAGATGCTGAAACTAGGTATTCCCACTTAGAGAAAATGATATTAGCCCTAGTTATGGCATCAACGAAACTTAGACATTATTTTGAAACACATAGGATTCATGTTAAAACCAACTATCCTGTTAAAAATGTGCTTAGGAAACCTGAGATGTCGGGTAGAATGGCTAAGTGGTCAGTAAAATTAAGTGCCTATGATCTAGTGTATGAACCTAGAAATGCTATAAAGTCTCAGGCTCTAGCAGACTTTGTGGCTGATTTCAGTAGTGATATTCAAAATGAAGTAGACCTAGAAGTACAACAGCTAGGAGAAAACTTAGAATCCTGGATATTATATACTGATGGTGCATCCAACATAAGAGGTGTAGGTTTGGGTATACTACTAAAATCGCCACAGGGGGACATATTACCCCAGGCTATTAGATGTGAATTTTCTGCTACCAATAATTGTTAGGGGAGGATTTTCTAACAATTTGTGATCCTTACTTGATATCCTAATTAATGATCCTTACTTCTGTGACAGATAGTGATCCTCAGAAGAGCTTCAGGATCAGGATCATGGATCACCTTAAGGATCCTCATACTAACGATTGTTTATTTGATTTTTGTATTACTTCGCAGGAGTAATAAACGTGACTTGGTCTTGGCAACGGTACTAAGGAATATTCCACGGGCATTTCGCACATGTTTGAATAGAAATAGACGTTGTGGAGAATGTGGGAGCTTGGCACAAAAGTCGGATAGTTAGTTATTGTAGTTTACTTCTATTTTAAAAAGGGGTAACGAGCTAGAATTAGGACACTTAGCCATTTTCAACTACACACACTCTCATATACTCGCACTCTTGAAGCTCTCGACGAACATTCATTAGTTTTCACTCACTTTTACACATTTCACAATAGTGATCCTTGTACCTAGCTCGTTACTATCCGGAGTTGTAAACATTTATTCATTTATTTGAGCTTGGTGATCGGTAGTTTCCATCACCCGGGGTTTTTTGTGCCGGAGATCAACTCTTGATCAAGGGCTTTTTCCCCGTATAAATCCTTGTGTCATTTGTGCAATTTACATTGAAGTGATCCTTGTCATTGTTCTACATTATTAGCATCATACCCCGTAACAGAGAGTTTGGTTGCAATATCCTCATTAGATTTTTTGACCAAAACAGTTTGGCGCCCACCGTGGGGCAATTGGTGCTTCATCCTTATAAAAATTCGCATTTCTGTGCTCATTTCAGTTCACTACAACCAAGCAAATGGCTTCCTCAGCGAAGAATGCTTCAAATTTGATGCCCTCATTCACTTCTTCACAAGGCGTTCCCCCTTTGCCTCCACCACCTTCTGGATCCCAGAAGATTGCTGAGAATGCTGCGAAGAAACCAACTCCCATTTTCTCAAAACCTCCAACTTCTTCTGCTTCTTACACTCCCACTACTAGTGACATGTTTACTTTGATTTTGCAGATGAAGGATCAGATACGGCAACAGGATAAGACCAATGAAAGGATTCTCAAAGAAATCGGAGATCTCAAGAAGCAAAAGAAAACGGCAGAGGATCATTCCCCACTGGTGCCAAAATCTTTGAATTTTGATACTCCGGTGATTACTTCTCAGCCTTCAGTGGTTCCCGATGTTCAATATGTGGGTGGACCAAAAGGAGTGTGTTAGGGGAGGATTTTCTAACAATTAGTGATCCTTATTTGTTATCCTAATTAGTGATCCTTACTTCTGTGACAGGTGGTGATCCTCAGAAGGGCTTTAGGATCAGGATCATGGATCACTTCGAGGATCCTCATACTGACGATTGTTTACTTATGTTTTATAACATCTCGCAGGTATAACAAGCTTGACCAAGTCTTAGCGACATTCTTGGAGAATATTCCCGAAGTATTCTGCACGTGCTAGATCAAAACTAGACGTTATGGAGAACGTGGAGGCTTGGCTCGAAAGTCGGAGAGTTTGTTAGCTAGATATTTTTCTTATTTTAAAGGGAGTAACGAGCTAAGTTAGAAAGTTAGTGACACTTAGTCATTTTGGCAGTTACACACACTCGCAAACACACTCATACAAGCGCTCATACAAGCTCTCGCTCAAACACCAAGCAATTACATACACTTTTCACACCTTTTACACATTCCACTGTAGTGATCCTTGTACCTAGCTCGTTACTATCCGAAGTTGTAAACATTCAATCATTTATTTTAGCTTGGTGATCGGTAGTTTCCATCACCCGGGGTTTTTTGTGCCGGAGATCAACTCTTGATCAAGGGCTTTTTCCCCGTATAAATCTTTGTGTTGTTTGTGCACTTTACATTGAAGTGATCCTCATCATTGTTACATATTTTAAGCATCATTCCCCTAAACAAAGAGTTTGGTTGCAATATCCTCATCAGATTTTCTGACCAAAACAGTTTGGCGCCCACCGTGGGGCAATTGGTGCTTCGTCCTTAAGAAAATACGCATTTCTGTGCTTAATTCGGTTCACTACAACCAAGCAGATGGCTTCCTCATCGAAGAATGCTTCAAACTTGATGCCCTCATTCACTTCCTCACAAGGCGTTCCTCCTTTGCCTCCACCACCTTCTGGATCCCAGAAGAATACAGAGAATGCTGCAAAGAAACCGACTCCCATTTTCTCAAAACCACCTGCTTCTTCTGTTTCAA
The DNA here is from genome assembly GCA_030545235.1 of Helianthus tuberosus. Classification (NCBI taxonomy): domain Eukaryota; kingdom Viridiplantae; phylum Streptophyta; class Magnoliopsida; order Asterales; family Asteraceae; genus Helianthus; species Helianthus tuberosus. The sequence goes on from CM060370.1 coordinate 5,568,431, forward strand.
CTAATCCTACTACTAATGATCTCTATGCCTTGATTTTGCAGATGAGGAATCATGCACAAGAGCAGGATAAGACCAACGAAAGGATCCTCCGGGAGATTGACGAAATTAAGAAACAGAAGAAAACGGCAGAGGATCGTTCCCCACTGATGCCCAGATCTCTGAATTTTGATACTCCGGTGGTTACTTCTCAGCCGTCAGTGGTTCCAGACATTCAATATGCGGGTGGACCAAAAGGAGTGCACTACGGAACAACAGCTATGACCCAGGCACTAGGTTCATATTTCCAGCCAGCAGGATCTTATCCCCAGCATATGGGATCCCTCACGAGTACAGGAGGATATTCAGGAATGCAGCAGTTTCAAGGATCCTCCTTCGTTCCAGGATCATCCCAGGTTCAAGGATCCTCCTTCGTTCCAGGATCATCCAAGGTTCAAGGATCCTCCTTCGTCCCAGGATCATCCCAGGTTCAAGGATCCTCCTTCGTTCCAGGATCATCCCAGGTTCAAGGATCCTCCTTCGTTCCAGGATCATCCCAGGTTCAAGGATCCTCCTTCGTCCCAGGATCATCCCAGGTTCAAGGATCCTCCTTCGTTCCAGGATCATCCCAGGTTCAAGGATCCTCCTTCGTTCCAGGATCATCCTAGGTTCAAGGATCCTCCTTCTTTCCAGGATCATCCCAGTTTCAGGGATCCTTCCAGATGCCAGGATCCTTGAGGAGTTTGCAAACAGGAAGTTCAGATGTCCATCAAGGAGATTTTATTCCAATGCAGACCAATGCCTCTGCTGGTCCCTCGATCATTCCAGAGTCTCAACAATATGGATTAACCTCCATACTTCCTAACCTGAATCCAATGGGAGGTAACACTTTTAATAATTCTCATACTACTAACCATGGTTTTATGCAGGATCCAGGTATCAATCATGCCATGGCCAGAGAATTGCAAAAGCTAAAGGATATGATCTCGAGTGTTCCGGGAGTAGTCAAACCTATTCCGGAGATTGCAGATGGGAGCCACAAGATATCTCGTTTTGCACCACCAATCTGTGATGCTGAGATACCCAAGAGGTTCCATGTGCCTACAATGAAACTGTATGATGGTTCGACGGATCCTGAAGAACACATAGCACAATACAGGGAGAGGATGGAGATCAATCCAATCCCAGAAAAGTTAAAGGAAGCATGCCTATGCAAAGGATTCGGATCCACTCTTACTGGATCAGCTCTCAAATGGCTGCTAAGTCTTCCTCCCTATTCTATTACCTCATTTGCAAACCTAGTTAACTTGTTTAATACTCAGTTTTCTTGTAGTAGAAAATTTGAACGATTAACTAGTGATTTATATAGGATAACCCAGGGTCATAATGAATCACTAAGGGATTACATTACCAAATTTAGTAAAGAATCCTTAGACATTCCCAACTTAGATATAGCCACGGCTGTTGAAGCCTTCAAAATGGGATTACTTAGGGATTCCTTATTTTATGATGATCTTGTTATGACACCGTGCAGGAACCTAGATGAGGTAAGAACCCGGGCCCTCAGGTTCATCCGGCTAGAGGATGATAAGAGGATTCAGGAGAGGATAACAGGATCCTCAAAGCAGGATAAGCAAGGATCCTCATTCAGAAACAACAAGTTCAGATCCTACAACAAATCTGATAATCAGAACGTGCATTCTATTGATCAAGAAGAGGATGATGAGGATTATCCTCCAATTTCTGAATATTGCTTTAGTGTTGATAACAATGAACTAATCCTTGCTATGCAGAACCTAGGTGATAAAGCTAGATAGCCGAGAAAGAATGACAGGCCAGCTGCAACTAAGGATAAATCAAAGTGGTGTGCATATCATGAAGATTTTGGGCACCTCACAGAAGAATGCATTGCATTAAGAAAGGAAATTGGATACTTGTTGAGCAAAGGGCATCTGAAAGAGTTGTTGGGAAGAAAAAAGTCAAGGACTCAGGATCCTGAAAGGATCCCTGAGAAGGCCCCAGCTCCTCCAACAGATGCACAAGTGATAAACTTTATTTCCGGAGGATCCGACATTTGTGGCACATCCTTCTCAGCAGCTAAAAGGCATGCGAAGGAAGCTAAGATGGATAATGGAGAAAGACCAGTTCGAACATCGAGTGTCTCCGAAGGAAAAGTCATAACCTTTGATGAAGAGGATCGTATTGATATCCAGGATCCTCATCACGATGGTTTAGTTATTACTCTTTTTATATCTAACTATTTTGTCCGCAGGATCCTAATAGACGGAGGAAGTTCAGTGAACATTATCCAGCTTGATGTTCTAAAGAAGATGGGTATCCCTGAATCAGAGATCATACCAAGATCCTCCGTGCTCGTGGGATTTAGTGGCGAGATCAAGAACACCCTGGGGGACATTAAACTCCCAATATATATTGAAGGCTTACACTCTTATCAAAAGTTTTGTGTTATTGACTGTTTATCTTGTTGTAATGTTATCCTTGGCAGGCCCTGGATACACGATATGAAAGCAGTCCCATCTACTTACCATCAATATGTGAAGCTCCCTAGTCCTTGGGGAATAGTAAAGATTGATAGCGATCAGCAGGAAGCTAAGGATTGCTACACTTCATCGATGAAACCAGCTTCGAAGTCAAGGGATCAATAGCAATCAAGGTATTCTCCAAGGAGTGTCTTGGAGGCCAGAGAGCAGGATGTGGTAGAAATCCTCATGGATCCTGATGATCCTGAGTCCAAAATCTATATCGGGTCAGGGATCCTTGGCGAAATGAAAGAAGACCTCATATCCTTCCTGAAAAGGAGAAAGACTACCTTTGCATGGAAACACGAAGACATGACCGGTATATCCAAGGATGTTATCACTCACAAGCTTGGCATCGATAGATCCTTCAAACCAATCCATCAAAGGAGAAGGAAGTTTGCACCAGAAAGGAATGCCATTATCCAGGAAGAGGTAGAGAAATTGCTCCGGGTAGGTATGATTAGAGAGGTCAAGTATCCAAGATGGTTGGCCAATGTGGTTGTTGTTCAAAAGAAAAACGGAAAGTGGAGGGTATGTGTCGATTTTACCGACTTAAATAAGGCATGTCCCAAGGATCCTTTCCCTTTACCCCACATTGACTCCATGGTGGATGCAACTGCGGGTCATGAACTGTTAACTTTTATGGATGCTTCATCTGGATTTCAACAAATCCAAATGGAACCATCCGACCAAGAGGATACAGCCTTCATGACTCCAACTGGTATATATTGCTATATTGCTATGCCTTTCGGATTGAGAAATGCAGGTGCAACATACCAAAGGCTGGTGAATATGATGTTCAAGGATCAGATTGGACAAACTATGGAGGTTTACATAGATGATATGGTGGTAAAATCCTTAAAAGCTGAGGATCACCTAAAGGATTTGGAGGAAGCATTCGATATCCTAGACAAATATAACATGAAGCTTAATCCTTCAAAATGTCATTTTGGTGTTAAAGCAGGTAAATTCTTAGGATACATGGTGACTAAGAGAGGCATCGAAGCTAGCCCGGAACAAATCAAAGCAATAGTAAACATCAAGTCTCCGGCCAATGCTAAGGATGTTCAAAGGCTAACAGGCAGGATAGCAGCTTTGAACAGATTTATATCCAAATCCTCGGAGAAGTGCAAAGAATTCTATGATATCCTAAGGAAGAACAAGAAATTTGAGTGGACCGAGAAGCACGAAAATGCTTTGAGAGCCCTCAAAGATTACTTATCCTCAGCCCCATCCTTGATGAAGCCAGAAAAAGGTGATGTGTTATCCTTGTATCTTGCAGTATCCTCAAAAGCAGTAAGTGCGGTCCTTGTTAAGGATCACGAAGGTACACAACATCCTGTCTATTATGTAAGTAAAAGTTTACTTGATGCCGAATCCAGGTACTCACACCTTGAAAAGCTTATCCTTGCATTAATTATGGCATCTACCAAGTTCAGACATTATTTTGAAACTCATGTTATCATTGTTAAAACTAATTTCCCAATTAAGAATGTCCTCAGGAAACCAGAGATGTCAGGAAGGATGGCTAAGTGGGCAGTGAAGCTAAGTGCATACGATATAAGATATGAGCCTAGAACAGCCATCAAATCCCAAGCATTAGCTGACTTTGTGGCTGATTTCAGTAGTGATTTACAAGAAGAAGCTGAGCTAGAAGTCCAACAGCTAGAAGAGACCAAGGATCCTTGGATACTTCATACTGATGGATCCTCAAATGTCAAAGGCACAGGGCTTGGAATACTACTAAAATCGCCACAGGGGGACATAATACCCCATTCTATAGCTTGTGAGTTCCAAACCACTAACAATGAGGCTGAGTATGAAGCCTTAATTGCTGGTTTGCAAATCGCTAAGCATATGGGAATCAGGTATCTTGAGGTACATGTAGATTCTTTGTTAATTACAAACCACTTTAATGGATCCTATGCTGTTAAAGGTGAAAAGCTAACCAAATATTTGGAGATAGTCAAAAGTTTGGCACTCTCTTTTGTTTCCTTTAGTTTGTCACAGGTACCAAGGGAAGAAAATACAGAAGCTGATGCATTGGCTAACCTAGGATCATCTTTGAAGATCCCAGAGGATATCAAGATTCCTATTATCCATATCCTGACCCCGGCTATCGAGGATCACCAGACTATGGAGATAGGAAATGATTCTGCAGTTATCCCTAGTGAGGATACTCAATCCCGTTCAGGATCAGGATCATGGATCTCACCAATTATGAGATAGTTACAACATGGAGAGATTCCTACAGGAGAAAACCCCAGGGCTTTCAAATCTAAGGTATCTCAATTCACAATTATAAATAATATGTTGTATAGACGATCTCTTGCAGGACCATACTTGAGATGCATTGAGGATCCTGAAGTTCAAGAAGTTTTAAAAGACTTCCATGAAGGAGATTGTGGAAACCACACTGGGGGCAGGGCTTTATTCTCAAGGATCCTGAGGACAGGATACTACTGGCCAACCATGAAGAAAGATGCTGTGGAGTATGCCAGAAGATGTGATCCTTGCCAGAGACACAGCAATATCCTTCATCAACCGGCTGAACTATTGCATCCTATATCCTCCTCTTGGCCATTTATGAGATGGGGTATGGATATAGTTGGAAAGCTCCCCAAGGCACCTGGTGGAAAAGTATTCATGTTAGCTATGACTGATTACTTCTCCAAGTGGATAGAGGCTGAAGCTTTTGCCCAAGTCAGAGAAAAGGAAGTTATATCCTTTATTAAAAGAAATATTATAACTAGATTTGGAATCCCTTCTGAGATTATATGCGATAATGGTTCCCAATTTATTGGGGGCAGAACCACTAACTTTTGTGACAGTTGGGGGATTAAGATGATAACTTCAACACCAGTCCACCCACAAGCTAATGGCCAAGCAGAATCATCCAACAAGATCATCATCAACAATTTGAAGAAAAAGCTTGGATCCAAGAAAGGGAAATGGGCAGAAGAACTACCCTATGTGCTCTGGGCTGATAGGACAACCCCCAAGAATGCTACTGGTCAAACACCATTCTCTTTGGTGTTTGGGGCAGAATCAGTGATCCCAACAGAGATGGTGGTTCCTACTGCCAGAACAAGTACCCGTGATCCTGAGAAAAATGATGAAAACTTGGCTCAAGACCTGGATACTATTGAAGAAATCAGGGATATGGCTAGGATAAGGATGGCCAGTTATCAACAAAGAATGGCTGGTGCTTACAACAAAAACGTCAGGATCAGGAGGTTTCAAGTTGGAGATATGGTGTTAAGGAAAGCATTTCAGAATACCACCAATCCTGCTGATGGAAAATTGGCTCCAAAATGGGAAGGCCCTTATTTGATTGAAGCTGAAGCAGGAAAGGGGGCATATAGATTGCTAACCATGGATGGTGATTTGCTACCAAGAGCTTGGAATGCTGTCCACTTGAAGAAATATTTCATGTAAGCAGGATCCTTATGGCATAGGTGATCCTCACGATAGGGATATCCTTAAAGGATCCTCAAAGTATTGGTGATCCTTACTCAGGTAATATCCTAATCTTGAACTATTTCATTTCTTTATTTTCTCATATAAGGATAAGGATCATGTATCCTTTATCCATCTCTCACGTGAGTTCAAGTTTGAAAGTTCAGGTATCTTTAGCACAACGTTGGTTATCCACAGAAGCAATCCGTCTTTTGGGTTTAACCCCAGTTATTTGGGCTTGTCCCCAGATTCCGCCTGTAGCGCACGATGATCCTGGTATAGTTCAAGGCTTTGGGACCAGTACTCGTTCTAGGGGCTGATAATTCCATTGTTCTGGCTATGCTTAGGATCCTACGTATAATGGTAGACGTACCATACATCCGTTCATAAGGTTTCTAACGTTTTCACGTTAGCTAAGGTTTCTAACGTTTTCACGTTAGCTAAGGTTTTGGCATCTTCATGTCACTAAGTTTGGATAGTCGCCAGTTAGGGCCATACTCCAGTTTACACACGATCCTTGGGCTTGTCCCCAGTTATCCTTGGGCTTGTCCCCAGTTATCCTTGGGCTTGTCCCCAGTTATCCTTGGGCTTGTCCCCAGTTGCTAACTCTTTTCTTATATTGGCTTAGTCCCAAGTTATGCTCTATTTCAGGTCTTTGGAGATAGGCAGCTAGGGATCCTTGATCCTTATTTCACTCTAAGGTTTATCTTATAGTTATCCTTATTATGGTTAGGATTCTAACTTGGATCCTCAGGACATCAGCTGCCTCCTCCTCATCATCCTCAAGATCAGCCAACCTTGCCTTCCAGCTTTCAACATCCCAGCTGTCTTTGTCAAAAGCAGGATCTTGAGCTTCCTGGGCCATCTTCAACTTAGTTTGATACATTGTGATGGCAGCAGAGAGCTTGGCATTTTCGATGAGGTCATGCTTTTCATAATCAAAGTTAACCAGCACCTTGGCCATTGCCTGCTTGGTATCCTGGAGTTCCTTCCGAGCATCAGCAAGTGCAAGATCTTTGAGCACGCCAACCTGTTGGAGATCAGCTATTTTATTGTCCAGCTCCTCAATATTTCCCACGTAATCCTCGATCTCAGCAAATTTCTGCAGAAAGAAGATAAGGCAGTTCAAGGTCAAGTGATCCTCATAAGAGCAGGATACCTAGGCAAAGTTAAGGATCCTTACTTCATTGAAGTATTCAAGGAATTGGTGGCGGATCAGTGGCAGGCCTTGAAGATCCTCAGCATCAGAAGTTTTCCTCTTCTTGACACCCTTTCCTTTAGTGGGTGCCCTTGGAATGGAGATGCTAGGACTGGTAGTGGACCTCTTCTTCCTGGGTCGTACGAGATCAAGGTCAGCTGTGTTGAATTGGGAAACAGGCTTGACAGGTTTTCCAGCGCCTACACATTCAAAGCAAGATGAGTATCCTTATCCTATTTCAATTTATCTATTTATTTTAATATTTAAACTATGCAAAAGACAGGATACTTACTCGACATAGTAATGGAACCTGAGGATACTTCTTGTGAGTCTTGGGTGTCTATCTTGAATGTCCTTGTTTCAGGATCAAGCTTCCAAAAAGCAGCGAGCCTATCCTTGGTTTCAGGTGATGTGCGGATATGTGAGACAGAGACAGCTGCATGACATAAGACAGAAAGGGGTCAGTAATCCTTATACGAAAACAAGATTGTCTGGTGATCCTTCTTATGATCCTCCAGCCTACCATGGGTGGACCATGCCTTAGGGAGATCTTGACCGTTTAGAATGGAATCCCTCTTGACAAAGAAAAAACGACGTTTCCAGTCTTTGTCATTCTTGGTGACTTTCAGAAGAGGATGATCTGCACCGGGTTTTCGCTTAAGCAAATAACGATGGGAACCAAAAGTAGTAAGATCATACAGTTCCGCCAACTCTGACATGCCCAAAGCAACGCCTTCCTGTTCGATGATCCTCTCTAGGGTATACAAGACCCTCCAAATCATCGGCATGGCTTGGATATAAGAGATGCCGGTAAGGGAAAAGAAGGATTGTGTAAACTCTGGGAAAGGATAGGTGTATCCTATGGTGAATGGAGTGGCTGGAAATGCAACCCATGTTTCTGAAACGTAGTCGCTAAGGGTAGTAGGATCAAAGGGTCTGAAAAAGGCATTCGCCGGAAAACAGCAACGGATTTTGTCTATCTGCGCGTCGTTAAAACAACACTTTTCATTCGCTGAGTCCTTGACGATTTTCTGACTTTCCAAAGGGCTATCCTTCTTGTGATCTTTGCCCGGAGAACTTCGGAGCAACATCTTTGATGGAAAGATAAAAACAGAGCAAGAGAGGAAAAAGGATAGAGAGAGAGAATACCTGAACGTCTTCGGAATGAGGATTATAAAGGGAGTTTCTCTGAAAATTTAAATGCATTTGATCCTATCTATATCTCTATTTATAATCATGATCTTACAGGTTGTCACTTCCGTGACATCATCATCGCAACGGCTAGTTCAAAATTAACGGCTATATATCCGTTAGTTTGTTACGGATAAGATCAAGAAAACATAACTCGCTAATTTTACAATTTCACTCCTTATATTTTGGGGGCAATTGTTAGGGGAGGATTTTCTAACAATTAGTGATCCTTATTTGTTATCCTAATTAGTGATCCTTACTTCTGTGACAGGTGGTGATCCTCAGAAGGGCTTTAGGATCAGGATCATGGATCACTTCGAGGATCCTCATACTGACGATTGTTTACTTATGTTTTATAACATCTCGCAGGTATAACAAGCTTGACCAAGTCTTAGCGACATTCTTGGAGAATATTCCCGAAGTATTCTGCACGTGCTAGATCAAAACTAGACGTTATGGAGAACGTGGAGGCTTGGCCCGAAAGTCGGAGAGTTTGTTAGCTAGATATTTTTCTTATTTTAAAGGGAGTAACGAGCTAAGTTAGAAAGTTAGTGACACTTAGTCATTTTGGCAGTTACACACACTCGCAAACACACTCATACAAGCGCTCATACAAGCTCTCGCTCAAACACCAAGCAATTACATACACTTTTCACACCTTTTACACATTCCACTGTAGTGATCCTTGTACCTAGCTCGTTACTATCCGAAGTTGTAAACATTCAATCATTTATTTTATCTTGGTGATCGGTAGTTTCCATCACCCGGGGTTTTTTGTGCCGGAGATCAACTCTTGATCAAGGGCTTTTTCCCCGTATAAATCTTTGTGTTGTTTGTGCACTTTACATTGAAGTGATCCTCATCATTGTTACATATTTTAAGCATCATTCCCCTAAACAAAGAGTTTGGTTGCAATATCCTCATCAGATTTTCTGACCAAAACAGAGTGCACTACGGAACAACAACAGTGACCCAGGCATCAGGTTCATATTTCCAGCCAGCGGGATCCTATCTTCAGCATATGGGATCCCTCACGAATTCAGGAGGATATTCAGGAGTGCAGCAGATTCAAGGATCTTCCTTTGTTCCAGGATCATCCCAGGTTCAAGGATCCTCCTTTGTTCCAGGATCATCCCAGGTTCAAGGATCTTCCTTTGTTCCAGGATCATCCCAGGTTCAAGGATCCTCCTTTGTTCCAGGATCATCCCAAGTTCAAGGATCCTCCTTTGTTCTAGGATCATCCCAGGTTCAAGGATCCTCCTTTGTTCCAGGATCATCCCAGGTTCAAGGATCCTCCTTTGTTCCAGGATCGTCCCAGTTTCAGGGATCCTTCCAGATGCCAGGATCCTTGAGGAGTTTGCAAACAGGAAGTTCAGATGTCCATCAGGGAGATTTTATTCCAATGCAGACCAATGCTTCTACTGGTCCCTCGATCATTCCAGAGCCCCAACAATATGGATTAACATCCAATCTTCCTAATCTGAATCCAATGGGAGGTAACACTTTTAATAATTCTTATACTACTAACCATGGTCTTATGCAGGATCCAGGTATCAATCATGCCATGGCCAGAGAATTGCAAAAGCTAAAGGATATGATATCAAGTGTTCCAGGAGTGGTCAAACCTATCCCAGAGATTGCAGATGGGAGCCACAAGATATCTCGTTTTGCACCACCAATCTGTGATGCTGAGATACCCAAGAGGTTCCATGTGCCAACAATGAAGCTGTATGATGGTTCAACGGATCCTGAAGAACACATAGCACAATACAGGGAGAGGATGAAGATCAATCCAATCCCAGAAAGGTTAAAGGAAGCATGCCTGTGCAAGGGATTCAGATCCACTCTTACTGGATCAGCTCTCAAATAGCTGCTAAGTCTTCCCCCTACTCTATTACCTCATTTGCTAATCTAGTTAACTTGTTTAATAATCAGTTTTCTTGTAGTAGAAAATTTGAACGATTAACTAGTGATCTATATAGGATAACCCAGGGTCATAATGAATCATTAAGGGATTACATTACCAAATTTAGTAAAGAATCCTTAGACATTCCCAACTTAGATATAGCCACGGCTGTTGAGGCCTTTAAAATGGGATTGCTTAGGGATTCGTCGTTCTATGATGATCTTGTTATGACACCATGCAGGAACTTAGATGAGGTAAGAACACGAGCACTTAGGTTTATTCGGCTAGAGGACGACAAGAGGATCCAGGAGAGGTTAGCAAGATCCTCAAAGCAGGATAAGCAAGGATCCTCATTCAGGAACAACAAGTTCAGATCCTACAACAGATCTGATAACCAGATCGTGCATTCTGTTGATCAAGAAGAGGATGATGAGGATTATCCTCCAATTTCTGAATATTGTTTTTCTGTTGATAACAATGAACTAATCCTTGCGATGCAGAATCTAGGTGATAAAGCTAGATGGCCCAGAAAAAATGATAGGCCAGCTGCAACTAAGGATAAATCAAAGTGGTGTGCATACCATGAAGATTTTGGGCATCTCACAGAAGAATGCATTGCACTAAGAAAGGAAATTGGATACTTGTTGAGCAAGGGGCATCTAAAAGAATTGTTGGGAAGAAAAAAGTCAAGGACTCAGGATCCTGAAAGGATCCCTGAGAAGGCTCCAGCCCCTCCAGCAGATGCACAAGTAATAAACTTTATTTCTGGAGGATCAGACATTTGTGGCACATCCTTCTCAGCAGCTAAAAGGCATGCAAAGGAAACTAAAATGGATAATGGAGAAAGACCCGTTCGAACATCAAGTGTCTCCGAAGGAAAAGTTATAACCTTTGATGAGGATAATCGTGTTGATATCCAGGATCCTCATCACGATGGTTTAGTTATTACTCTTTTCATTTCTAACCATTTTGTCCGCAGGATCCTTATAGACGGAGGAAGTTCAGTGAACATTATCCAGCTTGATGTTCTAAAGAAGATGGGTATCCCTGAATCAGATATCATACCAAGATCCTCCGTGCTCGTGGGATTTAGTGGCGAAACTAAGAATACCCTGGGGGACATTAAACTCCCAATATACATGGAAGGCCTACACTCTTATAAAAATTTTTGTGTTATTGACTGTTTATCTTGTTGTAATGTTATCCTTGGCAGGCCCTGGATACACGATATGAAAGCAGTCCCATCTACCTACCATCAATGTGTGAAGCTCCCTAGTCCCTGGGGAATAGTGAAGATTGATAGTGATCAGCAGGAGGCTAAGAATTGCTATACTTCATCGATGAAACCAGCCTCGAAGTCAAGGGAACAATAGCAATCAAAGTATCCTCCAAGGGATGTCTTGGAGGCAAGAGAGCAGGATGTGGTAGAAATCCTCATGGATCCTGACGATCCTGAATCCAAAATCTATATCGGATCAGGGATCCTTGGCAATCTGAAGGAAGACCTTATATCCTTCCTCAAAAGGAGAAAGACTACCTTTGCATGGAAACACGAAGACATGACTGGTATATCTAAAGATGTAATCACTCACAAACTTGGCATTGACAGGTCCTTCAAACCAATCCATCAAAGGAGAAGAAAGTTTGCACCGGAAAGGAATGCCATTATCCGAGAAGAGGTAGAGAAGTTGCTCCGGGCAGGTATGATTAGAGAGGTAAAGTATCCAAGATGGTTGGCCAATGTGGTTGTTGTTCAAAAGAAAAACGGAAAGTGGAGGGTATGTGTCGATTTTACCGATTTAAATAAGGCATGTCCCAAGGATCCTTTCCCATTACCCCACATTGACTCCATGGTGGATGCAACTGCGGGTCATGAACTGTTAACTTTTATGGATGCTTCATCTGGATTTCAACAAATCCAAATGGAACCATCCGACCAGGAGGATACAGCCTTCATGACTCCAACTGGTATATACTGCTATATTGCTATGCCGTTCGGATTAAGAAATGCAGGTGCAACATATCAAAGGCTGGTGAATATGATGTTCAAGGATCAGATTGGACAAACTATGGAGGTTTACATAGATGATATGGTGGTAAAATCCATAAAAGCTGAGGATCACCTAAGGGACTTGGAGGAAGCATTCGATATCCTTGACAAATATAACATGAAACTTAATCCTTCAAAATGTCACTTTGGTGTTAAAGCAGGTAAATTCTTAGGATATATGGTGACAAAGAGAGGCATTGAAGCTAGCCCGGAACAAATCAAAGCAATAGTCAATGCTAAGGATGTTCAAAGGCTAACAGGCAGGATAGCAGCTTTGAACAGATTTATATCCAAATCCTCAGAGAAGTGCAAAGAATTCTATGATATCCTAAGGAAGAACAAGAAATTTGAGTGGACTGAGAAGCATGAAAATGCTTTAAGAGCCCTCAAAGATTACCTATCCTCAGCCCCGGCCTTGATGAAACCAGAAAAAGGCGATGTGCTATCCTTATACCTTGCAGTATCCTCAAAAGCAGTAAGTGCGGTCCTTGTTAAGGATCATGAAGGTACACAACATCCTGTCTATTATGTAAGTAAAAGTTTACTTGATGCCAAATCCAGGTATTCACACCTTGAAAAGCTTATTCTTGCATTAATTATGGCATCTACTAAGTTGAGACATTATTTTGAAACTCATGTTATTGTTGTTAAAACTAATTTTCCAATTAAGAATGTCCTCAGGAAACCAGAGATGTCAGGAAGGATGGCTAAGTGGGCAGTGAAGCTAAGTGCATATGATATAAGATATGAGCCTAGGACAGCCATCAAATCCCAAGCATTAGCTGACTTTGTGGCTGATTTCAGTAGTGATTTACAAAAAGAAGCTGAGTTAGAAGTCCAGCAGCTAGAGGAGACCAAGGATCCTTGGATACTCTATACTGATGGATCCTCAAATGTCAAAGGCACAGGGCTTGGAATACTACTAAAATCGCCACAGGGGGACATAATACCCCACTCTATAGCTTGTGAGTTCCAAACCACTAACAATGAGGCTGAATATGAAGCCTTAATTGCTGGTTTGCAAATCGCAAAGCATATGGGGATCAGGTATCTTGAGGTACATGTAGATTCATTGTTAATTACAAACCACTTTAATGGATCCTATGCTGTTAAAGGTGAAAAGCTAACCAAATATTTAGAGATAGTCAAAAAATTGGCACTCTCCTTTGTTTCCTTTAGTTTGACACAGGTACCAAGGGAAGAGAATACAGAAGCTGATGCATTGGCTAACTTAGGATCATCCTTGAAGATCCCGGAGGATATCAAGATCCCTATTATCCATATCCTGACCCCGGCTATCGAGGATCATGCGGCTATGGAGATAGGAAATGATTCTGCAATTATCCCTAGTGAGGATACTCAATCCTATTCAGGATCAGGATCATGGATCTCACCAATTATAAGATACTTACAACATGGAGAGATTCCTACAGGAGAAAACCCTAGGGCTTTCAAATCTAAGGTATCTCAATTCACAATTTTAAATAATATGTTGTATAGACGATCTCTTGCAGGACCATACTTGAGATGCATTGAGGATCCTGAAATCCAAGAAGTTTTAAAAGACTTCCATGAAGGAGATTGTGGAAACCACACTGGGGGCAGGGCATTATTCTCAAGGATCCTGAGGACAGGATACTACTGGCCAACCATGAAGAGAGATGCTGTGGAGTATGCTAAGAGATGTGATCCTTGTCAGAGACACAGCAATATCCTTCATCAACCAGCTGAATTATTGCATCCTATATCCTCCTCTTGGCCATTTATGAGATGGGGTATGGATATAGTTGGCAAGCTCCCTAAGGCACCTGGTGGAAAAGTATTCATGCTTGCTATGACTGATTACTTCTCCAAGTGGATAGAGGCTGAAGCTTTTGCCCAAGTCAGAGAAAAGGAAGTCATATCCTTCATTAAAAGAAATATTATAACTAGATTTGGAGTTCCTTCTGAAATTATATGTGATAATGGTTCCCAATTTATTGGGGGCAGAACCACTAACTTTTGTGACAGCTGGGGGATTAAGATGATAACATCAACACCAGTCCACCCACAAGCTAATGGTCAAGCAGAATCATCCAACAAGATCATCATCAACAATTTGAAGAAGAAGCTTGGATCCAAGAAAGGGAAATGGGCAGAAGAACTACCCTATGTGCTTTGGGCCGATAGGACAACCCCTAAGAATGCTACTGGTCAAACGCCATTCTCTTTGGTATTTGGGGCAGAATCAGTGATCCCAACAGAAATGGTGGTTCCAACTGCCAGAACAAGTACCCGTGATCCTAAGGAGAATGATGAGAACTTGGCTCAAGACCTGGATACTATTGAAGAAATCAGGGATATGGCTAGGATAAGGATGGCCAGTTATCAACAAAGAATGGCTGGTGCTTACAACAAAAATGTCAGGATCAGGAGGTTTCAAGTTGGAGACATGGTATTAAGGAAAGCATTTCAGAATACCACCAATCCTGCTGATGGAAAATTGGCTCTAAAATGGGAAGGCCCTTATTTGATTGAAGCTGAAGCAGGAAAGGGGGGCATATAGATTGCTAACCATGGAAGGTGATTTGCTACCAAGAGCTTGGAATGCTGTCCACTTGAAGAAATATTTCATGTGAGCAGGATCCTCATGGCACAGATGATCCTCACGATAGGGATATCCTTAAAGGATCCTCAAAGTATCGGTGATCCTTACTTTGGTAATATCCTAATCTTAAACCATTTCATTTCTTTATTTTCTCATATAAGGATAAGGATCATGTGTCCTTTATCCATCTCTCATGTGAGTTTAAGTTTTGAAAGTTCAGGTATCTTTAGCATAACATTGGTTATCTGCACAAGCAATCCGTCCTTTGGGTTTAACCCCAGTTATTTGGGCTTGACCCCAGTTCCGCCTGTAGCGCATGATGATCCTGGTATAGTTCAAGGCAGTGGGACCAGTACTCGCTTTAGGGGCTGATAATTCCATTGTACTGGCTATGCCTAGGATCCTACGTATAATGGTAGACGTACCATACATCCGTTCCTAAGGTTTCTAACGTTTTCACGTTAGCTAAGGTTTCTAACGTTTTCACGTTAGCTAAGGTTTTGGCATTTTCATGTCACTAAGTTTGGATAGTCGCCAGTTAGGGCCATACTCCAGTTTACATACGATCCTTGGGCTTGTCCCCAGTTATCCTTGGGCTTGTCCCCAGTTGCTAACTCTTTTCTTATATTGGCTTAGTCCCAAGTTATGCTCTATTTCAGGTTCTTGAAGATAGGCAACTAGGGATCCTTGATCCTTACTTCACTCTAAGGTTTATCTTATAGTTATCCTTATTATGGTTAGGATCCTGACTTGGATCCTCAGGTATGATCCTTAACTATTATTAATTCTATTCATTATTTATTTGAATAACCCTTAAAATTTGACAACTGAACTTGTGATTCCTAAACTATATCACTTTTTGGAACTTATCAGTTATGGGATATGTGATCCTTGATCATATCCTAAACTTTTTGGATATCTTTTTTAATTTTTCAAGGATTGATAAGTATAAACGGAATGAACATTACAACAGTTGGAAAGTAAGACATTAAAAAGGATAACGACACAAGATAAGCGACAAAAGGCTAAGATTTTATTTATTAACAAAGGATTAACCCTTAAAAGGTTGTCAAAATTACCTACCCCGAGCATCTACCAGCAAAACGTGGCCCGTCCGCTGGGGTAGGTAAAGGGTGTCCATGATAATAAGTTCAAAAGAAGTGCAGGAATATAAAGGCGGCAGGATCACAATGGCTTCATCCCCCAAACAGAGGATCCCTCCACCATATGCAATCCTGCCTATTGTCCAAAGGATCATACATGATCCTTAATCCTAAAAACTATTGTTCAAGTACAAACCATTAAATTGTTCAACATCACAACCACAAAAGACCTACTACCAAATTTAAAAATTGGGCTCCGGCTGCGTCTAGGAATGTCCATCATCGCCCAATTGTGCAGCTTACACCTTTGTTGCATCCTCTTCCCCTCCAGCTGCGGTATCCTTCATCAGATCCTTTCCACTGCCACTTGCCTCAATCGCCAAGACCTCAGTAGCCTCCTCCTCATCATCCTCAAGATCGGCCAACCTTGCTTTCCAGCCCTCAACATCCCAGCAGCTTTTGTCAAAGTTAGGATCTTGAGCTTCCTGAGCCATCTTCAATTTTGTCTGATACATTGTGATGGCAGCAGAGACCTTAGCATTTTCTATGAGATCATGCTTCTCATAGTCAAGGTCAATCAGAAGTTTAGCCGTCTTAGTCTTGGCATCTTGGAGTTCCTTCTGAAGATCAGCAATGGCAAGGTCCTTAAGCGCGACAACCTGTTGGAGGTCAGCAATCTTCTTGTCCTGCTCCTCAACATTCCCCACGTAATCTTCAATCTCAGCAAATTTCTGTAAAGAAAAGGACAAAGCAGTTCAAGATCAGGTGATCCTCATATGAGTAGGATACCTAGGCAGAATTGGTGATCCTTACATCATTGAAGTATTCAAGGAACTGGTGGCGGATCAGTGGTAGGCCTTGAAGGTCCTCAGTGTCAGAAGTTTTCCTCTTCTTACCACCCTTTCCTTTAGTGGGTGCTTTAGGAATGGAGATGCTAGGACTGGTAGTGGACCTCTTCTTCCTGGATCGAACAACATCAAGGTCAGCCGTGTTGAACTGGGATACAGGCTTGACAGATTTTCCGGCACCTACACAATCAAAGCAAGATAAGTGTCCTAATCTTATTTCAATTTAATTATTTATTTTAATATTCAAACTATAAATCAAGCAGGATACTTACTTGACATGGTAATGGAACCTGAGGATACTTCTTGTGAATCTTGGGTGTCTATCTTGAATGTCCTTGTTTCAGGATCAAGCTTCCAAAAAGCAGCAAGCCTATCCTTGGTTGCAGGTGATGTGATGATGTGTGAGACAGAAATAGCTGCATAACACAAGACAAAAAGGGGTTAATGATCCTTATACAAAAACAAGACTACCTGGTGATCCTTCTCAGGATCCTCTGGCCTACCATGGGTGGACCAGGTCTTTGGTAGATCCTTTCCGTTTGGAATGGTATCCCTCCTGACAAAGAAGAACCGGCGTTTCCAATTTGTGTCGTTCTTGGTGACTTTAAGAAGGGGGTGTTCTCCGCCGGGTTTTCGTTTGAACAAATAACGATGAGAGCCAAAGGTAGTAAGATCATACAATTGTGTCAGCTCTGACATTCCTAAATCAATGCCCTCCTGCTCGATGATCCTCTCCAGGGTATACAAAACCCTCCAAATCATCGGCATGGCTTGGATGTAAGAGATGCCGGTAAGGGAAAAGAAGGATTGTGTAAATTCTGGGAAAGGATAGGTGTATCCTATGGCGAATGGAGTAACTGGAAAGGCAACCCATGTTTCTGAAACATAGTCGCTCAGAAGAGTAGGATCAAAGGGTTTGAAAAAGGCACTCGCAGGAAAGCAGTGACGAATCTTGTCTATCTAAGCATCGTTAAAGTAACACCTCTCATTTGCGGAGTCTTTGATGATCTTTTGACTCTTCAAGGGACTATCCTTCTGGTGATCCTTGGCGGGGGAGGACCGAAGCATCATTCTTGAAGAGATGACAGAAAGAAAGAAAAAGCAGAGCAAGAGAAGGAAGAAGATGAAGAGAGAATACCTGTTTATCTTCGGAATGCAGTTATAAAGGGAGTCTCTCTGAAATTTTAAATGCATTTGATCCTATCTCTATCTCCTATTTATAATCATGATCGTGCAGGGTTGTCACTTCTGTGACGTCACGATTGCAACGGCTAGTTCAACAATAACGGCTATATTTATGATAGTTAGTTGCGGATAAGATCAGGAAAACATAACTCGCTCATTTTACATATCACTCCTTATATTTTGGGGGCAATTATTAGGGGAGGATTTTCTAACAATTTGTGATCCTTACTTGATATCCTAATTAATGATCCTTACTTCTGTGACAGATAGTGATCCTCAGAAGAGCTTCAGGATCAAGATCATGGATCACCTTAAGGATCCTCATACTAACGATTGTTTATTTGATTTTTGTATTACTTCGCAGGAGTAATAAACGTGACTTGGTCTTGGCAATGGTACTAAGGAATATTCCACGGGCATTTCGCACACGTTTGAATAGAAATGGACGTTGTGGAGAACGTGGGAGCTTGGCACAAAAGTCGGATAGTTAGTTATTGTAGTTTACTTCTATTTTTAAAAGGGGTAACGAGCTAGAATTAGGACACTTAGCCATTTTCAGCTACACACACTCTCATAAACTCGCACTCTTGAAGCTCTCGACGAACATTCATTAGTTTTCACTCACTTTTACACATTTCACAATAGTGATCCTTGTACCTAGCTCGTTACTATCCGGAGTTGTAAACATTTATTCATTTATTTGAGCTTGGTGATCGGTAGTTTCCATCACCCGGGGTTTTTTGTGCCGGAGATCAACTCTTGATCAAGGGCTTTTTCCCCGTATAAATCCTTGTGTCATTTGTGCAATTTACATTGAAGTGATCCTTGTCATTGTTCTACATTATTAGCATCATACCCCGTAACAGAGAGTTTGGTTGCAATATCCTCATTAGATTTTTTGACCAAAACAATAATGAAGCCGAGTATGAAGCTCTAATAGCAGGATTAGAATTGGCTAGAAATTTGAATATTAGATATTTACAAGTATATGTTGATTCCCTGTTGATTACTAACCATTTCAATGGATCTTATGCAGTAAAAGGCGAAAAGTTAGCTGGATATCTTGAAATTGTTAAAAAATTAGCAGGATATTTCGAAATTTTTATACTTGAACAGGTACCAAGAGAAAAGAATGCTGAAGCTGATGCTCTAGCAAACTTAGGATCTACTGTCAGGATACCGGAGGGAACTCAGATACCAATAGTGCACATCTTGTATCCTGCAATAGAACATTTCAAATCTCAGGGTAAAGAAGTAGCATGTATCCAAGATCCTGGTAATGGATATCCTGAGAAGGATCCTGAATCCTGGATGACTCCAATTATGAAGTATCTTCAAGAAGGAGATATACCAAAGGATGCAAATCCTAAGGCTTTTAGGATGAAGGTATCTCGTTTTACTATTATAAATAATATTTTGTATAAGAAGTCCCTTGCAGGTCCATACCTAAGGTGCTTGGAAGATCCTGAAACCAAGGAGGTACTTCAGGATATACACGAAGGAGACTGTGGCAACCATACTGGGGGCAGATCTCTGTTCTCGAAGGTGTTGAGAACAGGATATTACTGGCCGACCATGAGAAAGGATGCCGCGGAGTATGCTCAGAGATGCGATGCATGTCAAAGACACGACAACATCCTGCATCAGCCTGCAGAACCATTATATCCTATCGTATCCCCTTGGCCGTTTATGAAATGGGGAATGGACATAGTGGGAAAACTTCCAAAGGCTCCAGGAGGAAAGGTTTTTATGCTGGCAATGACATATTATTTCTCCAAGTGGGTTGAAGCCGAGGCATTTGTCCAAGTCAGGGATCAAGAAGTGGTATCCTTCATAAAGAGAAATATCCTGACCAGATTTGGGGTACCAGTTGAGATAGTTTGTGACAATGGCTCTCAATTCATAAGCAAAAGAACTACTAACTTTTGCAAAAGTTGGGGAATTAAGATGATTACGTCAACACCAGTGCATCCTCAAGCAAATGGACAAGCAGAATCCTCGAACAAGATAATCGTCAACAATTTAAAGAAGAGGTTAGGTGCCAAAAAAGGAAAATGGGCAGAGGAACTACCATTTGTCCTATGGGCTGATAGAACAACTGTGAAGAATGCTACTGGGCAAACCCCATTTTCTTTGGTATTTGTGGCAGAAGCAGTGATCCCGACAGAAATGGTGATACCGACAGCTAGATCAAGCCTACGGGATCCCAAATCAAATCCTGAAATCTTATGTCAAGAACTGGATACTATTGATGAGACAAGAGATGCAGCAAAGCTAAGGATGGCGGCATATCAACAGAGGATATCCAGAGCATATAACAAGAATATAAGGACTAGAAGGTTCCAAGTCGGAGATTGGGTGTTAAGGAAAGCTTTTCAGAATACTACGAATCCTGCTGATGGAAAGTTGGCTCCAAAGTGGGAAGGACCCTATGAGATTGAATCGGAATCCGGAAAAGGAGCATACCAGCTTAAGAATATGGAAGGGGATATACTACCAAGATCCTGGAATGCTATACATCTCAAAGCCTATTTCAAGTGAGTTTAGAATTTAATTTCTAACTCAAGATGGTATGAATTCTGTCTCTTTTAAATATAATTTATTTTATTTGAACCCAATACTAACTTAAGCATCGGAGGGGTGTTAGCCAAGCTAACACCCACCTTAGTTTAAGGTTGTTTTGCAGAATATGCTTCGGGATATAGCTCCAGGATACACACTCTGGATACTTCGAAAGATTAGAGGATTGGCCCCCTCTCTCACGTTTAAGGGATCCTGATCCCTTCACAGGTTTAAAGGTATTCACCTTTCTCACGAATTGGGTTTAAACACCCCGCCTGGAGCGCAAGTTATCCAGGGATAGTTCTGTTTTGGTCAAAAAATCTGATGAGGATAATGCAACCAAACTCTTTGTTACGAGGAATGATGCTTTAAATGTAGAACAATGATAAGGATCACTTCAATGCAAATTGCACAAACGACACAAGGATTTATACGGGGAAAAAGCCCTTGATCAAGAGTTGATCTCCGGCACAAAAAACCCCGGGTGATGGAAACTACCGATCACCAAGTTCAAATAAATCAATAAATGTCTACAACTTCGGATAGTAATGAGCTAGGTACAAGGATCACTATGGTGAAATGTGTAAAAATGAGTGAAAACTGTTAAGTGTTTGTCGAGAGCTTCAAGAGTGCGATTGTATGAGAGTGTGTGTAGCTGAAAATGGCTAAGTGTTCTAATTACTAGCTCGTCACCCCTTTAAAAATAGAAGTTAACTATAATAACAAACTATCCGACTTTTGTGCCAAGCTCCCACGTTCTCCACAACGTCCATTTCCAGTCAAACGTGTGCGAAATACCCGTGGAATATTCCATAGTAACGTTGCCAAGACCAAGTCAAGCTTGTTACTCCTGCAAAATAATACGAAACATAAACAAACAATCGGTAGTATGAGGATCCTTAAGGTGATCCATGATCCTGATCCTAAAGCTCTTCTGAGGATCACTATCTGTCACAGAAGTAAGGATCATTAATTAGGATAACAAGTAAGGATCACTAATTGTTAGAAAATCCTCCCCTAACAATTGCCCCCAAAATATAAGGAGTAATATGTAAAGTGAACGAATTATATTTTCTTGATCTTATCCGCAACTAACTATCAGAAATATAGCCGTTGATGTAGAACTATCCGTTGCAACTATGACGTCACAGAAGTGACAACCCTGCACAATCATGATTATAAATAGGAGATAGAGATATGATCGTTTGCATTTAAATTTCAGAGATACTCCCTTTATAACTGCATCCGAAGATAAACAGGTATTCTCTCTTCATCTTCTTCCTTCTTTTGCTCTGTTTTCCGTCTCTTCCCATCATTCTATCAAAGATGTTGCTCCGGAACTCCCCAGCTAAGGATCACCCGAAAAACAGCCCACTGAAAAGCCAGGGGATCATCGAAGATTCCATAAAAGAACGCTGCTGTTTCAACGATGCACAGATTGATAGGATCCGCCACTGCTTCCCGGCGAACACCGTGATTAAGTCTTTTGATCCCAATGCCCTGAGTGATCATATTTCCGACAACTGGGTTGCTTTTCCTGTCACTCCGTTCACCACAGGCTATACATATCCTTTTCCAGCCTTCACCCAATCTTTCTTTTCCCTAACCGGCATCTCGTATATCCAAGCCATGCTGATGATCTGGAGGGTTTTGTATACCCTTGAAAGGATCATCGAGCAGGAAGGGATAGACCTAGGAATGTCAGAGCTGGGAGAGCTGTATGATCTTACTACCTTTGGTTCTCATCGTTATTTGTTTAAACGTAAACCTGGTGAGGAACACCCGATCTTCAAAGCTACCAAGAATGATGCTAACTGGAAGCGGCGTTTCTTTTTCGCCAAGAGAGATTCTATTGATGACGGAAAGGATCTACCCAAGAAATGGGCTACCCATGGTAGGGTGGAGGATCCTGAGAAGGATCACCAGAGAACTTTCCTTTGATATAAGGATCACTTATATATTTTTGCTTTCTTGTTATGCAGCTATCACCGTCTCACACCTCAGACTGTCTCCTGCTACCAAAGAGAGACTCATCGCTTTCAAGAAACTTGATCCTGAAATAAGATCTTTCAAGACAACCACCCAGGATTCTCAGGAGGTATCCTCAGGCTCTGTCACGATGTCAAGTAAGTATCTTTGTTTAAAAATTTAAATAAATAGTGAAATATAAGTGAAGTAAAGATACTTATCTTGTTTTGGTTGTGTAGGTGCTGGAAAATCCACCAAGTCTGCTTCAAAGTTCAATGTCACCGATCTCACCACCGTCAGATCTTCCAAAAGAAAGGCTCCTACCAGCCCGACAGCTTCAGTCCCCAAGGCACCCCTCAAAGGAAAGGGAATCAAGAAGAGAAAGGCCTCTGAAGCTGAGGATCTGCAGGGTCTGCCTCTGATCCGCCACCAATTCCTCGAGTACTTCAACGATGTAAGGATCACTGTCTCTGCTAGTATATCCTGCTGACATATCCTGCTGATATATCCTGCTGATTTGAGGATCACTTGGTCCTGACCTTATCTTTTATCCCCTTTGCAGAAATTCACTGAGATTGAGGATTATGTTGGCCACGTTGAGGATCAGGATAGGAAGATTGCCGACCTCCAGCAGGTTGCATTGCTAAAGGACCTCAAAATTGCTGATCTTCAGAAGGAGCTCCAGGATGCCAAGACTAAGACGGCTAAACTTCTGATCGACCTTGACTACGAGAAGCATGATCTCATAGAAGGTGCAAAGGTCTCTGCTGCCATCACAATGTATCAGACAAAACTAAAGATGGCCCAGGAAGCTCAAGATCCTAACTTCGACAGAAGCAGCTGGGATGTTGAGGACTGGAAAGCAAGGTTGGTTGATCTTGAAGATGATGAAGAGGCTGAGGAGGTTTTGGCGATCGAGGCTGGAGGCAAGGGTGAAGGTGGTGAAGCAAGTGGAGCCGGAGGTGGTGATGCAGGGAAGGTTTAGGCTGCATGATTGGGCGATGATGGAAACTTCTAGACATAGCCGGAGCCCAATTTTTTAGTTTGATGGTTGTTTTGTTGAACAATTTGATGGTTTGTACTGAACAATAGTTTTTAGGATTAAGGATCATGTATGATCCTATGGACAATAGGTAGGATTGCAAATGGTGGAGGGATCCTCTGTTTGGGGGATGAAGCCATTGTGATCCTGCCGCCTTTATATTCCTGCACTACTTTTGAACCTATTATCATGGACACCCTTTACCTACCCCAGCGGACGGGCCACGTATTGCTGGTAGATGCTCGGGGTAGGTAATTTTGACAACCTTTTAAGGGTTAATCTTTTGTTAATAAATAAAACCTTAATCTTTTGTCGCTTATCTTGTATTGTTATCCTTTTTGTCTCTTTAATTCTCAATTGTTTTGATGTACACTTATTGAATAAACAATTTTGAACAAGTCAGATTGAAAATATTTAGGATATGATCCATGATCAAATATCCTATAGTTGAAGAACCCCAAAAAGTAATACATTTTAAGGATCACAAGTTTAGTTGTCAAATTTTAAGGGTTATTCAAATAAACAATGAATAGAATTAAAAATAGTTAAGGATCATACCTGAGGATCCAAGTTAGGATCCTAACCATAATAAGGATAACTATAAGATAAACCTTAGAGAGAAGTAAGGATCAAGGATCCCTAGTTGTTTATCTTCAAGGACCTGAAATAGAGCATAACTTGGGACTAAGCCAATATAAGATAAGAGTCAGCAACTGGGGACAAGCCCAAGGATAACTGGGGACAAGCCCAAGGATAACTGGGGACGAGCCCAAGGATAACTGGGGACAAGCCCAAGGATCGTATGTAAACTGGAGTATGGCCCTAACTGGCGACTATCCAAACTTAGTGACATGAAAATGTCAAAACCTTAGCTAACGCGAAAACATTAGAAACCTTAGGAACGGATGTATGGTACGTCTACCATTATACGTAGGATCCTAGGTATAGCCAGTACAATGGAATTATCAGCCCCTGTAGCGAGTACTGGTCCCACTACCTTGAACTATACCAGGATCATCATGCGCTACAGGCGGAACAGGGGTCAAGCCCAAATAACTAGGGTTAAACCCAAGGAACGGATTGCTTCTGTAGATAACCAATATTTTGCTAAGGATACCTGAACTTTCAAAACTTAAAATCACGTGAGAGATGGATAAAGGACACATGATCCTTATCCTTATATGAGAAAATAAAGAAATGAAATAGTTCAAGGTTAGGATATTACCAAAGTAAGGATCACCGTTACTTTAAGGATCCTTCAAGGATACTCCTAACGTAAGGATCATCTATGCCCTGAGGATCCTGCTCACATGAAATATTTCTTCAAGTGGATAGCATTCCAAGCTCTTGGTAGCAAATCTCCTTCCATGGTTAGCAATCTATATGCCCCCTTTCCTGCTTCAGCTTCAATCAAATAAGGGCCTTCCCATTTTGGAGCCAATTTTCCATCAGCAGGATTGGTGGTATTCTGAAATGCTTTCCTTAATACCATATCTCCAACTTGAAACTTCCTGATCCAGACATTTTTATTGTAAGCACCAGCCATTCTTTGTTGGTAACTGGCCATCCTTATCCTAGCCAGATCCCTGATTTCTTCAATAGTATCCAGGTCTTGCGCCAAGTTCTCATCATTTTCCTCAGGATCACGGGTACTTATTCTAGCAGTTGGAACCACCATTTCTGTTGGGATCACTGATTCTGCCCCAAATACCAAAGAGAATGGCGTTTGACCAGTAGCATTCTTAGGGGTTGTCCTATCAGCCCAAAGCACATAAGGTAGTTCTTCTGCCCATTTCCCTTTCTTGGATCCAAGCTTCTTCTTCAAATTGTTGATGCTGATCTTGTTGGATGATTCTGCTTGACCATTAGCTTGTGGGTGGACTGGTGTTGATGTTATCATCTTAATCCCTAAGCTGTCACAAAAGTTAGTGGTTCTGCCCCCAATGAATTGGGAACCATTATCACATATAATTTCAGAAGGAATTCCAAATCTAGTTATAATATTTCTTTTAATGAAGGATATAACTTCCTTTTCTCTGACTTGGGCAAAAGCTTCAGCCTCTATCCACTTGGAGAAGTAATCAGTCATAGCAAGCATGAATACTTTTCCACCAGGTGCCTTCGGGAGCTTACCAACTATATCCATACCCCATCTCATAAATGGCCAAGAGGAGGATATAGGATGCAAAAATTCAGCAGGTTGATGAAGGATATTGCTGTGTCTCTGACAAGGATCACATCTCTTAGCATACTCCACAGCATCTCTCTTCATGGTTGGCTAGTAGTATCCTGTCCTCAGGATCCTTGAGAATAATGCCCTGCCCCCAGTGTGGTTTCCACAATCTCCTTCATGGAAGTCTTTTAAAACCTCTTGGATTTCAGGATCCTCAATGCATCTCAAGTATGGTCCTGCAAGAGATCGTCTATACAACATATTATTTAAAATTGTGAATTGAGATACCTTAATTTTGAAAGCCCTAGGGTTTTCTCCTGTAGGAATCTCTCCATGTTGTAAGTATCTCATAATTGGTGAGATCCATGATCCTGATCCTGAATGGGATTGAGTATCCTCACTAGGGATAATTGCAGAATTCTTTCCTATCTCCATAGCCACATGATCCTCGATAGCCGGGTTCAGGATATGGATAATAGGGATCTTGATATCCTCCGGGATCTTCAAAGATGATCCTAAGTTAGCCAATGCATCAGCTTCTGTATTTTCTTCCCTTGGTACCTGTGTCAAACTAAAGGAAACAAAGGAGAGTGCCAATTCTTTGACTATCTCTAAATATTTGGTTAGCTTTTCACCTTTAACAGCAGCATAGGATCCATTAAAGTGGTTTGTAATTAACAATGAATCTACATGTACCTCAAGATACCTGATCCCCATATGCTTAGCAATTTGCAAACCAGTAATTAAGGCTTCATATTCAGCCTCATTGTTAGTGGTTTGGAACTCACAAGCTATAGAGTGGGGTATTATGTCCCCCTGTGGCGATTTTAGTAGTATTCCAAGCCCTGTGCCTTTGACATTTGAGGATCCATCAGTATAGAGTATCCAAGGATCCTTGGTCTCCTCTAGCTGCTGGACTTCTAACTCAGCTTCTTTTTGTAAATCACTACTGAAATCAGCCACAAAGTCAGCTAATGCTTGGGATTTGATGGCTGTCCTAGGCTCATATCTTATATCATAGGCACTAAGCTTCACTGCCCACTTAGCCATCCTTCCTGACATCTCTGGTTTCCTGAGGACATTCTTAATTGGAAAATTAGTTTTAACAACAATAACATGAGTTTCAAAATAATGTCTCAACTTAGTAGATGCCATAATTAATGCAAGAATAAGCTTTTCAAGGTGTGAATACCTAGATTCGGCATCAAGTAAACTTTTACTTACATAATAGACAGGATGTTGTGTACCTTCATGATCCTTAACAAGGACCGCACTTACTGCTTTTGAGGATACTGCAAGATACAAGGATAGCACATCGCCTTTTTCTGGTTTCATCAAGGCCGGGGCTGAGGATAGGTAATCTTTGAGAGCTCTTAAGGCATTTTCATGCTTCTCAGTCCACTCAAATTTCTTGTTCTTCCTTAGGATATCATAGAATTCTTTGCATTTCTCCGAGGATTTGGATATAAATCTGTTCAAAGCTGCTATCCTGCCTGTTAGCCTTTGGACATCCTTAGCATTGGCCGGAGATTTGATATTCACTAGGGCTTTGATTTGTTCCGGGCTAGCTTCAATGCCTCTCTTTGTTACCATATATCCTAAGAATTTACCTGCCTTAACACCAAAGTGACATTTTGAAGGATTAAGCTTCATATTATATTTATCAAGGATATTGAATGCTTCCTCCAAGTCTCTTAGGTGATCCTCAACCTTTATTGATTTTACCACCATATCGTCTATGTAAACCTCCATAGTTTGTCCAATCTGATCCTTGAACATCATATTCACCAGCCTTTGATAAGTTGCACCTGCATTTCTTAGTCCGAACGGCATAGCAATATAGCAATATATACCAGTTGGAGTCATGAAGGCTGTATCCTCTTGATCGGATGGTTCCATTTGGATTTGTTGAAATTCGGATGAAGCATCCATAAAAGTTAACAGTTCATGACCCGCAGTTGCATCCACCATGGAGTCAATGTGGGGTAATGGGAAAGGATCCTTGGGACATGCCTTATTTAAATATGTGAAATCGACACATACCCTCCACTTTCCATTTTTCTTTTGAACAACAACCACATTGGCCAACCATCTTGGATACTTGACCTCTCTAATCATACCTGCCCGGAGTAATTTCTCTACCTCTTCCTGGATAATGGCATTTCTTTCCGGTGCAAACTTTCTTCTCCTTTGATGGATTGGTTTGAAGGACCTATCAATGCCAAGTTTGTGAGTGATTACATCTTTAGATATACCTGTCATGTCTTCGTGTTTCCATGCAAAGGTAGTCTTTCTCCTTTTGAGGAAGGATACGAGGTCTTCTTTCATTTTACCAAGGATCCCTGATCCGATATAGATTTTGGATTCAGGATCATGAGGATCCATGAGGATTTCTACCACATCCTGCTCTCTTGCCTCCAAGACATCCCTTGGAGGATACTTTGATTGCTGTTGCTCCCTTGACTTCGAGGCTGGTTTCATAGATGAAGTATAGCAATTCTTAGCCTCCTGCTGATCGCTATCAATCTTGACTATTCCCCAAGGACTAGGGAGCTTCACACATTGATGGTAAGTAGATGGGACTGCCTTCATATCGTGTATCCAGGGCCTGCCAAGGATAACATTACAACAAGATAAACAGTCAATAACACAATTTTTTTTATAAGAGTGTAGGCCTTCGATGTATATTGGGAGCTTAATGTCCCCCAGGGTATTCTTAGTTTCGCCACTAAATCCCACGAGCACGGAGGATCTTGGTATGATATCTGATTCAGGAATACCCATCTTCTTTAGAACATCAAGCTGGATAATGTTCTCTGAGCTTCCTCCATCTATAAGGATCCTGCGGACAAAATGGTTAGAAATGAAAAGAGTAATAACTAAACCATCGTGATGAGGATCCTGGATATCAACACGATGATCCTCATCAAAGGTTATGACTTTTCCTTCGGAGACACTTGATGTTCGAACGGGTCTTTCTCCATTATCCATTTTAGTTTCCTTTGCATGCCTTTTAGCTGCTGAGAAGGATGTGCCACAAATGTCTGATCCTCCAGAAATAAAGTTTATTACTTGTGCATCTGCTGGAGGGGCTGGAGCTTTCTCAGGGATCCTTTCAGGATCCTGAGTCCTTGACTTTTTTCTACCCAACAATTCTTTTAGATGCCCCTTGCTCAACAAGTATCCAATTTCCTTTCTTAGTGCAATGCATTCTTCTGTAAGATGCCCAAAATCTTCATGGTATGCACACCACTTTGATTTATCTTTGGTTGCAGCTAGTCTGTCATTTTTTCTGGGCCATCTGGCTTTATCACCTAGATTCTGCATCGCAAGGATTAGTTCATTGTTATCAACAGAAAAACAATATTCAGAGATTGGAGGATAATCCTCATCATCCTCTTCCTGATCAACAACATGCACGTTCTGGTTATCAGATCTGTTATAGGATCTGAACTTGTTGTTCCTGAATGAGGATCCTTGCTTATCCTGCTTTGAGGATCCTGCTAACCTCTCCTGGATCCTTTTGTCATCCTCTAGCCGGATGAACCTAAGTGCCCGGGTTCTTACCTCATCTAGGTTCCTGCATGGTGTCATAACAAGATCATCATAGAACAATGAATCCCTAAGCAATCCCATTTTGAAGGCCTCAACAGCCGTGGCTATATCCAAGTTGGGAATGTCTAAGGATTCTTTACTGAATTTGGTAATGTAATCCCTTAATGATTCATTATGACCCTGGGTTATCCTATATAGATCACTAGTTAATCGTTCAAATTTTCTACTACAAGAAAACTGATTATTAAATAGGTTAACTAGATTAGCAAATGAGGTAATAGAGTAAGGGGGAAGACTTAGCAGCCATTTGAGAGCTGATCCAGTAAGAGTGGATCCGAATCCCTTGCACATGCATGCTTCCTTTAACCTTTCTGGGATTGGATTGATCTCCATCCTCTCCCTGTATTGTGCTATGTGTTCTTCAGGATCCGTCGAACCATCATACAGCTTCATAGTTGGGACATGGAACCTCTTGGGTATCTCAGCATCACAGATTGGTGGTGCAAAGCGAGATATCTTGTGGCTCCCATCTGCAATCTCTGGGATAGGTTTGACCACTCCTGGAACACTTGATATCATATCCTTCAACTTTTTCAATTCTCTGGCCATGGCATGATTGATACATGGATCCTGCATAAGGCCATGGTTAGTAGTATAAGAATTATTAAAAGTGTTACCTCCCATTGGATTCAAATTAGGAAGAATGGATGTTAATCCATATTGTTGGGGCTCTGGAATGATCGAAGGACCAGTAGAAGCATTGGTCTGCATTGGAATAAAATCTCCCTGATGGACATCTGCACTTCCTGTTTGCAAACTCCTCAAGGATCCTGGCATCTGGAAGGATCCCTGAAACTGGGACGATCCTGGAATAAAGGAGGATCCTTGAACCTGGGATGATCCTGGAACAAAGGAGGATCCTTGAACCTGGGATGATCCTGGAACAATGGAGGATCCTTGAACCTGGGATGATCCTGGAACAAAGGAGGATCCTTGAACCTGGGATGATCCTGGAACAAAGGAGGATCCTTGAACCTGGGATGATCCTGGAACGAAGGAAGATCCTTGAATTTGGTGCGCTCCTGAGTATCCTCCTGAATTCATGAGGGATCCCATATGCTGAGGATATGATCCTGCTGGCTGGAAATATGAACCCGATGCCTGGGTCACTGTTGTTGTTCCGTAGTGCACTCCTTTCGGTCCACCCACATATTGAACATCTGGAACCATTGATGGCTGAGAAGTAATCACCGGAGTATCAAAATTCAAAGATCTGGGCACCAGTGGGGAATGATCCTCTGCCGTTTTCTTTTGTTTCTTGAGATCTCCGATTTCTTTGAGAATCCTTTCATTGGTCTTGTCCTGTTGCTGTATATGATCCTTCATCTGCAAAATCAAAGTAAACATGTCACTAGTAGTGGGAGTGTAAGAAGCAGAAGAAGTTGGAGGTTTGGAGAAAATGGGAGTTGGTTTCTTCTCGGCATTTTTCTGAGGTCCAGAAGGTGGTGGAGGCAAAGGTGGAATGCCCTGAGATGAATTGACCGCAGAGATTGCAGTAGAGGTATTCTTCAATGATGAAGCCATGTATTTGTATGCAATGAACCGGAATGATCACCAACAGAAAAACTTCTTAGGAATGAAGCACCAATTGCCCCACGGTGGGCGCCAAACTGTTTTGGTCAAAAAATCTGATGAGGATAATGCAACCAAACTCTTTGTTACGGGGAATGATGCTTTAAATGTAGAACAATGATAAGGATCACTTCAATGCAAATTGCACAAACGACACAAGGATTTATACGGGGAAAAAGCCCTTGATCAAGAGTTGATCTCCGGCACAAAAAACCCCGGGTGATGGAAACTACCGATCACCAAGTTCAAATAAATCAATAAATGTCTACAACTTCGGATAGTAACTAGCTAGGTACAAGGATCACTATGGTGAAATGTGTTAAAATGAGTGAAAACTGTTAAGTGTTTGTCGAGAGCTTCAAGAGTGCAATTGTATGAGAGTGTGTGTAGCTGAAAATGGCTAAGTGTTCTAATTACTAGCTCGTCACCCCTTTAAAAATAGAAGTTAACTATAATAACAAACTATCCGACTTTTGTGCCAAGCTCCCACGTTCTCCACAACGTCCATTTCCAGTCAAACGTGTGCGAAATACCCGTGGAATATTCCATAGTAACGTTGCCAAGACCAAGTCAAGCTTGTTACTCCTGCAAAATAATACGAAACATAAACAAACAATCGTTAGTATGAGGATCCTTAAGGTGATCCATGATCCTGATCCTGAAGCTCTTCTGAGGATCACTATCTGTCACAGAAGTAAGGATCATTAATTAGGATAACAAGTAAGGATCACTAATTGTTAGAAAATCCTCCCCTAACAAGTTCAAGGTGGCGGGACCAGTTCATGTAAAGTGGCTGACAATTTCGTTACTGTTGGCTATACCCTGGATCCTTAAGGTATATGAGGATTGATCACCCTCTCTCGTGAAAGGGTATTTTCATACTCTCTAAGGTTTAAAGGTTTTCACCTTTCTAAGTCTTGGAGTTTATACACTCCCGCCTGTAGCGCACGAAAATTTGGGATTTTCCCCAGGATACTAAGGGTTTATCCCCAGTACATTAAGGGTTTATCCCCAGTAAAACTAAAGTTTTTAACAAGATTGCAAAGATATAACAAGCTGTGATTACACACGTTCTTTTGTGGATAAGAAGCTACGAAGTTTAATCGCTAAGTAAAGAAATGCTCAAGTATGTCATGCACTGATGCAATATCCTGCACAGACAGGGGACATCCATGCCGGGGACATTACAAAGGATTCAAAGGTTAAGGTTGGAAATTATGACCTAAGTATTTCTGGTATGATTTATTATTCTTCAAGTCTCGAAAACCTTATCTAAATGATCTATGTTTTCTAAAAAGTCATATTCAACCATGTTTTGTCTAACATTTAGAAGACATTTCATCAGTATCCTGACCAGGATATTTGATCAGGATATTCAAAACATACCTTCCAAAATAAAAACATAATAAAGACTAAAAGGTCGGTTTATTATTATTAGTCCAAAAGATTGTATTCTTGGTTTCGTCTCAAAAAGAGACCCATCCACCAAGAACACAATTAAGTTTTTAAAGCATATTTACATAAACAGTTGAAGGCTTCGTCCTGAAAACACAGGATCCCTCCACCTTCAACTGTCAAACTATTCTATTTGCAGGAAATCAAAATTGTTCTAAGTGCAGGACGACCGGATGATTTAGACCATACAAGATATAGGTATTATTAAAGACAGACTAACCAGGATACAGGTTCAGTATGTGTGTACGGGATACAAGATCGGGATACTAACCTTATTAGGGAAGGAGGTCATGGGCTCGATAGATTCCGTGAAGCCAAAGTCACCATAAGAGAAACCTTCGACAGCAGCAACGGACGGCTCCTCTTTCACCAGAACAGGCTTGGGATAGCTGTCAAGCTTCTCAAGATCGAAGAAAACATATATCCTTACCAGACATGTTGGAATGACTGAAAAATATACCCGTTGGAATCAGGATATCCAACAGTTATATTTTTGGGGACAATTGTTATGGGTGAAATTCTGAGCCCATATCCTGACTTTGTATCCTGATTTTCTATTAGTTGTATATGATCAGGATACCGGATCAGGATACCGGACCAGGATATTGGTAACATCCTGAGGCAGTATCCTGACTATTACTAACAATTTGCTTGTAAACGTTGGCTACAAGGGACTAACGTTCATGAAGACCAAGTCATCCTGAAGACCCGCTCAAATTGGTTAGGATAAGGACGTTGATGGCGGAAAAATAGCTCTTGTAACGGTCAGCATTGAAGATTGACGTGTTTTATGGAAAGTTACGAAGATTGGTCAAAGATATTAATGTTATAACGGTTATGGAAGCTTAAATCCCGGAGTTATAGTTGGAATACGCGTGGAAAACGAGTTGATACAGCCTGGCAATGTTCAGAAAGGAAATAATCTCAGTATCCCGGATTTTTAGCATAGTTAGTTGTTTCCTTTTACTATATAAAGGGGTGATCGGATCATAGGTAGAGACAACTTTCACACACACAACTTCTCGTACACTCTTGCTCTCTACCACCTGTAACCACTCACAAACACTCACACTTGTACTCAAATCGCATTGTAACACTTAGTTGATCCGTGTCATATCCTGCATTGTATCCTGTTATTCAAGCAATAAGAAGAGCAAGGCAGCCGGCGATTGTCAGCTCCCGAGGTTTTATGCCGGAGATCTAGATTGATCAAGGGCTTTCCTCGTACATCACGTGTCAACCTTTACATTTTTGCTCATTGTTTGATTATAGATACAGCTCGATACCCTGAGCCGTATCCTGAAACTGTTTTCGCAAACTAACAAACCAATATATTTTTCACAAAGTATTACTAGCACACTACCTCACAAAACTAATTTGATCACTTAATTGCTTAGGTAATTTTTGACCAAAACAATTATTATTATTATTATTATTATTATTATTATTATTTAAAACTTCATATTTTATGAAATGAATTGTGTGTATTATAAAATTTCAAATTTTTTATTTATCAAACTTACTTCCCGTTTGTTCGATGGTCCGGAGGTTTACCCGAACCATTCCATTTTATCGATCGCTTATGTCGAACGTGTCTATTTCATCGTGGCTAAGTTAACGGGATGATTGCCCGATGCCGGTACGAAGTGGACTTTGAAATACCTCACCGAAGTATAGAAGCTATGGAATGGGTGACAACGTACATGTCTCGTATTACACAGGGTAGGGCGTTACTAGGTAGTAATAGAACTTCACGAAAAGGAATTTGTTAACTTGGCAACGGTGTAACATCCGTGAAATATAGTGTACGGAACAATTTTTTTATAAAAATAATATTAATTAGGGTGTTTTATAACATAAAAACCCTTAATTACCACATAATTTTTTTTCTAAAATTAATATCATATGAGTCGTATAGGGCAATGAGACACATATACAACTCGTAAAAGGTGCTCATTGACCCATAAGCCTCCTCTGGTGGACACATTATGAGTGTCTCATTGACCAATAAGTCTCATCTGGTGGTTTCCACTTTTATCAAAGGTGGAATAGTTCAACCAGTGGAGGATTATTGGTTAATGAGACACTCATAATGTGTCAACCAGGGGAGGCTTATTAGTCAATGAGCAACTCAATATGTTCATATGCTTTATTATTATTATTATTATTATTGTTGTTGTTGTTGTTGTTGTCGTTGTCGTTGTCGTTGTCGTTGTCGTTGTCGTTGTCGTTGTCGTTGGTCAATGAGCAACTCAATATGTGATATGCTTTATTATTATTATTACTATTATTATTATTATTATTATTTATTTATTTATTATTATTATTGGTCAATGAGCAACTCAATATGTGCATATGCTTTATTATTATTATTATTATTTATTAAAAAAACTATGATATAACTAGACCCGACAAACGGGTCGGGTAGGGTCATGGGTTAAAGACCCTACTCGACCCCCGGCCCAACCCGTTTGCCAGGACTAGTTATAACATCTTTTTTTTAAATGTGCATCTGTTTTTTTATTAATTATTATTATTATTATTATTATTATTATTATTATTATTTAAAACTTCATATTTTATGAAATGAATTGTGTGTATTATAAAATGTCAAATTTTTTATTTATCAAACTTACTTCCTGTTTGTTCGATGATCTGGAGGTTTACCCGAACCATTGCATTTTATAGGTCGCTTATGACGAAGGTGTCTATTTCATCGTGGCTAAGTTAACGGGATGATTGCTCGATGCCGGTACGAAATGGACTTTGAAATACCTCACCGAAGTATAGAAGCTATGGAATGGGTGTCATTGTACATGTCTCGTATTACACATGGTATGGCGTTACTTGGTAGTAATAGAACTTCACGAAAAAGAATTTGTTAACTTGGCAAAGGTGTAACATCTGTGAAATATAGTGTACGCAACAATTTTTTTATAAAAATAATATTAATTAGGGTGTTTTATAACATAAAAACCCTTAATTACCACAAATTTTTTTAAATTAATATCATATGAGTCGTATTGGGCAATGAGACACATATACAACTCCTAAAAGGTGTTCATTGACCAATAAGTCTCCCCTGGTGGACACATTATGAGTGTCTCATTGACCAATAAGCCTCCTCTAGTGGTTTCCACTTTTATCAAAGGTGTAATAGTTTAACCACGGGAGGCTTATTAGTCAATGAGACACTCATAATGTGTCCATCAGGGGAGGCTTATTGGTCAATGAGCAACTCAATATGTGCATATGCTTTATTATTATTATTATTATTATTATTATTATTATTATTATTATTATTATTATTATTATTATTATTATTATAATTATTATTATTATTGGTCAATGAGCAACTCAATATGTGATATGCTTTATTATTATTATTATTATTAATATTTATTATTATTATTAATATTATTTATTATTATTATTATTATTATAATTATTATTATTATTATTATTATTATTATTATTATTATTGGTCAATGAGCAACTTAATATGTGCATATGTTTTATTATTATTATTATTATTGTTTATTGTTATTATTATTATTTATTTATTTATTTATTATTATTATTATTATTATTATTATTATTATTATTAGTATTACTTGACATGATATTTATGACAACTTTTCAGCCGATATGCCTCGTATAGCACGATGAGACCCATATAAATCTACTTTTTCTGAAAAGTTGACATGACATTTATGACACTCCACTTCCATACGCGTCTTATCGATCCATACGGGTCTTATTGAACTTCAGTTTCTTTTTATAGTTAAAATGAACAACAAGTACATATGTAAAGGTGACCGAGTTCTGGACCACGCGATGACAATCCGGAAGGGGACCACACGCGTCTCTGGTATAGTTTTCGCTCTCGTATCGCTCTATACGGTCGGAATATTCAAGGTTTGTTTTTTTTTGTGGTTTTATTTTGGCCGTTTGTGGTGGTGTTGGGGTTGGGGTTGTGGTTGTGGTTGTGGTTGTGGTGGGTAGGTTGTGGTGGTGGTGGGTCGGCTATGGTGGTGGTGGTAGGTCGGCTATGGTGGTGGTGGTGGGCCTGCTGGGGTGGTTGTGGTGGTGGTGGTGGGTCGGTTGGGGTGGTGGTGGTGGGTCGGCTATGGTGGTGGTGGTGGGTCGGCTGGGGTGGTTGTGGTGATGGTGGGTCGGCTATGGTGGTGGTTGTGGTGGTGGGTCGGCTGTGGTGGTGGTGGTGGGTCGGCTGTGGTGGTGGTGGGTCGGTTTGTGGTGGTGGTGGGTCGGCTGGGGTGGTTGTGGTGGCGGTGGGTCGGCTGGGGTGGTGGTGGTGGTGGGTCGGCTATGGTGGTGGTGGGTCGGCTGGGGTGGTTGTGGTGGTGGTGGGTCGGCTAGGGTGGTGGGTCGGCTATGTTGGTGGTGGTGGTGGGTCGGCTGTGGTGGTGGGTCGGCTGTGGTGGTGGTGGTGATGGTGATGGTGGTGGGTCGGCTGTGGTGGTGGTGGTGGTGGGTCGGCTGTGGTGGTGTTTTGTTTTTTGTACAATATATTTTCGAATGTCGAGTCTAATGCTAAATTGTATTTTTTATTAACAGGATATCGAAACTCGGTGTTTTGACGGTGGTGGTAGCGTAATAGTTATGGAGAAACTACGTTCGTATTTCAGATTCATGAACTAGAACGCCGATCTAGGATTACGTGTTATCGGAGTAGCCTGTTGCCTCGTCAGCTCCGAGTGACGCTAGCCAATACGGTCTGCCCTGTAACATGCCCTTCCAAGAGAGGAGTTCATTAGTGTTCTCATGAGCCTTCCACCAACGGGAATGCCATTGCGCTCACCATCCCTAGGGGACGCAGAAGACTAGACGATGGTTGATAAAGGAAATCCCAACTCCACTGCTCCAACCTCCTGATCCCTTGTGCCATCTCAGTGTGGTAGATGTGAAGCAGAAATCTCGTTGGAAGGTAGGGTTCGGTACGCAATTTTAAGACAGCCGGCCTGTCTTTAAGTTGTGTATGCTGCACCCATCGTTTTTCCTGTACAGGAATTCAAGAATATGTAACAATTAGCGGTTTAGGGTTTAGTCGTTACAATCTGTATCAAAGTTACATGTTTTGTGTATTAATATAAAACGATGTTTAATTACATTTTGAATTACGTTTCTTGTTGCGTTATGGTTAATAAACGACAAGTGAAAAACAATTAAAGACATAAAAATTTGACATTTTATAACATATACATTGCGTTATGAAAACAATTAAACACATAATAATAATTGATAAATAAAAAAGTTGACATTTAATAAAACGTTATAATATACCTATTTAATAAAATTTGACATTTAAAAGTTTGACAATTAAAGACGTAATAATACTCATTTAGTAATATTAAATAAAACTAATTTTGACAATTAAAGAAATAATAATAATTCATAAATAAAATACTTTGTTATAATATATACAATTCGTTTTATAAAAAAAATTTGATATTTAATAATACTTATAAAAAATTGGCATTTTATAATATACACAATTCATTTCACAAAAATATGAAATTTTTAATAATAATATTTAATAAAAAAACATATGCACATTTTTTTTATTAAAAATATACACAATTCATTTTATAAAAATATGAAGTTTTATAATACTAACACAATTTTTTATAACAACATTTTATAAAAAAAATATTAATTTTCTTATATAAATATTTCACAACTTTCTCATACAAAAATTCTATCAAAATAAAGTTCCTTACATCCCAATCATTGGTAATCATTGGCTGACACCCAATGATTGGCATTAATTAGATGGTAGGGACCATTTTCAAACGTATTGGGCAATGAGGGGCGTATGGGTGGGGCCAGTTTGAGACGTATTGGGCAATGGGGGTCATTTAGGGTTGGGGGATGTGTAAATACTTTTGGGGGATGTGTGGATACCTCCACCAATTACAAATCATTAGCACTTATGAAAAAGCAAATGATTTAGACACACAAAAATCTTGAACAACTAAGATAGAAAACCTTTGCCTCACTTAGTAAGGATTAAACCCATTCCTATACCACCAAAAATAAAACCCCTAAATAAAAATAAAAAAAAAATCCAACCATAGCTAATCGAATATAAAACAACAATACTTTGGGACAAGACTTTGGGACCAATATGTCCTGGGTTCGATTCCCACAATGGGTTTTTTCCCATATTTATTGGGTTTCCCCCTGAATTGGTATGTAGGCATTACGCCTAGTGGGGATGGATATGATTGGGTGGTTCTGCTGATTGCACGATGATACTAAGTGGTCCGTCAGTGATCCAAATTTGCCGTTCTAAAAAAAACAACAATATTTTAGATCAACTAATTATTGTCAAGCCCTAAAAGAAGTGAGAATAAAAAAGGGGAAACCAACCAACCAGAGCTAATCGAATAAAATTGGATCGATTATGTTCTTCAGTAGCTTCATAATCCACCTCGAGGATACGGTAACAATCCTAAGAAGAAGGAAAAAGAGGTGAGGAAATGAGATTAGAAAAAAGAAAAGGCGAGAAAAGCGGAAACCTTGGGTTTATGAATGAGAGAAAGGGTATTGAAGTCCAGATAGGAAGAGTCGTCTTGCTGATGCTGCTGGGGTTTTGAACGATTCAGTGGTTAGGATTACCCACTTACCCATCCTGACCCATCAGACATTTTAAATTGATATCTAAAAGACCATCCTGACTCATCCATTATTATTTCCTGACCCACTATGACTTATCTCCTTTTTAAAATTACCCAAAATAACCCATTTGGGTTTTGTTTGTCAGGCCTACCTTAAAGTATGCCAAATGAAGTTATTTACCCTTAATAAGAATGGCTTGAGTCACCTACTATTCCAAAGAAAAGCCAAAGAAATAAGTATTTAACCACTTCTTGGGTTCAAACTCGTGTATTTAGTCTTCGAATGATTTTGATTTATAGTCATCTATTTTGGCATTCCTTATCATCGTAAGTGAGATGACATGGAAATACTAAAGCAAATTCCATCCACGTATCCATTATCACCTTCATGTGGAGAAAATGATTGAATATTTTTTATTAAATCAATAGAATATTCTTTGCTATAGTGGCTCACCTTTTGATCTATATTCAAAGTGGGTAATCTTGTTTGCCTCACTGAGCATCATCTTCTAGTATTTCTACTAACATAGTCTCGACGGTTTCAAACACGGGGGTTCTATTTTCTGATGATGAAGACAACGAATTTAGAGTGCCCATTTCTTAAAAATTAGTTGTGTTTGAATAGATGAAATAGTTGGGATGTGTTTCAAAAAAATGAGTTGGACTATTATTTATACGAAAAAATTAATAATTTAATTTAAATATGTGACCGTCGCAAACTAACGGTTATAAATATTAGCTGTTGAAATCAGATTCACGCGCGTCAAAGTTTCTATACCAATCCAGCCACACGATAACCACGCCACCTTCGGCATGGTATTCCACTTTGTTAACCCGCGACACATCAGCCCACACCGTGATTACCTCCCCACAATCGATAGTCTAATAAAATAAGTGGAGGCGATGAATTGAAAGCTATTGATTCGAATAAAAAGCCAAGTCAATAGTCTTTAACCCCTTCTAGTGTTCAAGCTCATGTTTTTAGTCGTCTAATAATTTTGATTTATGGTCACATTTATTGTCCAATTCCATCCACCTATTTCTTATCTCCTTGACGTAGACAAAACCATGGAATAGTGGGAGATACATGGCAATTATATATTATCATGAAGACATATATTTAGTAAAAAATAGAAAAAATGTAAGTATATATAGTGGCAAAATAATAGAAAAGTATCATATAATTCACTACAAAAAATGGTTACTTTTCTCTCAGCCATGTCTCTTCGTCGTCCTCATATAATCAATGATACCCCAACGATAAGGATATCTTTAGTAACTCTTGAATACATGGTTTGATCTTCAAACATCTTTAGAAGTTAAAAAGTTTTAGCGCATTATCTAACTTGATATTCCACACCCTTGGTGCTTGCTTTAACCAATCTAACGCCTTTGAAAGCTTATATGCTTTAGATTCTTCACCAATCTTTACATATTTCTCCTCCTTAACCTATATATATTACATATTTTCCCTTTTC
This sequence comes from Helianthus tuberosus, assembly GCA_030545235.1. Classification (NCBI taxonomy): domain Eukaryota; kingdom Viridiplantae; phylum Streptophyta; class Magnoliopsida; order Asterales; family Asteraceae; genus Helianthus; species Helianthus tuberosus. The sequence continues at coordinate 5,608,980 of CM060370.1, forward strand.
ATTAAAGTTGCTCTTATTGAATGACTATTTTGTACAACTTTAGTGAAGACATTAATGCATGTTTAGCAACACTGTATAATGGGTGGATAATATCGGTTGAGATGCCTAGTTTGTGATCTCTACTCCAGAAGGCCATCTCGGTAGGATTATGCTTTGGACCTGATGCTATCACTTATGGCAGCAAATTGAGACGGATGAACCAACCCAGTTCATCGATGGTTATAGATGAAAAATATAAGATAATTTCTAGAGTTAAATGTTATTTTAGTCCATGTGGTTTGAGCAATTTTGCAAGTTTAGTTTAAAGGTTTCATTTTTCCCATGTGGGTCCAAAAAGGTTTCATCGTTGCCATTTTAGACCACTGGGTTAACTTTATTCATTATTTCTGTTAACGAGAAAGGAAATTCGGTATGGCCGAATTGTCATTCTAGTTCACAGAATTACATATAAAATGACCGAATTGCCCTTCTCGTTAACAGAAAAAATGGATGAGGTTAACCCGGTGGAGTAAAATGGCAACGGTGAAACCCTTTTGAATCCACAAACAAAAAATAAACATTTGGACTAAACTGGCAAAAACAGCCCAAACCACAGGGACTAAAATGGCCTTTAACTCTAATTTCTAATAACTCAACCAAGTTTGTCGATTAGTAACCAAGTTTTAAAAGTGTTTCAATTAGGTCACTTAAGTTTCAAAAGTGTTCAAATCAGGTCACTCAACATTTATTTTCGGTGGAGGTATCCACACCCCCCCCAAAGTATCTACACACCCCCTAACCCTAAATGACCCTCATTACCCAATACGCCTCAAACTGGCCCCACCCATACGCCCCTCATTGCCCAATACGTTTGAAAAGTATTTACACACCCCCTACCATCTAATTAATGCCAATCATTGGGTGTCAGCCAATGATTACCAATGATTGGGGTGTGTGAAACTTTATTTTGATAGGGTATTTGTATGGGGAGGTTGTGAAATATTAAGAAAATTAACTTTTTTTTATAAAATGTTGTTATAAAAAATTGTGTTAGTATTATAAAAACTTCATATTTTTATAAAATGAATTGTATATTATTAAATGCCAATTTTTTATAAGTATTATTAAATGTCAATTTTTTTTTATAAAACGAATTGTATATATTATAAAATGCCAATTTTTTATAAGTATTATTAAACGTTTTATTAAATGTCAACTTTTTTATTTATCAATTATCATTATGTGTTTAATTTTATTAAATGGGTATATTATAACGTTTTATTAAATGTCAACTTTTTTATTTATCAATTATTATTATGTGTTTAATTGTTTCCATAACGCAATGTGTATGTTAAAAAATGTCAACTTCTGAAAGTCTTTAGTTGTTTTTCAATTGTCGTTTATTAACCATAACGCAACAAGAAACGTAATTTAAAATGTAATTAAACATCGTTTTATATTAATACACAAAACATGTAACTTTGATACAGAATGCCACTAAACCCTAAACCCTAGATCGCTAATTGTTACATATTTTTGAATTCCTGTACATGAAAACGATGGGTGCAGCATACACAATACAAAGACAGCCCGGCTGTCTTGAAATTGTGTACCGAACCCTACCTTCCAACGAGATTCTGCTTCACATCTACCACACTGAAATGGCACAAGGGATCAGGAGGTTGGAGTAGTGAAGTCGACATTTCGTTTATCGACCACCGTCCAGTCTTCCGCCTCTTGTCAAGATGGTGAGCGAAGTGGCATTCCCGTTGGTGGAAGGCTCATGAGAACACTAATGAACTCCTCTCTTGGAAGGACATGTTACGGGGCGGACCGCGTTGGCTAGCGTCACTTGGAGCTGACGAGTCAACAGGCTACTCCGATAACACGTAATCCTAGATTGGCGTTCTAGTGCATGAATCTGAAATACGAACGTAGTTTCTCCATATACCATCACGCGTCTGAACCGGCTTTTAAACCGGACGTAATCTACGAAGAAACTGTTAGATTTCACGGTTTGTTTGAGAACCTGATTCAGATACACAACGGTCTCTTTGCTTCGTCCACTAGAACTATTTGTGTATGCATTCTTTTGGTAGTTAACAACCAAAAGAATGCATACACAAATAGTTCTAGTGGACGAAGCAAAGAGACCGTTGTGTATCTGAATCAGGTTCTCAAACAAACCGTGAAATCGAACAGTTTCTTCATAGATTCCGTCCGGTTTAAAAGCCGGTTCAGACGCGTGATGGTATATGGTGGTCACGGAACTACCGGGCGTCGGTAGATGCTATCAAGAGTGCACCGTCGGAGTTCCGAGTGACTTGGCTATTGATGTTGGATGATGCATCCCCCACCGCCAAGCACCTCATCCTAGACCGACGTCCCGGCGCATGAATCTGAAATATGAGCTCAGGTACTCGTTTGAATCTGAAATATGAACGCAGTGCACTTCTCCATAAGAATTACGTTTCCACCACCGTCAAAACACCGACTTTCGATATCTTGTTAAAAAACATAGAATTATAGTGTTAGACTCGATATTAGAAATTATATTGTAAAATATAATAAACAAACACCACCAGCACCAACACCACAGCCGACCACCCACCACCACCATAGCCGACCACCCACTACCACCACCACCACAGAACACCACCCACCACCACCACAGCTGACCACCCACCACCACCACCACCCACCACCTTCCACCCACAACCTAACCACCACCAAAACCACCATCCCAACCACCACAACACACCACCACCCCCACCACCTCAACCTGCCACCCTCAACCACCTCAACAACCACCACAGCCTACCACCCACAACACACCACCACCTCACCACCGTCAACCACCACCACCCCAGCCGACCCACCACCACCACCCCAGCCGACCCACCCCCCACCACCACCACCACCCCCACCCCCACCCCCACCACCAACACAGCTGACACCACCACCACCACCACCACCACAGCCGACCCACCACCACCACCACCACAGCCTACCCACCACCACCACCACCACCACCCTAGCCGACCCACCACCCCAGCCGACCTACCCCCACCCCCACTACCACAACCACAACCACAACACCACCACCACCACCACCACCACAACCCCAACCCCAACACCACTACAAACCGCCAAAATAAAACCACAAAAAACAAGGGTAAACAAACCTTGAATATTCCGACCATATAGACCTATACGAGAGCAAAAACTATACGAGAGACGCGTGTGGTCCCCTTCCGGATTGTCATCATGTGGTCCAGAACTCGTCTAACCAATAAATAACTTTTGTATTTGGATATGTACTTGTTCTCGGTTAAACTATAAAAGGAAGTGAAACTGAACTTCAATGAGACCTGTATGGGTCGATGAGAGGCATATGCAAGTGGGGTGTCATAAATGTCCTGTCAACTTTTAAGAAAAGGTAAGTGGATATGGGTCTCATCGGGCTATACGAGGCATACGGGCTGAAAAGTTGTCAGGATCCGTACCCACCATACACGCGTATGGGCCTATGAGCGGCATATTGGTTTTTTTTTAAAGCTTGTATATGTTGGTTGCAAATGTCGGGTATTTTTGTCATCCTTACTTGCCACATAAATATAGACCATCTTCACAATCACAAATTCACAATGGTTGTTTGCAGATGTGGTAGGACGGCTGCACTAAGAACATCTTGGACTGAAGCTAATCCCGGACGTCAATTTTACACTTCAATCACAAAGTCACAGTATGGTATGTTTTTAATGAATTTTTTTTCCATTAACCCTTGTATATTAGTGATTTTTTTCGTGTCAGCGTTCTAAGTGCAACTTCTTTGTGTGGGTCGATCCTCCCATGTGTCGTCGAGCATGTGTGGTCATCAAAGAACTGATGGATACGAAGGCTGTGCTTTAAAACGAAGTCAATTTTTTGAGAGAGGAGGTTCGAATTTATAAATTGCAAGAAGCGGAATTTGAAGATATTCATTCAAGTGTTGTTCGTAAGAGGGAACGTTGGTTGATAATCAGTTGGATTTTTTTTGTGTTGTTTGTCTTGTTATTTTTCATTGTTAGTATGTAAGTTTATGCAAGACATGTAATCGAATACTAGTTATAAATGCCGTTTTTTATATATATTAAGTTTTAAAAAAAATGTAATCGAATATTGTGTTGTTTATCTTGTTATTTTTCATTGTTATTATATATACTAAGTTTTTTTTTAAAAATGTTGTTTTTTAAAATAAGTCGACTAAGCATAAATAACTAAGCATAAATAACAAAACGAACAAACATTCATCAAGTTACAAATGTTTAAAGATACCAAAATAAACAAAAAGAAATAAATATTTGTTCATACATACCCACAAATGTTTAACAAAATAAAATTCACCCAACGAATACAAATACTAATCCTCCATCTCCTCATCGCTGTCGTCAGAATCATCCCCACCACCTGCCTGCGTCCCGGACGGACCTGCCTCCATGTCGAAACCCGGATACACTCGTGGATGTGGCGGGGGTCGAACCGGCAACCCCGCCTGGGTACGTTTCTCAGCCTCACTAGCCATCACCCACTCCATCAAATCCTCCATCCGGTCCATCCGCCTATCCATCCGCTGAAACTGCTGTGTCCAGCTGGCCATCATACCATCCTGACCCGCCACCAGCCTCTCAAGGAGACTTTGGGTGGACTGAGGCAACCGCACTGCATGATAAACGCGTTGTGAAATCTGTGGCGGCTCCTGCGGATGCCCCTGGTCAACCTGAGGCTCTATGTCTCCATCCATAGCAGGCACGTCAGCAATATGCGGCATCTCCACCTCCCCAGCCTCGAGCAGTGCCTGGTGGACTATCGGTTGGGGTTCATAAATCTGTTGGTGTTCGTCAACAAACCGATGCTTGATATCCGGAAAGTTCACCGCAATCTTCATCCCTCTCATCGTCCTAAGATCTAAGAGCTCGTGTGGTGCTGGGGTCGGCATATCATCAAGGAATGGGTAATACAGACCGCAATGCTGGGCAATACGCGTGATAAACGCCCCTCCAATCAAACGGCTACGCCTCTGCCGTTTGCCGTACGAGGCGAAATACTCCGCCAGACAGCGATGGAGGGCGCACGGTGTGCCCGTATATAAGCAGTACAGAAAGAACAGATCCACCTTCGTGACCCACTCGTTGCTTTTGCCACGCGCAGAGATCGACGTGGCAATGCAGCGGTGTATGTAGCGAACGAGTGGGTCAGGAATCTCAGAAACTCGGGCCTTCTTACCGAAGGGTCCAGGACATAGAGTGGGCCACCAAGCAAACAACTGATCATCAGGCATAGCCCAAATCGCAGTGGTATAGATGTCCTGAACCAACTCATCATCGGTATAGAACCCGGTGGCAACAACAAACTGACACAACGACCAATTTTGTCGCTGCCCGAACAAACAGAAAGATACCTCGGGAGGCGGTGCTTCCACGTTCGGATCGTCCATATCCGAATTGGGCCGGTCAGCCGGCCGTGGACGAAACACGAATGTGGACAGAAACTCCACCATCATGGTCCTATAAGACGGCCCAGCCGCCACCGAAAACATGCGATCACACGGGGAATTCTCCCTGATCAAACCCCGGGCTCTCTCCTCCTCCCCGACCTCCCGTAAAGCCTCCCATGACAACGCCCTCGGCCATCTCATCGAATTGTTTGGTAGTCCATATAGGGAATACCTAAACAATCACCCTCGGCCATCTCATCGAATCTAGGTACCTGGACCGCACCAAACTCCTCCTCGTCTGACGACATATCTGCAAAAATTAATATATAATACGTGTCATATTATAAACTTTTTACAATTTTTATAAACTTGTAACAAATTTCTAACAAATTAACATCTAAATAATAGACAAACCACCACCACCACAACCACCACCACCACCACCACCACAACCACCACCACCACAACCACCACCACCACCACCACAACAACCACCACCACCACAGCCGCCTAACCACCACCACAGCCACCACCACACCCGCCTAACCACCACCACAGCAGTCAAT